>CM024244.1:4602894-5144669 GCA_013421045.1 Propylea japonica
CACCTTTCCGGTCGAGCCTTCGGTAGCCAGACAGCTCCGCCCAGCCTCCCGGGTAGCAGAGGAAGTCTCCGCTTTCCCAGGCGCCCCAACAGAGCCACAGCCGCCCTCAGGCTGACCCAGACCTAAGCCTGCGTCCTTTCCGCCCTGCATCTCAGATCCCTGGGATGCGGATGACATCTCCACATCCACTGGGCCATCTGCAGGGAGGTTTTTCTTCAGCCCTGAGACTGGGATGCAACCAAACCGAAAGTTCAGTTGGCATCCCTGTGCCCTCAGGGATTCCTCCGATTGGGGATCAATCCCTATCGTGAGGACCGTGCCCTTGCCCTCTTTTTTGACGCTCAGAACTTTCCAATCCCCAGTGTTGAGGCTGGAGTTCTGAACCTCCACGAGTCGGAGGATCTTCTCCGAACTCATATCTTGGCTTCTTGGAAAGAACGCCGTTATGTTGATGGGCTTAGGGATGTCGTCTCCCTTCAGCACCTTCAACTCGGGTCCCTCCCAAGTCGCCATTTTCGGGACTGTTTTCATCAGCCAGTCCGCTGAAACCTGGGATCCACAATCCACAAGCATCATTCCATTTCTGAAACGAATACCAGAAAAGTGGATCCCCCTCTCCTGGCTCTGGCACATCTCCTCCACCAGAATATCTTCCAGGGAGGAGAGTTGTTCAGCCTCCAAGGTGGCCTTAGGGTAGTCCTTAGGCATGATTCCCACCTTAGTTTCTTTTCCAGATTTAACAGCTGCTGCATAGCCAGTGACTTGCCCGGCTTTTGCTGCAGCTGTTTTCTGTTTCTTTGGTTGAGGCCGCGTCGGAGGTGTTACTTGCTCCGGGCCTCTTTTTTTCTGTTTCCCGGAAGGTGTAGCTTCCGGGGCTGGGTGCTGAAGAGCCTGCTTCCTTGCCTCCTCAGGTTTAACGCCCTGATGGAGGAGTCGCAAGTACCTCAGCACCCCTGCACCACTAAGTCCTCTTCTCAGAGGGTCATCTTTGCCACCCGGTTGCCCTAGTTTGGGCAAATCAAATGGCAGACGATCTTTGAATGGTCGTCTGACCTTCCCCTTCGCAGGGTGCCCAGATGAAGAGGTAGAGGGTTTCTCCTCCTCTTTTCCGGTGATTGGTTTTTTATCTTTGCTGTCCATAAATGGTCCCACGAGAAGCTAGGGAAAGACGGTCCACCTCTGCAGAGCCCCGCTTGCAGAGGTAAGGGGTTAATACAATGGAGTTCCCTTTGGTGCTCCAAGGTCGAAACCAGTTGGAACTAGTCTACTATCTAGCCACGCATCCCTCGGCCTGGTTTCCCCACCTTGGATTTAGAATTTTTAATGAGGTTGTTTCCTCTTGGTTCGGGCGGTTAAGCCCAGACCCCCCCCCACTTCATTGGCCCGCGAGACATGGCCACTGACAGCCAAGAAGCGTTGGTATTACAGGATGGTTCCGAGGATAGCTCGAAATCCATCCTGGCATCGTGATCCTGGTGCAATCCCTTAGCCACGACACTACAGCTGGGACAGAAGAAGTTGGTCCGAGGCAAGGTATTAAAAGGCTACCAATTTAGTTTTTAGGCACAACGAGCCAATGTTTATTTCCCTGCAGACCTCCTCCTCATATAAAAATCATCGTAGGAGGCCCCCTCCTATCCGCCACCTGGAGACGCGCCGGGTCGGTAACTTCGCCCCGCACACATGTACGAGCATAAAACTCGTACACGGTACCCGGAATTAAACTATGATCGTAATATTGATGAAAATATTGATGTTCCCAAATTCATCATAATATAAAAAAAGGTACTCAAACTTATCGCTTCGTAAACGTATAAAAGAATATGAAGACTGTGAGGATCTCAACGAAAACACTTCATAATATACAGTTTATTCACAATTGTTTATCACAAGAGAAAATACAATTTCGCAATCAGAGTTATAATAATATATAAATATTATATAAGTCTTATGATGGCTTAAAACAACTTATCTGTTCTTTTCTAAAACAGAACTGGCTTAACCCTCCGTTAGTCGCGCACGGTCTGTGAAACCGGCCAGACACTTTTTATCCTAATTTTCAGAAATTCAGGGGGCATGGCATCTCCGGCTCAGTCTATCTTTCCCTAAGGATGCGACAGAGAGTCCTTGCGAATCTCATCGTGAAACATGCTAGTACGAAAAAAATATATCGTGACACGGTGTGGGAGACCGACGCGACTACTCTCGTACCCTATTTTTTCATATCTTGATAGTACGATTGTGCGGTGAGTTTCAGGTGTTTTTGTTCTGTATAACTTATAACGAGGTAAATTCATAGTTCTTAAGCCATGTGTTCGTACGAAAAAGAGCAAGCTCGACTGCAGAAATTACTAGAGGTTTTAGATGAGGAAGAGGATAAAATAGCAAATGACGAACATTCAGATATTGATCAGTCTGAAGAAAAATTTGAATATTTAGAACAACAACTTGCGAGTGATGACTCAGAGCAGAATATTTCTGATGATGATGAGGAAGAAAATCAAAGTAATACACTGTCGATTTTTTGGCAAAGATAATGTGACGCGTTGGAAAAATTTCCCCCACAACAGAAAACTGCCTAGAAAATGGCCTTCATTAAGCTAAAATATGTTTGAAGAATCATTTTTATTTGATGAAAGGTGTAACTTTTTGTTATTTCTAGTCTTCAAATCCTTAGAGTTTGATTTTTTCTTTTTATGACTGAATAAAGTAAGGTGTATGAATAAAATTGATTTTTTTGGAATTTCCCCAATATATTTGCATCAATTCGAAATATGTACCAATCTTGCATTTTCTTGTCACTCAGTTATGTTTTGAAAGACATCCATTTGAATTTTTAGGCAAAAACTCATTCCACTTAGCATTCAGAGCTCAATGAGTAAGCACGGTCTGTGAGACCGGCGCGACTACCGATGTTAAAATTTTTGACGCGACTGTTCGAGGGTTAACCACCACCATAGAACTTTATATAACCTTAACAAACCATAGATCACATACCATGGCTCCCTCTGCGCAGAAGGTACTGAAACTGAGTTGTGCGGCTTTGAGGTTGCCATATCAACGAAGTATTCTGTAATACTTACGTTAACACCCCCTCCCAAACTAAGCACGCAACAACTATAAAAACATACTAAATACTGTAAACTTTGGGTTCCACCTGATTATTTGCCTTAAAACTAGAGTAATATACATAAATACATATATAAATGGATAGAAGTACATAGTTTTACAAGTAACATGTCCTAATATTAAATCTTAAACCTACACTATTAATCAGTGGACCTACTTGGTATTCGTTACTGTCTAGCCAAAAGAACAGGGTTTCTCGAAGCGAAACCAAGCTTACTACTTACAAATGAGTAATTTTGCATCCAGGGACCGAAGACCCTTCTAGCACCTTATTACTCAGATGTGACTATTCTCGCTTCCAGGACTCATGATCCTTTCAGCACTATTTTGAGTATAATTCTTCGACTGACCAGAGACCTTTCCACCAAGATATACTCTAACACTTCGAGTAAACTTGTTTCCAGCGACTCAGATCATCTCAGCTATGTATACTCCACTACTATGAGTAAACTCGCTTCAGAATCTAAGATTCTTTCAGCACTATTTTGAGTATAATTCTTCGACTGACCAGAGACCTTTCCACCAAGATATACTCTAACACTTCGAGTAAACTTGTTTCCAGCGACTCAGATCATCTCAGCTATGTATACTCCACTACTATGAGTAAACTCGCTTCAGAATCTAAAATTCTCTCAGCAAAGTAAACTCCTTGAGAAAAATTGCTTGAGCATTTTCACTCAAATACTAACTGTTTCCGCTAATTTGCTTCCAGGGACCGAGGACCCTTCCAGCAAATATGCTTCAACACTATGTCAGTTCCACTAGTGTGAACTCAACAAGAGAAATAGTATAAGGCTCATTAATGTGAAACTCATAGATCCAGACCATTTATACTGTTCATTTATAGAACCCAATATGATGAACCGGAACTGAAGTTACTCATCAATGCGAAATACACTAAACAGATCAACTGTATATGTCTTCACTATTGTGAAACATACAAACTATTATTCTAAGATTATATTCAATAATTGTAGATACTGATTATAGCTCAAAGAATTAAACAAACAAACAAAAAGGATTATTTTATATGGCCAAGTGTGCCCGGCTTGTATACCATATAACTACAGCGCATCTCCAATCACCAGGGACCGAAGACCCTTCTAATGGAGGATACTAGTATTTGCCGAAATAATATTTCCAGGGACCAAGGACCCTTCCAACAAATACGTACAACATTCACTGAACAAATACTAAGTATTTTTCAGCCACAAGACTAAGTGCATGCACATTTCATCAACTTTGAGTCAGATAGTCACTGGTCACTAATTGGTCACGTAAACTACAAAACTTCGATGACAGTAAAGGTTTTGTAAGTATATCAGCTATCTGTTCATTAGTATTTATTTTAATTATATTAATCTTCTTCTCTCGTACATGTTGACGAATGAGAAGGTACTTTCTTTCAATATATTTCAATCTACTCTAACTAGTACTGGTTAGACAATTCTGTCTAGCAGCTTCATTATCCTCATACACTGGTACAGGATAAACAACAAGGTCTAATGTTTCTTCAAGCAACTGAGATATAAACAAAACTTCATTCACTGCATGGGTTAATGCAATGAATTCTGCCTCTGCCGAACTTTGTGCAATAGTAGCCTGGAGCTTAGAGCACCATACCACTGGACTACCAAAGGCAAAGATTACAAAACCAGTTGTTGATTTTTGACTAGATTTGTCTCCAGCAAAATCAGCATCACAGTAACAAGACAACGTTGGTGTTCCAGGTGAATATTGCAGACCTATTTGAGAGGTTCCTCTCAAATATCTGAATACTCTTTTTACCAATGTCCAGTGATACTGTTGCGGATGGAGAAACAACTGATTGTCAGACTTCCTGACTTCCAACCCTAGAAACTTAGTTGGTGATCCAAATTGTTTTATTTCAAAACGGGATTTCAATACTTTCACTGTATCTTGGATAAGTTCAATTTTACTGCCAGTTACTAACAAATCATCAACATATACTAATATTATAACTATTTCAGCTTCGTACTTTTTAGAGTACAAGCAGGGTTCTCGTAAGTTAGCTTCAAAGCCACAATCGTGAAGAAATTTATCAATGGTTATAAACCAGCACTTTGGTGCAATAGCTAAACCATACAAAGCTTTTCGCAACTTACACACAAACTTAGTTTTATCTATACTTATACCATCAGGAATTGCTACATATTTCAACCTATCAATATCACCATATAGAAAAGCTGTTTTAATATCAAGTTGTTCTATATGCCAATTTTTGGCAACTGATAATGCGAATATTACTTTGACAACAGAGAGAGCAGGCGTTGGAGACGCCGTTTCTTCTGAACTATAGTTTTCTTTATCTTTGCAGCCTACTACAACTAAACGAGCTTTAAAACTTCCATCGTCTTTTACTGCGAATACCCATTTCAATGGAATTGGTTTCATATGCGGTTCTCTGTCTACTATATCCCAAACTGAGTGCTGTTTCATGGACAATAGTTCTGATTGAATGGCTGTTATCCATTTACTTCTATTCAAACCAGTGGTGGCTTCATGATAATCTTGTGGTGCATTACTTGTACTTTGAATCCAACTATCATTAATAAAACCAAATGGACTTACAATAAGTGAATTGATACTAATTTCTGGAATTTGATTGCTATTCAGATCTGGGACTTCTACATATTCTATCTCGTTAATGCCTTGGGTATCACTGAGTTGTGAAATATTTTCTATTTCTATCTCATTATTTGGTAGACTGGTTTGTGTATTGGATATATTATCTACTACCTGATTATTATCCAAACTGTTATTATTTGCCAATAAATTTGGTTCTACAATTGCTTGACTCGTAATTTGACTAGATGTAACTAAATCACTTGCACCTGTTTGTGAAGACAACTGAGACGTACTAGATTCTGATATTACTATGAGTTCATTATCAATAACTGAAATTTTATCAGGACAGGATTTGTAATTTAACTTTTCATTGAACAGCACATTACATGAAGAGATAGTCTTCTTTGATGAAGGGTCGTATAGTATATAGCCTGTATCTGTATATCCTGCAAGATACATTGTACTTGAACGTGGATGTAACTTTTTACCTTTCGGTATATTTTCAACTTTCACTTCTGCTTGTGAGCCAAATATCTTAACATTCTCTAAGTTAGCTTGCTTTCCAAATAACTTCTCATAAGGAGTCAGAAAATCAATTGAGCAATGTGGTGTTCTATTATATAGATAACTAGCTGTTGTGAAAGCAAAACCCCAAAAACTTACTGGAAAACCTGAATCAAAAAGCAACGCTCTAGCTCTTTCTTGTAAAGTTCTATTGAATCTTTCTGCTGTTCCGTTATGCTCATGTTGAAATGGTTCCGCTAATTGTAACTCTATACCAAATTCATTCAACACTGTTTGACAAACTGTACTAGTGAACTCTGTGCCATTATCACACCTAAATTTACAAAATTGACCAGGTCCAGGAAAAATATTTTGTAAAAACTGTAAGCCTGACTGTAAATGTTTAAATGTTTCTGATTTCTGTTTCATTAAGAATATTTGTGAATACCGTGAATAATGATCAACAAGTATTAAAATATACTTTTTCTTAGTGAACTGAGTTGGTGGATTTACAAATAACAAATCAGCATGTACAATCTGACATGGTCTTATTGCACGTTCACGTTCTTTTAAACAAGGCTTTTTACTCATTTTTGCTTTTGAACAAACAGAACAACTAGCGGTTGTTAAATTATACGAGAGTTCTTTAACTCCTTGGACAACACTTGGTAGTTTACCCAGATAAGACGAAGAAATATGACCCATTCTACGATGCCAAACTGAACCTTCATCTACTAATTTTTGTAATTGGTTACGAGTAAGCTTCTTTCTTAATCTACGAGTTTTCTGACGTTTATTTGTTATGACAGTATTCAAACATTTTGCAGGTATTTTACTTATTGATCGTGGTACAATTTCTTCAACTGACGTAGAGTCCTGAATATCTCCGCAAGAAACTTGTACTGCTAATCGATACAGCCTGTCTGATACATAAAGGAGACTGATTTTCCTTCTCAATTTTTTAGAAACAATAAATCCATTGTTAGAATTCAGAACAACACTTGTTTTGAATTGAGAATTGAATGTTCTAACACTTAAAACATTCTCCTTCAAACTAGGTACATACATTACACTGGCCAACTATAAAACATGTGAACTTTTACCAAACTGTACTACTATGGGCAGAGATCCCTCTCCCAAAGCAAAAATTTTATCTGACTTTGAAGCAAGTTCAACTGGTACTGGTTTATTATAGACTTTATAATGAAATAGAATATTGCATGTATTCACAACATGGTGCGAAGCACCATAATCCACAAGGAAAATTAGCGAACTTACAAACTTGTTTAAATCATACTGAAACTTACTTGTTCTCAACGTTTTCAACTTCCTACAGTCCTTTTTCTCGTGTCCTGCCTTAAAACAAACATAGCACACACGGCCACTATGTTTGCAGTCAGCTTCACGATGGAAAAGAAGACCACACTTATGACATCGAGCGGCTTTTCTTTCTGCTGGAGTAAATCTTTTAATTTTTTCAAGCTGTTGACTTGAATAAGGAGAGGATACACTAGAATATTCATTTCTTGTTTGAGAAGGGGATATCAACCTCTCCCTCTTTCTGTACGGTTCTCCAAACCTATCGTCTCTATCTCCTGTACAAACATCACAATCATTAATACTACTTTCACCACATTGAGAACAAATAACTGAAATAGAATTATCATAACTGTCTCTCCGCTCAGGAGAGCCTAAACACATTGAGCATACTGTAATAATATCATTACCTTCAGACCTAAATCTCAAATCAAAATCATCATTACAGTCATAACAAACAACGGTATTATCCTCTCTGTACTTACTATTTTCATTTTCGTTACTATTCATACTAGGAGCAATATCTAGGAATGCACTACGAACAAATTCGTAAGTCCTAGTTTCCTCGGGTAGAGTTACTATTGTGGTATAGAATGGCATTAAGGGCTTCACATGACTAACCTTGTGCAAAAAGTATGCCACGACTATTTTGTCATCCAGAGGAACTCCCAGTTCTCTGAATTGTTGTACACTATACTCAAACCTAGTAACGAACGCCATTGGATTCATTCGTGGATGTAGAACTACCTTTCCAAAGTTATCAATGAGTTCTACCATCTTTTGAATATCGTTCTTACCAAACATTTGCTCTAGTTTGGAAAACGCATCAGCAGCAGATTCTTCATTTACCACTAGCTGCTTAGGGCCATTTAGGAGGGTAGCATCCAGGTACTGCCTTGTCTGTGCGTCATACATTTTTCTTTCTTCTATTAAAAACTTGGATTTTGGACCTCCCAATGGATGTTTCAAGAAGTCAAACCTTCCTAATGCAACCATATCTCTCTCTAGTTTCTGCTTCCACGTTCTGAAATTTGCTTGGCCTCTCAACTTGTCGCTGCTTTCAACTGCTGGTATCGAGAATGCCGGCAGCTGCTTCGTTTTCTCTGTCTCCGATGCCACATCAGAGCTTTTGCTGCTACTTGTACCTGCAGCCGATTGTTCAAGACTTTGGTTGATAGTTGCCTTCAACATTGTCATAAATTGCGGAGTAGCAAATAAGTTAAGTGAATGGTCCGCCATATTGTGGCTTGGCGTCGGTGATGGAATTACTTCTTGCTCCTCTACTGTGTTATCTACGGTTTCCATGTATAAACCGGTTTCTTCATCATAACCAATGTTTTCCATTTTTCGTTTTTGAATATTACAGATGGAGTTCAAAAGAATTTCTCAAGTGAAAGTCACTGACGCTTTTGAACAATGGTGGTCAATTCACTACTGGCTGACTTCTGGAAGATTGTTTCCTGAGACAGAAGGTTTCTCCTTGCCATTCAAGATCAAGTAGTGCAAACTAAAAACTATAGGAAATATATCATGAAGGATAGGAGCCCCACCGACGATAGATGCCGCTACGGATGCCAAACATCAGAAACAATCCAACATATTACAGGAGGCTGCCAAATGTTTGCTGGAAATGAATATAAGAGTCGGCATGATGCAGTTTGTGAAATACTTCATCAGGAACTCGCCATCCAACTGAATATTCTGCAGTCCGAAACAATTCCATATTATAAGTATCAGCCTGGAGTAATACTGGAGAACAACCTTTACAGGTTATACTGGGACCACACAGTACTTACAAATTTAACAGTTGCTAATAACAGGCCAGACATAATCCTAGTGAAGAAAAAGAGAAGAGAGCAATACTTATAGACGTAGCCATCCCGAACAACAACAATCTATGTCAAAAATATGCTGAAAAAATATCGAAATAGCGAGAGCTTGAACTTTATCTTAAAAGGCAATGGGGGATGTCTAGTACTAGAACCATTCCCATTCTCATATCAACCACAATAATTATTCCTAAGAGCCTCAAGTCCAACCTCAAGGAGCTAGATTTGGATGAAAACCTTTAAAGTAATGCAAAAAGCAGTACTTCTTGGTACTGCTAGAACGGTAAGGAAGTTTGTAGGTCACGATGGACACCAGGAACAACCATGGAGGGAAACATTGCAAAACCAACTACCACGACATCAACCGAGAGATGCAGGACCAAGCAACGAAGGACGAACAACCTAGGACCTAGGAGAAGAAGAACACCGAAGACCTCAGAGCTAATCCCCCTGATACTTGCTATCCGGGATGAGTGAATGTTCCCCTTAGTAGGGAGTGTGATAGCCGATCGCTAGGGGGTGTGAAAAATCAGACCCTTTCTACGCTAATAGGCTCAAGTCGATAATAATTTTATTAATCCTTTTAGACATTGAACAATGTATAGGACAGGTCGCAAAATAGAAAAAAATAAGGAAAACACATTCGAAGTGAACTTATAGATACAAGTACAAGTATGACGACCAAACATAGGCCGGCGAACGGTTATTCCAACTCAAATGGCTATATCAAGACGATCTCAAGCTGCAGATGAACGCGCTCAAGCTAATACATCGCAGCCTGAACGTAATGCACAGAATATTGCACGGCGATCACGAATACGTCGTGCTTTTTGGCTGCAATGCTGGGTGCTGCTTTTAATTACAACAGTCACATTGATTACAGTATGGACGGATACATTGGAATGATGGACGCCATATGTCCACATTGTGATGCGGCCAAAGATATTCTACAACAAGATGTAGAGCATAATGAGAGAGAAAACGTGGCCGAAATAAAATAGCAATATGTTTATTATTTTCGTCAAAATCAAAACATTCCCGCAGCTCCCTAGTGGTGGCTTCCTACCACGTAACCTGGTCGTACGTATGAATTCCATTATGGACGCATTCTTTGACAGCTGATGCTTAGATGGAAGAAGTTCAAACTCATCGTTTTGAGTTGACTAAGTGATTTTTGTAGTGAAAACGAAGTTGGACACTAAATATTTGTTGTATTAAACTGAAAAATGGTTAATTCCTGTGTGATATGTATAAAAAGCACCAGTTAATACTGCGGGCGATCCATACATCGGTAACAAACAATAATTTACCATAGGCGTGGCTCGGAATACCTAGCTCTCAATATAAGCATATAGTTAACTTATTTTAAAAGCAGTATTTTCTTTTAATATAATGTCTAGTGATAATGTCAGACGAAAATTGTGAATGGATCAATTGAATTTGAGAAATACAAAATTAGCGAAGGAGATATATGTTTGCTCTGACCATTTTCTGATGAAGATTTCCTATATAAAGCAGGAAAATGATTTTTGAAAACTGAAGCTATTCCGTCCAGGATTTCGTTATCGATTCATTGGTAAGTGTCTATTGAATATTATTAAGGTGTTTTATTCAAATTTGAGTTGAATAATATGAATATCAAAATATAATGTTTCTAATTTCAGTTCCAGTAGCACATCCCCAGATAAAAGGCCTGTGACTCCGGATCCATTAGAAAGTAGTAAGCTGGGTAGTATCAGGGAATCTTTAAAATTGATTGATTCTGAACTATCCAGAACTTCAATAGCTACTGATTTGTCTGATATACTGATTACTCCAGATTTATCTGCTACATTGACTAATTCAGATTTATCTGATACTAGCTGAACCGGCAAACCTAGTTTTGCCAGTTTAAAAATTATTTAATCTTGTTATAAAGTAGAAATCTGAAATGAGTGATAGATTTATAGAAGTACCCTAAAAATATCTATCTATATCTATAGGCTGAAATTCAGAATATTCAACATGTTTATAGGAACAACCTTTTTATACTCAAAGCGTCAATTGAAAATTTATATGAAATCTTTCACAAATCAAATGACACATCAACAATACAGAACTCATATGTGACACGTTAAAAAAAATGATAATGCTGAAGGGTCTATGAAAACGGCTGCTTGGAAAGGATAGTCAGAATATTAGGAGAGCAGCCCATCCGATTTAATATATTTTTGTAGTAATTTTTCTTGAAGAAGTAAGCCCGGCCTGTGTAGATTTCAAAAGTTCGAGATGTTACTTCTCATAGTAGTCATGTAGAAAACAATTCTGAGATTTCTATTATCATGAGGATTCCACTTTCTTGTTCAAAACCTTAAATCGAATTTGGCTAATCTCGATATTTCCAGTTGTTGCTCTTGGAAGTTATCGAATTTAGGAGTGGCCTATTGGACACCTATAAACCAAATGACTTCCGACGGCAACTACTCAAAAAAACGAAAATTTCAAGTTGAGTTTATGGTTTGAACGGGAAAGTCGAATTGACATATAATTAGATGACCCTAAAAGTCCTTATAATTACCCTTCAAAATTTAGGTGTATTCAAAGCATAAATGAAATTGTTAAATCAAATCAAAATAATATTGTAAAGAGGAGTGGTTTTGTGGACCTAAATTTCTTCATGAGTAGCTTTCTTTATTTTTGAATATTCCGTAAATTATCAACAGTCCAAATTCATTCATTTAACCAAGCAGTGAAAGTTTATTGAGCACTTCATATCAAATCTTCAGGACCTGCAAAAAAGATATATTAATTACTATTTAGTGATCAAGAAGTAAAAATTATTCATTTTTATTTTCGAGTTTTCTATCGATTACATTTTAATGAAAGAAGGCAAAATTCAAATCAATATTTTACATTTTTCGCATAATAATAATTGTTAATTATTCTAACATTTCCCTTGCCAATATGATGAAATAAATTATGAACATCACTTCTTGAATAACAATAGCAGCATTGATATACACTAATATGTGTTGATATTTCATGTTCCTCCTATTATATTACACAAACTCGAATAAGTTGAACCTACCTCTTATTATTTCCTATGCGAGGAGTTCAATGGTATTTATCTTCGTTGGTTCCTTGCTTCATCTTGTATTTTCCTTTTCTTGGGTTGAAAATGTAACTTTAAATTGGTCATTTTCTATTGATATATCTGAACCGCAAATATCCTCTTCCTGAATAACAATAGTAGAATTAATATAATAATACATATATCACATATTTCATGTTATATATCATATATACCTTCAAGTAAAAATTGTTGTAAAATATGCTAGTTTATACGTTATTACTAATTGAAATTTTCGTTTCACTCGATGTGTTGGAGACATGGTCTCAACAAGATTTAAATTTAAATTCAAATCTACCGCCATCATATGCGCCTGCGCGGCGCACCACATATGCGTGACAAGCTTTGGCTAGTTCCTATTTCCTTTCCACAGTTAGTCGTAATCGAGTCGTAATAACGCTTTAATAGTGTGAAGATTGTTAAACTTAATATTAATAAATTTAAAACTAGGCTCTGCCCTATAGGCATCCAAGTAACTAAATAAGTTCAGTGAACCAAAATTACTATTTAATACAAAATAAAATTATAAAATACAGTCCACTGATTTTCTTTTATGTTGTTATCAACATAAAATTGGTCCGATCGAGCCGTATCTGGATGAAGATTTGGTCCAACTGGAAGAAAGAACAGTGTTGTGTGAGGTCCTTTGGCAGCAACAAATTTCAAGGCATAAATTTTTCATGTGAGTTGATGGGAAAAAAGTGGTTAAAAGAAAAACCCAAGCTAACCTCCAAAGGAAAGAAAAGGTACGCCATTTTCCCGCATTTTCTGACCTGTCGTCTGTCAAAAGTCACAGAACATAAATATCAAGTCAAGCTTCAAAAGACCCCTGTGTCAGGTGTCATTGTTGTCAACCACATTGCCAATTTATATTCTTCTGTGTCCAAAATTAAAGAAGTGGATCGCATCAAGGCTAAAAGCCAGCAAGCAATAAGTTCCTTACGAAGAATTGAAAAATATGTAAAGGAAAATTCTAAAGAAGAGGTAACTTCAGAAATTCTTAATGAATTGAAAGTCAGACAACAGGCATTGAAAGACTACTTCAAGTGATTGGTGAGTTGGATGCTGAAATATGCTGTTTGGATGCAGACTATGTATCGAACCTGGAAGAAATTGAAGATGCTTTCTTTACAACCTCTGCAAAGATAAGTAAAATGTTGAGTGCTTCGAAGTTTTCTGAACAACCTGTAAGTTCATTACCTGTAAATGATGTGTGTGTCTACCGCAAAGTTGCCTTTAATAGACATTCCAACCTTTGATGGTAAAAATCTAACTAATTTTAAGCCTTTTGTTGAAATTTTCACTGCAGTAGTTGATAAGAATACTGATTTAAGAAACGTTGAAAAAACTGTTCTATTTGAAAAATTATTTAAAAGGTGAGGCATTGAGTCTAATTGATAATCTTCCTCTCACAAATAGTTCATATTCTGAAGCATTGTCTATTTTAAAACATAGATACGACAATGAAACAATGTTGGTCAATTTTCATATATTTTCTATTCTTGATATACCTCCTATTCAAAAGGGTAATACACAATGTTCAAGAGAATTCATAGGTAAAATAAAACAACAAACAGGTGCATTAAAAAATTTAAATCAGCCAATTGAAAGTTGGGACGCAATTCTCGTTTGCTTATTGTCGAGAAAGCTCGATAACTTCACTAATAGAGCTTCCAATTCCAATTCCAATTAGCCTATTCTCTATCCTTCCAAGTTTGGATATAGGCCTCCCCCAACTGCCTCCAGCAATTCCTGTCTTGGGCTCTCCTCTGCCACATGAAGCCTGCGTGTCTGACTATGTCATCTTTCCACCTCATCGGCGGTCTTCCTCTTGATCTTTTCCCATCATAAGGGCGCCACTTCCCAATCTCTGCATTCCAGCGTTTGTCCTGCAATCGTTCATTATGGCCTGCCCATCTCCACTTAAGCGACGCTGCTCGTTCTATTGCGTCTACAACTTTCGTTTTTTCTCTCATCCATTCGTTGCGTTTTTTATCCCTGAGTTATACCCCTAACATGCTTCTTTCCATAGCCCTCTGCGTCTTGCGGATTTTATCGAGGTTTGCTCTGGTGAAAGTCCACGTCTGAGCTCCGTATGTTAGTACCGGTAGAATGCATTGGTCGAATACTTTTGTTCTCAAGTGCATGGGAATTTCGTGGTTTTTCAGGACATAGGCGAGCCTACCGAAAGCTGCCCATCCTAAACGAGTTCTCCTTGCGATTTCCACAGTCTGGTTTTCTCTACTCGCTCGTATCGCCTGGCCTAGGTAAATATACTCATTTACCTGCTCTATTACTGCTCCGTCTAGTATTATTGAGTGTTGTTCACTCGAATTGGTCATGATTTTTGTTTTTTTGATGTTCATTTTCAATCCTATCCGGAGCGCTTTTTCATGAAGTTCCTCAATCATTGTTTGTAGTTCTTCCCAGTCAGAGGCAATCAGGAGTATGTCATCAGCGTATCTTAAATGATTGAGGTATCTGCCATTGATCTTTATGCCCTTGTTACTCCAGTTCAGAGATTTGAACAGCTATTCCAGGGCCATCGTGAATAATTTCGGCGAGATAGTATCCTCCTGTCTTACTCCCCTGTTGATTGGGTTGCACTTTGTCTTCAAGTTGCTGTCAAGTTGGACTGTCATCGTTGCTTCCGAATAAACGTTGTTCAACAGGTTTCTGTATCTTGAATCTATTCTGCCATTCACCAAGGCTTCTTCGACCGCCCATAGTTCTACGCTGTCAAAAGCCTTCTCATAATCCACGAAAGCAAGATACAGGGGTAGGTTATACTCGTTGGCCTTTTCTATAAGTATTTTTAGTGTATGCAGATGGTCGCAGGTTCCGTATCCTTTTCTGAATCCAGCTTGTTCAACCGGTTGGTATGTGTCGAATTTATTCGTCAATCTGTTATTGATAATCTTCATGAAGGTCTTGTATAACTGTGAAAGAATGGATATGGGCCTATAATTGTCTAGGACGGCAGGGTCACCTTTTTTGTGTATTAGTATCGTGTTAGCATTGTTCCACTTACTGGGTATCTTCCCCTCGAAAAGGCATTTATTATATAAGATTTTTAGATACTCCCTAACTTTTTCCCCTCCTTCCTTCAAGAGTTCCATCAAAACTCCGTCCTCTCCAGCTGCTTTGTTTCTTTTCATCTCTTGTATTGCTCTGTCTATTTCATCCACAGTTATATCTGGCATTTCCTCAGAATTGACATTAGTTATCACTCTTTCAAATTTTCTGTCGTTGCAATGGAGGGAGGATTTCTGGAACTATAAAGTTCTTCATAGTATTCTTCAGTTATTTTCACTAGCTCATCTTTGTTTCTGATTTCCATGCCTTGTTTTTTCAGCAATATTATCTTCTTTCTTCCCACTCTTGACTTCATGTTCTTCAGATTTCTATTATTTTCTATTATAGTTTGGATACACTCTCCCTGTATTTTTTTCAATTCGGCTCTTATTTGTTTTCTTATGGTCTTATTTAGTTCAGTGAATTCATTATTCAACTGTATTTATTTTCTCTTTCTATCATTTAGAAGTTGACGCCTTTTTCTCAACATTTCTTGGGACCTGTAACTGATCTTGAGCTTGTTCTTTTGTTTATACGCGGCTATTCTGGAGCTCGCCTCCAATAATTGATCTGTAATGATCTCATTCATCTCATCTAGTGATAGCTCTTCTAGCTTCAGGTCACAAGGTTCCTTGAGGTGACTAGCGTATTGCGTGCTATTGATTTCAAGCAGTTCTGTATCTATTCTTTTTGAAATAGCCTTATATTTGTTTCTTTCTAGCTTTGTTGGTATTCTCAATTTCGCTCTTACGAGTCTATGATCACTTCCAGTAGATACGTTGTTTATGGGGGTGACGTCTTTTCCTTTGCTAACACGTAATCTATTTCGTTTTTAGTTTTTCCGTTTGGTGAGATCCATGTCCATTTCTCTGTGGTTTTTTCTTGAAGAAGGTATTCATTGCATAAAGATTGTTAGACTCTAAAAAATTCATTAGCATTTCCCCTCTCTCGTTGCGGACTCCATATCCAAAACTACCTATTTTACCTTCTGAATTCTCCAATTTTTTGCCTAATTTCGCATTGAAGTCGCCTATAATCAAGGTATACGTTCTTCTTTCATTGTTCATAGCTGTTGTTATTGTTTCGTAAAATGCCTCAACTTCTTCGTCATCGTGGGTTGAGGTTGGGGCATAGATCTGAATAATCTTCAGGCTAACTGTTTTATTTAGGCTAATGACAACCATTGCCACTCTTTCTGAAACTCCTGTGAAATTCTTGACCCTATCAGCATACCTTTTCGAAATCAGAAAACCCACCCCGTCCAGGGTGTCGTTTTCTCTTCCTTTATAATATAGAATATTACCGGACTCCAAATTGTAACAAGCTTCACCTCTTCTCTTCACCTCAGAAAGGCCGACTATATCCCATTTCATGGTTTTTAATACTTCTTCCAGTTCCAGCAGTCTTGCATCATTACTCAGAGATCTCACGTTGTATGTTGCGATATCAATATTCAAATCCTTATCCGTTCCTGTTCGTATCCGTTGGCAGTCTTTCCTAACCCAGAGATTCTTAGCACCCTCTGCTCTTCTTTCGTTCCTCCTTCTGCCGGGGGAGGCGATTTCGGAGCCGCTGGGGACTGAGGGCCTTGTTGTACTTGTATATATCATAAGAAGGGGGGTGTTAGCCATTACTCACCACGCTGGCCAAGCGGGTTGGTGAGTGGTATTCAGCCGCCCATTGTGGGATCAGACGCTGTTTGCAGCCGCCCAATCTGGGTCAGACGCTGCTGTTGTGGACTTTCTTAGCTTCACCCTCGTCAGCAAGACCTTACCGGCATGGGTAGCCCTTCCGGTAGCTGCGCTACCGCCGGCATTGCTCTTGCGCGTTGGGGTTACTGAGCCCTCTCACCAACGGCAAGGTGAAAGTCCCCGAGAGGGGATTTGATAGAGCTTATCAAATGGAAAAGGATACAAGTAAGCTCCCTACTTTAAAAGAGTTTCTGTCATTTCTTGAAAATAGATCCACTGCCTTTGAAGCAATTGGTTTCCCTGAAACAAAACATAAAGATAAAATGAATTCTTCTCATTTAACTACTACTTTTAAGTCAACAAATGATAATCAGTTTAAATGTTCTTTTTGTTCCACAGCTGGCCACAAGTTGTATGGTTGTGAAAAATTTAAGATGTGTTCAGTAAATGATAGAATTTCGTACATTGAAAAGCATAGATTCTGCAAGTTATGTTTGAACAACCATATGGGCAAATGTAAATTGAAATTAAAATGTTCTAGCTGCCACAGAGATCACAATTCGCTGTTGCATTTGGACAAAACACAAAAAAGAGTTAATGGAGAAAGTTTTGAGCAAAATTTTGATCCTGGTTCAACTTCCAATCAGGTAGTTTCAGTAAGTTCTTCCAAACTTAACTTTGAAAACGTGATTTTACCCACTGTCAGAATAAGAATTAAATCCAAAGATGGTAATTATGTAATTGTAAGAGGTCTTGTAGATACAGGATCACAAATTTCGTTAGTTACAAATGAACTTATTCAAAAATTAAAATTAGAAACATTTTGCAATAATGTTAATATTATCGGCATTGCTGAAAACTCTTGTAAGGCTCACAGAGCAATTCATTTAAGGCTTGAATCTCTTTTCTATAATTATAGTGCCAAAGTCAAATGTTCAGTCGTGAATAATATTACTGGAAATCTTCCGCAGGTTGATTTTGATATTTCTAATATAAAGTTTCCTCCTGATGTGCAATTGTCCGATTGCTCGTTCAATAAATCAGGCAAAATTGATCTTCTGCTTGGTGCAGATGTATTTTTCAAAATTTTATTGCATGAAAATTTACAAATCGATAAAATGCATTTTCAAAATACTCTTTTTGGCTACACAGTAAGTGGATATTCACAACAAAATCAATTTTGTAATCTTAATGTTCTCAAGGCTACAACAAATTTGAAAATACTATATCTCAATTCTGGGAATTTGAGAAAATACCTGAAATATTCAACGAATATTCTGATGACAGCAAGCATGTGAGATTGATTTCAAAATTTCAGTTGAAACTGTTGGCAATAAATTTCAAGTTCGCCTACCGTTGAAATTGGAAATAAATAATTTAAAATTGGGTAATTCCTTTTCAGTTGCTCTAAAGCGTTTCGAAAATTTGGAAGAAACGTTTCAGACTTAACCCTGAACTATTCGAAGAATATAAAAAGTTTATTAATGAATATTTGCAACTAAATCATGCGAAACTTGTTGATTTAAAATCATATAACTTCAATGCTGGTATATATATTTTATGG
Source organism: Propylea japonica (assembly GCA_013421045.1). Lineage (NCBI taxonomy): Eukaryota > Metazoa > Arthropoda > Insecta > Coleoptera > Coccinellidae > Propylea > Propylea japonica. The sequence goes on from CM024244.1 coordinate 4,621,702, forward strand.
CACATCACCCAGTCATTAGAGAAGATAAGAAATCTACTCGGCTTAGTCTAAGGACAAGAAATAATTGAATGATTTTTTGTATAATGGTGCTGTTGTACAAAATGAATTTTTTGATATTTTATTACTTTTTCGAACTTATAAATTCGTCATTTTGAGTGACATTAAACAAATGTATAGAATGATACTTCTACATCCTGACCATCGTAAATTACAAAATATATTATGGAGGGATGCTGGTGGTAATCTTGTATGTTTACAATTACAAACGGTCACTTACGGAATTAAGAGCTCTTCATTTTTGGCCACACGTTGTCTTAGTGAGCTTGCTCTCACTGAAGGACAAACTTTCCTTTAGCCGCAAGAGCTTTGTTACAAAACACTTATGTTGATGACATTTTGTCTGGTGCCGACACACTAGATGAACTGATTGATTGAAGAATCAGCTAATCACTTTATTGAAGAAACGTTCATTTGAATTACACAAGTGGTGCTCTAATTCAAAATACGCTTTATTAGACATTCCTTTAGAAAAACAAAATTTCGATGAAGTCGATGTTAACAATAACAATTTTGTGGTAAAAACTTTGGGTTTATCTTACGATACAAATACAAATATGTTCAAATTTAATTGTCCTGTAATCGAAAATGAAGAATGTGTAACTAAACGTCATGTTCTGAGTTTCATATCGAGAATTTTTGACCCTTTAGGTCTACTTGGTCCAATTTTAGTTACTGCTAAAATCATCATGCAAAAAGTTTGGCTGTCTAAAGTCAATTGGGATGAAGTTTTGCCTGATGAGTTGATGCAAGCATGGAAAAATTTTTTGACTAAATTAAAAAGCATGCCAATTCTGAATATTCCAAGAAATTTAAATTTTGCTGGAGCTTGTTTTGTCGAGTTGGTTGGTTTTTGTGATTCCTCACTTGCAGCATATGGTGCTGTTATCTGTTTTTGCAGACCAGTTTGTATGAATTTGATTTGTTCAAAATCTCGAGTAGTGCCAATAAACAAGACTCTTACAATTCCTCGTCTTGAATTGTGTGGTAGTCTACTGTTGTCAACCCTTGCAAAGAAAGTTTTTGAAACCATGAAGCCAAATATAAATAATGTAGTTCTTACACGGACTCAAATATTGTATTGGCTTGGATAAAGTCCAATCCTTTAAAATTAAATTCATATGTTGCAAATCGAGTAGCAAAAATTCAAAGTTGACATCTGAATTTAAATGGTCATATATCAATACAAAAGAGAATCCCGCAGACTTATTATCTAGAGGACTTGACCCTCAAGACATTGAAAATAATAAACTTTGGTTCCGTGGTCCCAGTAAGTTTCTAGGTAGGAACTATTTCCATAAGGAAAACGAATTCAATATTCCCCATCCTCTTCTTGAAGAAAAGGTCACAGTAAACGTTCAACAAATAACAAATTGTTTTACTGTTTTCGAAAAATTTTCAGATTTATTGAAGTTACAAAGAGTAATGGCTTATACTCAGAGATTTGTTTTCAATTCCAAAAAAAGGAATAATAATATTAAATTATTGGGAACTTTAAAAGCTTTCGAGCTAGAAAATTCTCTAAAATTAATTATAAAAATTGAGCAGTATTCAAAATTTCGAGAAGAAATTAAATTACTTAAAAATAACTCACAACCTAAATCATTAAGTGCTTTGGTACCTTTCATCGATGGCGACGGAATGTTGCGCGTAGGGGGAAGATTGCATAACGCAAACATTTCTTACGGTCAAAAACATCCTTTAATTTTGCCAAAAAGTAGTCACATTACAGATCTTATTATACGTTATGAACATAAGAGACTATTGCATGCTGGTCCTAAGCATGTTTTGAGTTCATTAAACTCTGAATATTGGTTAATTAATGGTATCAGAGAAATAAAAAAGATTACTCATAAATGTATTATATGTTTTAAACACAGAGCAAGGTGTTCTGAACAATTGATGGGTTCTTTGCCTGAAAAAAGAGTATGTGCTGCTAGAGCCTTTGAAAATGTCGGAGTAGACTTTTGTGGTCCTTTTGCAATTAAGCAATCCCGATTGAGAAGTTCCATAAAAACAAAAGCTTATATAGCATTATATATGTTTTGTTGTTAAAGCAGTTCATCTAGAACTCTTATCTGATTTGAAAACTGAAACATTTTTAGCATCTTTCAAAAGGTTCATTGCCAGAAGAGGAGGAAAACCTTCTAATGTATATTGTAATGGAGCTACATTTAAAGGAGCTGACAATGAATTAGGAAAATTCTATCAAAAAAGTAAAAACATTGAGGAATACTCCTCTGGAGAACGAATTCAATTCCATTTCATACCCAGTTACTCCCCAGTTTTTGGGTGGATTGGGAGGCTGGTGTGAAAAGTACAAAATTTCATTTAAAAAAAACTGTAGGCAATCATGACTTAACATATGAGGAATTTAATACTTTGATGGTAAAAATTGAGGGGATTCTCAATTCAAGACCACTCATATCGTTGGGAAATGATCCTTCCAGTTTTGATTATTTAACTCCTGGTCATTTTTTAATTGGTACTTCTATTACTTCTTATCCTGAACCTAATTTAACTCAAATTCCTTCAAATAGATTGAAATTTTGGAAACTGTGCGTGCAAATGCAACAGACTTTCTGGTCAAAATGGCACAATAATTACCTTACTCTACTTCAAAATAGGCCTAAGTGGCATAAAGACTTACCGAACCCTAGAGAGGGTATGTTAGTTCTCCTAAGAGATGAAAATGCTCCATCTTTCAATTGGCCTGTAGGTAGAATAATTAAATTAATTCCTGGTAGGGATGGAAAAGTAAGAGTTCTTGAAATAAAAACAAATAAGGGTACTTACCTCAGATCTATCACCAAAATAGCCATTTTGCCAATTCATGATGAAGAAATGTAAATTTTTCTTTACACAATTTGATAATTTGATTATTGTTATATTAATATTAAGGAAGAAATGTATGTATTTGATTTTTGTAAGAACTTAAAATTTGGATGTATTTACATTGTAATATTTCTCTGCCTTCTGGCACATTTCTATTTTTCTTTGTCAAACTAATCTAAATGTATTTTAGTGAAAATTGTAAGGTTTCTTGCGAAACGCTTGGGTCGCAGCATGTTGGAGACATGGTCTCAACAAGATTTAAATTTAAATTCAAATCTACCGCCATCATATGCGCCTACGCGGCGCACCACATATGCGTGCCAAGCGTTGGCTAGTTCCTATTTCCTTTCCACAGTTAGTCGTAATCGAGTCGTAATAACGCTTTAATAGTGTGAAGATTGTTAAACTTAATATTAATAAATTTAAAACTAGGCTCTGCCCTATAGGCATTACTATTTAATACAAAATAAAATTATAAAATACAGTCCACTGATTTTCTTTTATGTTGTTATCAACACGATGTAACTTCACTTTTTGTTCAAATGTCAAAAACACTATAAGTACTCTATGATACCCAAATACATCAAAGAAGAAGAAGAAAAGGAAAGAAACTCTTTACGACACAAATTTTTTTTGATATTTTGTTAAAAAAAAAACCTTACCCTAACAATAATGAACACAACAAAAAAAAGATTGTCGAATTTGGTGCAGTCGTTAATAGATATGGTCTTTTAACAGTAACCATAGATCCTGTTTTATTAATATAGATGCATTAACCGCTTCAGATTTATCTGCTTCTTTGATCGCTACAGAATCCTCTGGTGCATTGACAGTTTCAGAATTGTCTGGTACTATGACAGCTTCAGAATGGTCAAGCAAGTAGTACGGTAGCACATCCAAGTATGTGAGTGTTACTCATTTTTTTTTTAAATGGGAAATATTGCAAAATATAATATTCTGTTTTTGCTATAAAACTTGATTATCTTATTTCAGTTCTAAAGCTAAAAGTACTGTACCAGGACAAGAAAAAGAAAATGTTTTGGTGGTCACGTAACGGATGAAGATTTCAGGACCCCAAAACAAGGATAATTTGGCTTCTCCCTTGCAAACGAAAAATTGCCTATCTTGGAGACTTGTGAAACATATTAATTTTACAGAAAAGAAGAACTTATGGCAATTTATTCAAGGCATCCAAATTTGTCATTAAGATATGCACACAAGCAAAAAAATATTAAGATAAATGATTTCTAATAACCATAATAATTTGAATATAAGATCTGAAAATTTAATTAATAAGTTGATTCAGATGATATTTTAAATGCATTTGGCAATCATGTATTTGATGAAGGGGTTCTAGAAAGTCATGAATCGCCTTTGGTAAAACTAATATTGAAAAGATATTTCACTATAAGAATTCACCATGAGACAAGGAAAATGAGCGGTCAAGTGGTGAATCGACTTAGAAGTATGCTTACACATCTGATTTTGTATCAGAATCAATAAGTTTTTATTTTATCTCTGCAATTGTTAGTTTAAGTTTAAACGTCTTCAGGACTATCATGGTGAATAAAACACTATTTTTGATCGTTTACGTTTCGATTCTGTTTGGATTCAATACCAAAGACGAAAGCAGTAGTAGATATGGATTCTTGTTATTTTATTATTAGTGTACAAACATTACTGAAGAATCGATGATCAGTATAATTAGTTACCTCAAATGAAAGTGATTAAAGCAATTTGGCAATCCAAGTAGAACTCATGTAATATACAGAACAAAGATTTAATAACTGATCCCTCGAATAAAGTTCCTGGATTTGATCTTACAAGGAAAATATGGACTGTTCTCAATCGTATAAGAACAGGTCAAGGACGTTGCAATAGTATGCTTTTCAAATGGAATTCAGTTGAGAGTCCTAGTTGTGAATGCGGAGAAGCAGAGGAGACAATTGAACACATGATAAATAATTGTTCCATATATAAATTTCAGGATGGCTTGAGAGCTATACATGAAATTACCGAGTCGTTTTTGTATTGGGTGGTTAATTTTAAATCGATTTAATAGAGTTTAAATCATTTTATTTTTATGTTCTTTTTTAATGCTTTGATTTTTTCGTTTCAGATTCAAAATTCCCGGGAAGAATGCGAAAACGGAAACCATGAATCAAGGACATCAAGGAGGACTCGCTACAAGAGGATTTAATCGTTTGAGAGCCTTCGTTTGGGATATACAGGGTGATATTCATCTTATGGCTGAAATTTCAAAGTTCAATAACTTTCAAACTATTAAACCGAATTATTTCAAATTTGGAAGTTTTGTCACCGTTTACGATTGCAATCTTTCAATATCACAGAAATTGAATAAAACAGATCTGGACTAAAAAATTTTGGACTTTTTCTGTTTTCATGAATATTGGAACACCCTGTAGTTGAACACTATGTTTTTATTTATTTTCGTAACCACAAAGAATCAATCAATGAGAAAAATTCAAAATCTGTGCTTGGTACTGTCATACAGGGTGATCAAGAAGTGAGCAAAAAACATTACCTCATGAGTGAAATTTTAAAGTTCAAAGACTCTTGAATTATTGAACCGAATTATTTCAAATTTGGGAGTTTTGTCACCTTTACGATTGCCATCTTCCACTCTTTTCAGAAATTGAATAAATCAGATCCGGACTAGAAAAATTTTGAACTTTTTCTATTTTCTTGAATATTGGAACACCTGTAGGTGAACACTATGTTTTTATTTCATTTTCGTAACCGCAAAGAATCAATCAATGAGAAAATTCAAAATCTCTGCTCGGCACGGTCATACAGAGTGATCAAGAAGTGAGCAAAAAACATTACCTCATGAGTGAAATTTCAAACTTCGATAACTCTTAAATTATTAGACCGAATGATTTCAAATTTCAAAGTTTTGTCACCCTTTGTGGTTACCATCTTTCAATATTTCTGAAATTGAATAAATCTGATCCGGACAAGAAAAATATAAGACTTTCTCTATTTTCGTGAATATTGGAACACCCTGTACGCGAAGATTATGTTTTTTTCGTTATCGTGACCACAAAGAATCAGTTCATAATGAAAATTTAAAATCTCTTCTTGCCAATTTTATACATGGCGATCAAAAAACGTTCCCTTGAAAGAATCTGTACTTCATTATAAATATTATTTTTTCACATTCTATAGTTTTGTCACCCTTCCTTTTATGACTGAAAACGAATAATAATGTTTAGATAGAGAGTTCAGATCAAGATATCAAATAAAAAAAAAGAGTGTTCACCTCTCACTCTAAAATGATAAACAACAAATAAGTTGGAAATATTCGATCTAAAAAACGAATTGAAAGGAAAAATTTTCAGTTCAGGAATTGAACAAATTGGTATTCAATCATTTCAATACATTTTGAAGCAAGTTGAGAAAATGTCCGTCAATTCGAGTATTGAAGAGTGACAAAACTGTAAAATTCGAAGTAGTTTCACAGATAAAATTAAGATTTATCGAACTCTGGAATTAAACTCATAAGTTCATGTTCCTAGATCACCCTGTATGACAGTGCCAAGCAGAGATTAAAAATTTTTCTCATCGATTCATTCTTTATGTATACTTAAATGACAAAAACCATAATGCTCACGTACAGGGTGATACACTATCAAAAAAATTGAGGATGTTTGAAATTTTTCTAATCTGGATCTGATTTATTCAAATTCAGAAATATTGCCAGATAGAACTCGTAAAGGGTGACAAAACTTCCAAATTTGAAATCATTCGGTCGAGTAATTTGGGAGTTATCGAAGTTGAAATTTCACTCATGAGGCAATGTTTTCTGCTCACTTCTTGATCACCCTGTATGACCGTGCCAAGCAGAGAATTTGCATTTTCTCATTAATTGATTCTTTGCGGTGACGAAAATGAAGAAAACCTGGGGCCCACTCACTAGGAAGGAAGAATGCGCAGTTAAGTCTCTGCATTTTTTCTGTAACGCAAACGTGTGCATTCATATTGCCCACACACATACACTTTTGCGTGTTGGTTTGGATGTGCGACAAGCGTGAGATGACGTCGAAAGAAGATCTGATGTTAATGGCAGTGGCGTGTGTTGTTATTAAGGAAAAAATGTCCAAGGTATAAATATCGAACCCGACACTGTGTTGCTAAACATATGAAACGTGCAGAGACTTGTTGCCCATACACGGTCGTTTTTGATCATTCTTCCACGTACGGAGAAGAATGCACACGCCACACGACGGAGATGATTGCGCATTCCAAATTTACGCCATACACACACACTTTTAACTGTACCACGTACAACGCGCATTCAAGTCTTCGCGCTTCCCTCTTAGTGAGTGGGCCCTTTAATGTTCTTGTACACTGAAACGTTGTACACTGAAACGTTGACTTTGGGAAAGCCGGTTTCAATGCAATAGTAAGCTCGCGGCCACACTCAGTGGAGAAGAGAGTGAGTTATCTATGATAGAATAAAATGGGCGCCAGGTAGAGTAATGCCTGCCTACTCAAGGTAATGAACTGCTTACTCCTCTACCAGAGTAACAGTTAACAAAAAGCCCTCAAAATTCAAGTCACAATAATTTATTACCAGAAACAAAATATATGTGCAGTGGTTGATTCAATACGAATAAAGATTATCCCCATCAAGGGGTAGTCAAAAGGAAAACACTAAATACACACTAAATCAGATAAGAATCAATAATCCAAACCATCAAACTAAACCCACTTAATCAACTTACGTTCAGCTTAACGTTCGGGTTTAGGTTATCAGAACCTACTTTAAATAAATACTCTAAATTAAACAATGATTCCTGAAGGGAATACCGATCAATTATCCTATAATAAAATCCTGAAGGGATACACGATAACAAAATCCTGAAGGGATATACGAGTACCTTCGTTGGTACCCAACGCAACTTATGAAGTGCACCTCACTATAATTTCTCACAGTTATATATAAAATTACCTTATAGAATAATATCACACATTATCAAAATAAAAGAAACCAATGATTTACAACTTTAAAGCCAGTGCTATGCACTGGTTACCTGCACAAACTATTACAAATGGTAAGTTGAACGTATGAAGCCAGGCACGTAGACCTCCAAGATGCCAATTGTTACCCCTCACTGACAGGTACGTAGATGACTCAGGTACTCGGGACTCCGAACTACGTGGATAGCTGACACGTATGTGGAAACTGACCAGTACGTGGAATAACTCAGCTCGTGAAACTACGTGGATAACCCTGGTGGGTGGAAATACCCCAGTACGTGGAAATACCCCAGTACGTGGAACTACAGCCAGATACGTGAACCCTAACAAAATACTATAAGAAACGGTTCATAAGTTATAAAAGGATATCTTAGTTACCTCTGTTGTTCGAGGGAGATAGGTTCAACCTCCAATTCAGTCGAGAATTTTGTTCGAAATAATTCCAATAATATTCGCTACACAACGACCTATAAAGAAGATGGTAAGACAACTGGTTCAAGGTAGAAAATGTATGCATACCTAACGAATTTCCTGTGGAAGAGTTTATGATCACGTATAAAACGTTTTTTCCCAAATATTCCAAATACTCTCCAGGGAATAATGACACTCACAGTTATAATCCTCACAACGAGGATGAATCTAGATTCAAAATTTATCTTCGAAAAAGTGTCCTAACTTTCCAACGAATTTCACATTAACAAAATGTCGGCTTTGACAGACACACAGAAAAATCCAGAAACTCAAAGTTCACAGAGCCTATCAGTTGTCATGGTTGTCATAGCGAAGAAAAAGAAGAAAAACACATCAAAACCAAAATAATATATAGGAATTAATACGGTACCGACAATCTACGCAGTTTATACCAGAGGAGGGTCTCTATAAATCCATTTCTAATTCTTCCACAATTTTCCGAAGTACTTTACTGAGGCCAAATAATAATGAACTAACCCAAAAATAACAACACCACTAACCTCACAATTTTCAAATAATAACAAACCGTTTTCTGAAGGAAAACAGCTCGAAAAGGAAGTGAATAATTACAACAATAAGGAAATTTAGAAAATGAAACATGCCAACAAGTTTACTTAACTAATAAGTTCCGGGAAAAGATGGCAAAACTACATTTTATGACAAGTTCAAAATAATAACGTTACAACACGTTCCTATATTCTTGAAAATAGAAAAAGTCCAAAATTCTGCTACTGCGGATCTGATTTATTTAATTTTTGAAATATTGAGAGATGGCAATCGTAAAGGGTGACAAAACTTTCAAATTTGAAATAATTCCGGCAAATAATTCAAAAGTTATTGAACTTTGAAATTTCACTCATGAGATAATTTTTTTTGCTCACTTCTTGATCACCCTGTATGACCGTGCCAAGCAGAAATTTTGAATTTTTATCAATGATTGATTCTTTGTGAGTACGAAAATGGAATAAAAACATAATGTCCACGTACAAGGTTTTATAATATTCACGAAAATGGAAAAAGTTCAAATTTTGCTAGTCCGGATTTGATTTATTCAATTTCTGAAATATCGAAAGATGGCAATCGTTAATGGTGACAAAACTTGCAAATTTGAAATAATTCGGTCCAATGGTTCAAAAGTTATTCAATTTTAAATTTCATCCATCCAATGAATATCACCCTGTATATTTCAAACGAAGGCCCTCAAACGATTGAAACCTCTTGATGAAAGTCCTTCCTGATGTACTTGATTCATGGTATCCTTTTGTCGCATTCTTCCCGGGACACCCTGTATATAGTTACCTATTGTATTTCTTAAAAATCATTTATTTTATGTTACATTTTATTTTTTTTTGGAAGTTATAAATACATCCTTGCCTGATAATCAATCCTGATTATGCAGGCTGCCAAGTCTCCATATCTATTCCACTAGAAATACTGATGCCCATTCCATTGCAAAAATTTGTTAATAAGTAAGGCCTATTACAGCATTAATATGAACTAATATGATTTTCTTCACACCTGATGTGACACTGACCTATCCAATATATTTTCATGCCGAACTGGATCAATAAATTTATTATTTGTTATTCAATTTAACTTGGTATGCAGTTGTAGTGTGCTTAAATTTCAAACCTTTGCAGTCAAATGAGCTCCATTTGTTTTAACGTGGTGGTCCGCAAAAAAAATCTGGACTCAACTCAGAAAAAGATATCAAACTGTGTTAGAATCTAAATTTAGTCATACAGCATCGTCTTGTATGGTACTAATGTATCATGTAGCAAATTGTTACAAATTTCTAGATTCACGCTACTGACTTCTATTTACGACAACACACTTTGTTTGTAAACAAACAGTGTTTATTATGGGAACAAAACATTCACTTCATCCAATGAAGGATCTTGTTGTAGAACATCTTTGGATGCGGCTAACTTTCCAGGTGAAACACCCAGCATGTGTTGTGCTAATGGTAGAGTGAGATTGCCAACATTAGAAACTCCACCCGAACCATTGTATTCATTTATTTTTGGGACAACTCAAACGTCGAAGCAGTTTTTGGGTCATATTCAACAATATGATTCGGCATTTCAAATGACTTTTTGGTGCTACTAAACTTTTATGGATAATTTTATGCCGACTTTTAGGGTAAGTACCTCAACATTCTGATCCAACATCTAAATTTTATGTTGCATATTCAGGGCCAGATTTATCATCCACCTGGTTCGTTATTGCCATACTCCGACGCTGATCATCAATTTTTGCAAATTTATTTCATTGGTGATGAAAATCGTGAATTAGATCAACGTTGTGCAATTGTTTCGAATACAAGGCGAGAAATTGTTCGTGAGCTACAAAGTTTTTCCATCAGCATAACGCATTAGTTCAATTGTTCAAAATTGCTCTCGATCGTATGCCATCTGATAATCATAAAATTGTAATAAAGGCTGATAGAACACCTTTGGGAGAACATGCAAGACGATTCAATGCACCGACAATTGATGAGGTTGCAATGGTTGTTCTTGATGGTCAGTTTCAATCCCGATTCCCGTGATATTGTACTTCATCGCGGAAATGATCAATTGCAACGTCTTTTGGATCTGCATCGTAGTTACGATGTTAAATAGTATATTTTTCTTGCAACCGCATATTTTATTTACTAAAAATAATTTATTCAACTTTCATTTCATAATTGTATTTCTCACTTTTCCAAATTTCACTTCAAACTAATTTTCATTTACTTCATGTCCCCCTGTATACCTTCAAATCTATCTTCACTTCTCCCGACGACATATGGGGACAATTCATTCCGTTTTCAACACGAAGCCGAAGATAAATCGTTCGAGCTACGTATAGTTTTTCAATATAAATTCTGCTTTTCTGTTGTAACCAATTAAGTGTTTCTCCTCTCTTCAGAGATCTATTATTAAGCTTCAGTCGGAGAGGTGGTCGGGGTTATTAGGTTTTAGCTAGCCCGGAACCTATTTTCAAAATAGAAAGCAATTCCAAAGGCTTTGGTTCTCACACAAAAACAAGTTATCCACCAATCAATAATATGAAATGGACGACTGAATTGCTCAAATTCGAATAAAAATTTTTAAGTGAAATATTGAAAAATAGCTGCTTACAATTGAATTTCAACAATGAAAATTAATATGAATAGCTTCGAAGCGAAAAGTCTCAAATGCAAAATGAAATAGAGCATACGAAATTATATAAATTGGATATCAAATGAAATTATAAAATACATAACAGAATAATTCCATTAACAATCAAAATCCAGGTGAAGTGCTCCTATGCAAAAAGAACCATCTGATGATTTGGTACGATACTGTCCACAGCACAATATAAGAATTTCCAGGTTCCCGTGACCACAGTTTTCAGGTGTGATGGATTCTTCGATGTTGGATGATGGTCAAAGAAGTTCAATCTCAATTTTTAATTGAGTTTCACTTAACCAATAGAAACTATAAAATATTAACTGAATCTCAAAATTTAATACCAAAAATTATCTAGATCAAGAACTCAACTCTGATGACTGACTTATCTCATTCACCAGAAAAAGCAGAAAAAAGAATAAATATCTTCGAATAACCGATTAATATCTTATCAGATTGAAAACATGCGCCAAACTGCAGATCTGAATTCTTCCGTATAGGTACAAATGCAGTGGCGGTGCAACAAATATGTAATGAATAAATTTGAATTTCAAAAAAGAAAGTTGTAACGATCGTATCGTTACACTTGTTATATGCAAAAGAACCTTAAGAAAACGTAATCAAGCATTAGACGTTGGTAGTTGTACTGGTGATTCATCCGTCGAGGGCATTCAAAAATGCAGTGCTTTTCATGTTTCAAATTTGAAACCGATAACAATAAAGGAAAATCGTCAAGATTTCCTCAAGAACCACTTCACGACAGTGCGATGCGAGCGGCTTATATCTTAATATCCAGACAGTTACTCATCGTTCAAGGTACTGATTCCTGAATCAGAATATGGAAATGCGCTGGAAGGTCCGAATTGGCCTTACAGGGCAAGCATCGTTTTTTGTACCGAGGAAAACGAATCATCCAATAGACTGAATTCGGATAATTTCAACAAGCTGAAACTGTTGCAGATTAATGTACCGGGTATTTCACTATAATTTGACCCCCCCTTTAACTTTGTTACTGAAGGAGATACAAAAACATGTTTCGTATAAAAGTTTCACGAAATCAACTGAGGTCCAGGAACTGAAATATATACAGGGTGACCAACATATTGATGGCAACTTCATTTCTTCAAATGGAACATCCTGTATATTTTCCATATTTGGTTAGCTCTTTTTCCCCTGATTTCGAATATGTAACATATGTTGGTCTGTCTTTCTTATTCTGTGCACCATAGAGTTTTAAATTTCAATAACCATCTGGCATAGCGTTTTGGAAGTTCGTGAATATTTAAGTGGCCAATTTGATCTTTGGATTGGTAATGGCGTACCCATTTTATGGCCACAAAATAGTCCCGATTTAAGACCGTTGGACACGTTTTTATAGATGTTCCCGAAGGAAAAAAATTACTTCAGCAAAAATGACAATCAATGAAAGCAGATAATAATATAAATGATATAAAATCAACCAATATTAAACCCATAATTCGGAACTAATCCCGTCAACGCACAATGAATAATGATGATATTGTAATGATTAGAAACAAATTTTGAAGCTTTAATTTCTGACTTGAATCAGAGCCATAAGAATGCTATCAAAAATAGTCTAATCAACTTGAGACAACTATATGAACTATGTGTATTGAATGAAGGTATGTAGTCATCTTGAGCAATTTCTTTAGTTGATCTTTCCATACTACCATAATTTATCATTTTTCATTGGTTAAGTAATTGTTAAGTATTCATTCTAAAATAATAGGTACTTTTAAGTAGATTGTTTGGATATAAAGAATTTCGTAGGTATTTCACATATTTTTTTATTCGGTGTCATCATTCCGAAATATTGAAACTCTGAAAATTAAAGAGACACATCCACATACGCATTTATATTCGAGATCAGTAGGAAATATCCTATCAAAAAAAGGAAGAATATAGATGACAGGGTGTCCAATTTGAAAAAATATAGTTGCATTCAATGTTGTTCACCCTGTATATCTACCCATTGACGTTATTATAACTCCAAAAATGAGCATTTTCAGTAAACGCACTCTGCCACTTGTAAAATGATTACAGATCTTGGCAGGTGGTTCTTAAAATTTGAAACTCTGTGGTTCTCAGCATAAAAGAGATAGATCAACATATGTTACACATTCAAAATCAGGGAAACAAGAGCTAGTAGTGTATGGAAAAATATACAGGGTGTTCCATTTGAAAAATGAAGTTGCCATCAATATGTTGGCAACCCTGTATATATTTCAGTTTCTGGACTCATATCAAAAAACATCAATTGATTTAGTGAAACTTTCATACGAAACATTTTTTTGTATCTCCGTTAGTAACAAAGTTGAGGGGGGGGGGATCAAATTATAGTGAAAAACCCGGTACAAAGTTTGTTGAATAAATTAGATCTTTTGGAATCATTTTTGACCGAAATTGACGCTGATATTGTAAGTATGGTCGAGCACTGGTGCGTTTCTGAGTTAAGACTATGGCTGTTGATGGTTATCATTTGACGGTTTTTTATTGTCGTCCGAATCGAGAGCACGGGGGTTCGATGATTTATATAAAAGATGGTGTGAAAACTAGAAAATTGTGCGTGTCAGCTTTTTCGGAAGGAATGCACTTTGAAGTGAGTGGAGTTATTGTGATAACCAACAATAACCGCAATGCTATCCTTAGTGTCTACCGTCCTGGCACCGTCTCGACAGTAAGTCATATACCCTTAATTGCTGTTCAAAACTGGTTGATGTTGTTTTTGTATGTGGAGATCTGAACACAGAATACTTGAAAGATACATGTATTAACCGTAAGTTATTGATTGATTTGATGGAATGTTTTCAATTGAAAATTACCTCACGAGACCCTACTAGGGTTTTCACAGATATCACTGGTTCTACATCCATTTCTAAAGTGGACTATATTTTAACAAACGCAAGTGTATTCGATTGTAAAGTACAGAACTTTGAAGCCTATATAAGTGATCACCGAGCTATTTTATTAGAATTCAACACTCAATTATATGTTATAGACCAGGGTCGATAATTTTGCAGTAGGATGAAACCCATTGAAAAAGGAGGGGAATATGATCAAAATGAAACAGAAAATAAATTACGGTCGATCCGAGTCCGGGAAGTGGGGGGGGTGTGTTTTTAAGGGTGAAAAATGGTTTTTCTTGATTTCCGGCAAAACTACGAGTCCTATGGAAAAAAATTTAATGGCAAAGTTGTAGGTAATAAAAAGATCTACAACTTTTATATCGACAATTTTTTCACATAAACTCAAAATTTAGGTGAAAAATTCAAAAAACCAAGTTTTTGGTTTTTTATTTATATCTTTTTCAAAAAAAACTTTTTTTTACGAAATTTTGTGAAAACTTACCTTATTATGTCCCAAATACACTGTAATTTATTTGGTTTAAAATATTTATGTTTTCGTCTTATTTTTACAGAATATCAAAAAAGCACCCCAATTTTCAATCGAAAATTCTGGGGTCAAAATATCAGCTTTTTTCAAAAAGTTTAAAGGCTTTTTCTTCATTGAAATATCTATTTTCTGATGGTGTGAAAAAAATATACATTACTATAAGGAGTGTTCTCAGAATCAACGATTTATGAAACCCACCATTAGAGTAACTCAGTCCCCACTTCTCCATGAAATAACTTACAATGGGTTAAAAACTAACCAAAAGTCACTCAGGTATATGAATCATCTTAAAACAGCAATAAATAGTCATCTAAAAATATTATTTAAACAAGATTCTACACCTTTTTCAAAATATTGTAGATGTCTGATTAAATATTAAATTTATTAACTTATTTATTTGTTAATTATAGAAGTATATTTCAATTTGTAATTTTTTCGTTCTTGAATGAAACAGGAAATCTTACGTTTTTTGAGTAATTGAAGAGTAAATTTTAATAAATACCACAAAATTGTACATAATGATTTCTTCATTGAAATATCTACTTTCTGATGGTGTAAAAAAATATACATTACTAGAAATGTTCTCAGAAAATGCAAAAAATTGAAAAAACCCAAATTCGAATTTTTTTAATCATTATGTACAATTTTGAGGTTTTTATTAAAATTTACTCTTTAATTAGGTACTCAAAAAACGTAAGATTTCCTGTATCATTCATAAACGAAAAAATTACAAATTGAAATATACTTCTATAATTAACAAAAAAATAAGTTAATGAAGTTAATATTTAATAAGACATCTACAATATTTTGAAAAAGCAGTAGAATCTTGTTTAAATAATATTTTTAGATGACTATTTATTGCTGTTTTGAGATAATTCATATACCTGAGTGACTTTTGGTTAGTTTTTAACCCATTGTAAGTTATTTCATAGAGAAGTGGGGACTGAGTTACTCTAATGGTGGGTTTCATAAATCGTTGATTCTGAGAACACTCCTTATAGTAATGTATATTTTTTTCACACCATCAGAAAGTAGATATTTCAATGAAGAAAAAGCCTTTAAACATTTTGAAAAAAGCTGATATTTTGACGTCAGAATTTTCGATTGAAAATTGGGGTGCTTTTTTGATATTAAGTAAAAATAAGACGAAAACATGAATATTTTAAATCAAATAAATTACAGTGTATTTGGGACATAATAAGGTAAGTTTTCACAAAATTTCGTAAAAAAATTTTTTTTTCTGAAAAAGATATAAATAAAAACCAAAAACTTGGTTTTTTGAATTTTTCACCTAAATTTTGAGGTTATGTGAAAAAATATTGTCGATACAAAAGTTGTAGATCTTTTCATTACCTACAACTTTGCCATTAAATTTTTCTCCATAGGACTCGTAGTTTTGCCGGAAATCAAGGAAAACCATTTTTCACCCTTAAAAACTCACCCCTTCCACTTCCCGAACTCAGATCGACCGTAATTTATTTTTCCTTTCCTTTTGATCATATTCCCCTCCTTTTCTAATGGGTTTCATCCTACTGCGATTTTTTTTCATTTTTTACCATTTTTGAAGGTTTCGGCTCTGGTCTATTAGTGATCAATCAATGTTAAAATTTGACAGAAACTTGAGTGGACAGAATTTAAACAATTTTATTTTTTACATAGGAAATTGCGATTTTCATGATGTTTATGTAAGTGATAATGTTGAAGGTTGTTTCGAAAGTTTAATAACCTCGATAAAAAGCATTTTTGAATTTTGTAGTCGCTTAAAGAAATCAAAAGTTCAAATAATCAGTACAAGTACTGGCTCACGCCAAAGATTGTCCTTGCTAAAAAACATCTGATGAAGTTGTATTGGCTACGTTCGAATTTGAAGAATCCGGATACCATCAATTTGTATAGAAAAGTCAAATCATCTTACACCTCAATGTTGAAAGAATCAAAACGGAAATTTTATAACGAACTCATAGATAGTTCGGATAGTAAAATCAAGACAGTTTGCTCCATGGTAAATACTCTCACAGAAAGAAGTAAAAAAAATTTCATTTTATTGAACTGGATGTTGATGGTATTAGGTATTTACGATTACTCTGATGAATTGGTGAATATTTTCGTCTAATATTTCTCATCTATAACTGAATCATCACTGAACCACTACCATCAGAATACCATGTCAACTTCATGTAGCACCTCACGTTAAGCGAATACCACATTATTTTTCATCCTGTATTAGAGTGTGAAGAAGCCGACATTATAAATTCTTTGAGGAAAAATAAAAGTTCAGGAGCCGATTCAATATCAATCAGTTCAGAAGTCTCCTCTCATTTTGCTCCTTGCATCAATATGTCCATCAGTTTTGGTGTATTCCCTTCAATCCTCAAAAGCGCCATTGTTATTCCTATTCCTAAAAATGACGATGTACATGTGATTTCAAACTTAAGACCTATTTCTCTTTTGGGTACATTTTCCAAAGTCTTCGAAAGAATCGTATTGAATGGAATGATGAAGTACCTCGACAAGTTCGATATACATACCCACTGTCTTCAGCTCAGCATGGTTTTCGGTCTGGTCGTTCAAACCAAACAGCAGCGATTTACCTTGTTGATTATGTTTATGAATGTCTCGACTCTCGATAAGGGCTTTCATGTGGCAGGGCTATTCTTTGATCTCTCTCGAGCATTTGATAGTCTATCTTTTCAGTTTATTCTGGACAAATGCTACAATCTAGGTTTTCGGGGGATAGCTTCGTAGCTATCTGGAAGGTAGATCCATGCGAGTTGAGCTTGAAAATTCATTGTCTGCAGAACATAGTGTCAGCTTTGAAGTACCACAGGGCTCTGTCCTTGGGCCACTTCTATTTCTACTTTTTATTAACGATCTCCCTGTCAATCTGCAGATGATTACTATAGTTTGGTCTACAGACATTTGTCATATAATGTTCTCTGGGGAAATTCTTCGGATGTTGGCAGGGCTTTCATTCTGCAGAAAGGAATTTAGCGTAAAATATACAATATACCTCTGCGCCAGTCATGCAGAAGGTTGTTTGTGGAAAGTGGTATACTGACCTTATCTTGCATCTTTATTTCAAAATGTCTTTTGTATGTAAAAGAAAACGAACAAAGCATGATTAAACTATCCAGCTGTTATGGGTATAATACTAGAAATGAGCCATTGCTACATTTTCCTAAACATAGAACTGCTAAATTTGAAATGTCTCCTATGTACCGGTCCATAAAAATTTATAATCATCTGTCTTATAGCTTTAAAAACCTTCACTATAACGAGTTCAAGAAAATCATTAAGAACTTATTGTTGAAAAAGTGGTACTATACTGTAAAAGAATACTTAAGGGATTGTAAGAAAAAACCTAATTTATATTGTTATTTTGACTTGTTCTATACATGTATACAGTGTGTATGGTCATGACTTAGCGATAATTTAAGGTCATCAAATATACCTTATATTATCAACAAAAACACCCAAACTTGGAAGTTTACCCCCTAGTTTTGGAGTAGCCCCCATTTTATATTTACTTTTTCCAAATAATATCGATTTCGTTGGACATAAAGGTCCTACAGATGCGAAAAAAAATTTTTTTTAAGATGATACTACCACCTTTCATTGAAATATAACAATATAAAAACATTCAACTTGAGAGCGCCATAAAGAAAATTCTTTAAAAAAGTTCATAGTAAAAATATGTACTGATTTTCTTAGCAAATCCGCTGTAGTACAAGAACTAGCACATTGAAGTATATTTTTTTTTCAATGATTTAACACGCAAGGATATAAGCTACAGAACAGCACTCACATTATATATGTAAGTTACATAATTTGCTTGTTATTGCTGCTCGAACATGATCACTACGCAAGCAAAAGACACAAGACAGGCCATCATGAAGGCCACTGCCTGTCTACAGAGCAGAGGCGGCCATTTTGAGCAATTTTTAGGACTAATTCGTCTGTTTGATCATTGAAAATAATCCAAAGTACAGTACTGAGATTTTTTTTATTTTATCAATTTTCATAAGGGTCATGTACGAACAGAAATAACTCTCAAATTATGTAACTTACAGATACGATGTGAGTGCTGTTCTGTAGCTTATATCCTTGCGTGTTAAATCATTGAAAAAATATATACTTCAGTGTGCTAGTTCTTTTACTATTGTGGATTTACTAAGAAAATCAGTACATAACTACTACTATGAACTTTTTTAAAGAGTTTTTCATGGTATTTTCAAGTTGAATGTTTTTATATTGTTATACTTCAATGAAAGGTGGTAGTATCATCTTTCAAAAAACATTTTTTTCACATCTGTAGGACCTTTATGTCCTAAGAAATGGATATTATTTGGAAGGGTCAACAAAAATGAAAAGGTAAATTTAAAATGGGGGCTACTCCAAAACTAAGGGGGTAAACTTCCAAGTTTGTGTGTTTTTGTAGATAATATTAGGTATATTTGATGACCTTAAATTTCCGCTAAGTCATGACCAAACACACTGTATACGTGTCCAAAAGGATCAATAAAATAATTATCATTATTATTATTTCGCTGAAATATAACAACACTAGTGCATTCGGAGCTTTATCCAGAGAAGAATTTGGATGTTCAGTCCAACAAAAACACACACTCCCGCACGCAAGCATGCACGAACACACACAACAATAAATACACAACCAAGCCAAGCAATAAAGGTAGGATTTGAAGGTTTTTTCTTAACATCTGAAATTTATGTTTACAGTCCACTAGCTTAATATTCTACAATCTTCGGGTTTATTGGTGATAAATATAATATAAACATTACCAATATGTTTTTGTAGTGGATTTTGTTGAGCAGTTTCATACATTCGAAATTACAGAAAGTAATAAATTTTATTCTTTTGATTTATTTCGAAGTTTATTACTATGGCCGCTAGTAACATTATAATTATAATGGAAATGAGAACAGAATATGAGATTCTGCAAGTAACTTAAATTGTTAGAAGACATATTGGGTGCATCTACAATTAACGATTTTATATGTAAGTGCACCTCTCTGTAAATCTTTATAATGTGTGTGAAGTTGGCCCAGCACTTTTCGATTTACGAAAAATTTTTTGCTGTGCTGAATTGTAATAGGTTTGTGCTGCTTTGTGCCGATAATATTTTTTCTTAATTCCAAGTGGTTTTCGAGATATTTCCAAAACCGGAAAAATGAGCCAGCCCAGCACTTTTCGAAAAATGGGATTTCAATGATGAAAATTGTGCTACACATATACTGAGTTGTGCCGTTCGAATTTTCTCGAAAGTCCCTGTCATTTCCTGAAAAATCGAAATTGACGAAAAAGATAGCCCAGCACTTTTTTTCTCAGAAACGAATGAAAAAATTTGTGCTATATTTGTGCTAATTTGTGCCGTAAATATTTTCACGAAAAACATTCGCGTTTTCCTGCAAACTACGAAAATTAAAAAAAAGTCATCCCAGCACTTATGTTTCTTTTCGAAGGAAACATGCTCAAAACGTTGTGCTACTCTTAGGCAAAGTTGTGTCGTAGTTATTTTCACAAATATCCTGCTAATTCACCCAAAATAATAAAGAAATTAGAAAAAAGTTAGCCCAGCACTTTCATTTTTTTTTCCACGAAAATTGTTTTATATCATTGTACTTTATTTGTGCCAACTGGTCAAAGTTTCAAAAAAACCCTCAATTTTCTTCTTATATGTGGAAAAATAAGAAAAATCAGTAGGGTGGAGGAGAAACCAGTATACCTGGCAACAGTGTGTGAAGTTGGCCCAGCACTTTTTGATTTTCGAAAAAATTTTTGTTGTGCTGAATTGTGCTAGGTTTATGCTACTTTGTGCCGCTTAAATTTTCCTTTTATTTCAATCGGTTTTTGGGATATTGAACGAAATGTTTTGTTCGAACCTACCGAGCATTTTCCGTTATGTGCATGAAATATCATGTTTTTGTTTTTGTTTCCATTAAAATTCATATTTTTATCGTCATCTATGGAAACGAAGGTAATTCTACATATGACGTTAAGATAGTTGATATTTCAACCAAATAATTACCGTGGTCATCACGTAAATATTTCAACTTGTACCGCCATGTCGATTTATTTTCAATCTTATGCATAGAGCCAATTGTCCCTTGCTATAATACTAATAATAATAATAATAATAATAATAAGTTCCTCAGGGGCTCTGGAATGGTAAGTTCTAGAGTACGGGCTTAGCAAACCCGAGGTACCCGAGCTAAACCTGGCAGTAGGTATAAAATGCAACCCATAATGATGGTGCAATTAAGGAGTAGAAATATTGAGTCGCTGCCTGAGGATCGTCAGGGCATGTCTGGAGCTGGCGCTGGACATGACAGCATGCGGGACGTCAGTGGCAGGGCGCTGAGGAGGCAAGCCCCTGTCATACAAAACACTACAGCTCAACAGGAAGAACCAAGGAGGCAAGCAACAGCAGTGCCAGCCCCTACAAATAGTGCTACGCGGGATCTTCAACCAGCGTTCACTCAAGCAGGGTTACCCAGAAGACGCATGAAATGGACAAGTTGTATCAATGAAACGATCATGCGCATCTACTATAAAATAACAAACCTGGGCCAAGAACTAACTGGATACAGACAACGGTTATTCAATGAATTCAAGCGATGTTTTCCAGATCTACAAGTAACTGAACAGAGGATAGCTGACCAATATCGCGTAATCCTCAGAAACAAACTTATATCAGAAGACAGATTGCAGGAAATTAAAAATGAAGTTGTCAATGAATTAAACAACGAAGAAAACCATAATAGGGAAGAACACACAACTTCTGGAAACAGAGAGCACAACCATGGAGCAACACATGAAGAAAGAACAACTGAACTCCAATTACCGCTCCAAGAAGATATTCAAACGGACGACGAAACACAGAATGAACATTCATCACCTCAGGTTCATACCTCGGTAGAAACTGCCCATAAAATTTCGAACGAAGAACGACAAGCTCTAGTGGAACGTCTTGAATCAGCAATGCACAGATTATTCACCGAATACAACGGCACTGGTCCACTCTCCAGACCAACACTACCTAGGATCAGATCATCCAAAAAGCTTGCAGTCATCCTCAAGATAATGAACACTGATGTCATACCAAAATTCCTTTCAATGGCAACACAACTGGAAACGATCCATCTCATCCTTTATTGTGCCGCAACAACTGTAGTGGAAGTGCTGAGCATGAAGACCAAACCAAGACAGCACTCAAATCAACCCTGTCCACAACCTCGCCTACCTCACTGGCAAAGGAGGCTGGAGGAAAAAGTTCAACGCTGTCGGCAGGACATAGGAAGGCTGACACAATATGAAAATGGCATCAGAACAATCAAGCTGAAATCGTTGGTGGAATCGATAATCTATCGAAATCGCAAGCACTCAAGCTATGAAGAAGAAAACACAACAGTAAAGCAGTGCATCGACACACTGAAACAAAAACTCAGTGTCTACTCCGAGAGATTGCGAAGATATAAAGAGAGCAATAGGAGGAAGCAAGATAACATCTCCTTTGAAAACTCGGAGAAAAATTTCTACAGACATCTGGATGGAAAACAACAGAACTCCCCAAACATCTATCCGAATAAGGATGACATGGAAAAATTCTGGACCGAACAACTGTCAACACCTACTACTTACAACAAAAATGCCGAGTGGATAAAAAACGAAGAGAAAACTCAAACCAACACCGCACAAATGTCCCTTACGGTCATCACAGAACAAGAGCTTTCGGATATTCTCAAAGAAATGCACAACTGGAAATCACCTGGACCAGACGGGCTCCACAGTTTTTGGCTGAAAAAATTCAACTGTTTGCATAGTAATTTAACTAACGCAGTCAATGAAATTCTACGAGATCCAGAGAGTATGCCCTCCTTCCTGACAGAGGGTATAACTTATCTTCTGCCAAAAAATCACCAAAGTACAGACGATCCAGCAACGTACAGGCCAGTGACATGCCTGCCAACTATGTACAAGCTCATAACATCTTGCATTACACGTCGACTATACTCCCATTGCGAACGAAATAATATAATTGCATCAGAACAGAAAGGATGCTCCAGAGGTGCAATGGGATCCAAAGAACAACTGATAATCGACTCTATAATCTGCAACCAAGCCCATAAGAAGAGGAGAAATTTGTTCACGGCTTATCTTGACTACAAGAAAGCTTTCGACTCCATGCCGCATGAATGGCTCATAAAAGTTTTAGAGATCTATAAAGTAGATCCAAAAATAGTGAGCTTTCTCAAAACAGTTATGTCAACTTGGCGAACTAACATCGAAATCAGCGAAACAGGCATAAGAACTGGCACAGTATCCATCAGGAGAGGAATTTTTCAAGGAGACTCTTTGAGTTCATTGTGGTTCTGCATGGCAATGAACCCGTTATCAACTATTTTAAAATCCTCCAGAAAGGGATTCAACCTGAAAGGCAACACTAGCAATATGTTGATTAACCATCTTTTATACGTCGATGACTTAAAACTGATTGCAGCAAACAGAGACCAACTAGAGGGCCTACTACGACTAGTGGAGATGTTTTCCAAAGACGTCAGCATGAACTTTGGACTGGACAAATGTCGTTCCCTAAATATAGCAGGAGGGAAAATCCAACAGACACCTCTCACCTTATCTAACGGAGAAGAAATATAAGGCAATGCTGGCAGGTGATCTATTCAAATACCTAGGTATGAAGCAATGTCAAAGGATAGACCAACGAGTGATGAAGGACGAACTAACAGCAGAGTTCACCAGAAGAATGAGGAGCGTTCTGAAAACGAAACTGAACAGCAGAAATCTCACAAAAGCTGTTAACACCTACGCTTGCTCAGTTCTCACCTACTCTTTCGGAATAGTAAAGTGGAGTAATACAGATCTCGATCGTCTCCAACGGAAAATGAGAACACTGTGTACAAAGGCCAACAAGCATCATCCTAAATGCTGTGTTGAAAGAACAACAATTCCAAGAACTCAAGGCGGACAAGGCTTTGTGGACATAAAGAAAATGGCAGCTGAACAAATAAACAACTTGAGAAATTATTTTACAGATAAAGCAAACACATCGGACTTACATAAGATACTGATTGAAGCAGATTGTTCAACACCTCTATTACTAAGCGAGCACCCTCATGAAAACACCACACAGACGGATAGTGATAAAATTCAAAGATGGAGAGAAAAGCCCCTACATGGAAGACACCTGAACGAGGTCACCCAGGAACATGTCGACATTCCTGCGTCGAACTACTGGCTGACTTCTGGAAGATTGTTTCCTGAGACAGAAGGTTTCCTCCTTGCCATTCAAGATCAAGTAGTGCAAACTAAAAACTATCAGAAATATATCATGAAGGATAGGAGCCTCACCGACGATAGATGCCGCTACGGATGCCAAACATCAGAAACAATCCAACATATCACAGGAGGCTGCCAAATGTTTGCTGGAAATGAATATAAGAGTCGACATGATGCAGTTTGTAAAATACTTCATCAGGAACTCGCCATCCAACTGAAGATTCTGCAGTCCGAAATAATTCCATATTATAAGTATCAGCCTGAAGTAATACTGGAGAACAACCTTTACAGGTTATACTGGGACCGCACAGTACTTACAAATTTAACAGTTGCTAATAACAGGCCAGATATAATCCTAGTGAAGAAAAAAGAGAAAGAGCAATACTTATAGACGTAGCCATCCCGAACAACAACAATCTACGTCAAAAATATGCTGAAAAAATATCGAAATATCGAGAGCTTGAACTTCAGATTAAAAGGCAGTGGGGAATGTCTAGTAGTACCAGAACCATCCCCATTCTCATATCAACCACAGGAATTATTCCTAAGAGCCTCAAGTCCAACCTCAAGGAGCTAGATTTGGATGAAAACCTGTTTAAAGTAATGCAAAAAGCAGTACTTCTTGGTACTGCTAGAACGGTAAGGAAGTTTGTAGGTCACGATGGACACCAGGAACAACCATGGAGGGAAACATTGCAAAACCAACTACCACGACATCAACCGAGAGATCCAGGAACAAGCAACGAAGGACGAACAACCCAGGACCCAGGAGAAGAAGAACACCGAAGACCTCAGAGCTCAATCCCCCTGATACTTGCTATCCGGGATGAGTGAATGTTCCCCTTAGTAGGGAGTGTGATAGCCGATCGCTAGGGGGTGTGAAAAATCACACCCTTTCTACGCTAATAGGCTCAAGTCGATATAATAAGTTTTATTCATCTCTTTAGATATTTACATGTATGAGACAAGTCAAAGAAAAAAAAACAAAACAATTATATTCAGTATTACCTATACCATATTATAAAGAGTCATTAAAGTATTCACTCAAACTATAATAACCCTTTTCACACAACATAGATTTAGTTTTCCTCTTAAAACTGACATAATTCATATTTTTAAAGCATTCTGGTAATTTGTTGTAAAGCTTAATCCCCTGGTAGGTTGGTGAATGTTCAAATTTAGCAGTTCTATGCTTGGGGAGTGACAAAATTTCCGCATTCCTTGTTACATAAGAGTGATGACTATATAATTTTTCCATTGGTTTCAAATTCAGTCCGACCATGAGAAGTGACTTGTAAATATAAATACATGGAACAGTTAATATTTTGTTCTCAACAAAAAGAGACCTGCACGATGACCTCGAGTCAATACCGAAGATCAAACGCAGAACCCTCTTCGGAGCAACAAATATTCTACTCACATAGGTTGAGTTACCCCACAGTAAAATATTATAAGATATGTGACTGTAAACCAAGCAGTAATATAAGTTCATAAGACATTCAGTAGTGAAACAATTTTTGACTCGATATATAGCATAATAAGATGTATTTAATTTTTTACTCAGGATGTCAATATGATAACTCCACCTTAGGTATTCATCAATGTATATACCTAAAAACTTTATACATTCATCGGACTTAATCACAGCATTAGAACAGTTTATTGTTAGGGGATTATGCCGAATGTTTTTGTTACCAAGGTAAATACATTTGGTTTTCTCAACATTTAATAGAGTGCATTTTTCCGACACCAATCGATGAAACTTTGAATAATGCATTTACAGGCTTCAATAAGATCAGCGATATTCGAAGCAGTGATGGCAACAGAAAAGTCTTCTGCAAAAATAAGCACCAATAGTGATATCATTTCAATAAATTTAAATGCTGCTGTCTCAGTAGAACGACCAGGTTTGAAACCATGCTGAGAGTCAGAGATTACACGGAATTTATTGAAAAATTGAGTAATTCTTTTCAGGACAACATTCTCAATTACCTTGAAAATAACGCTCAGCATAGATATAGGCCGATAGTTGGAAATATTAAGAACGTCATTTTTATTCTTCAAAATGGGAACAACTGTAGCAGTCTTCAGAAGACTCGGGAATATGCCATTTGTGACAGATAGGTTGATGAGATGGGCTAGGTGTCCGGATATACATTCACCTGAGGCCTTCAAAATTCTGCTAGATATATAATCAAGTCCTGTACTCTTTTTATTCTTTGGATTTCTAATAACGTCACGAACTTCATAATCAATAACGCGATGGAAATAAAAGGTATGTGGGGACATAGAACTAGTTGTACGGTTCTTTGATAATTTATCACCATAATGCTGTTTCAGTCGAGAGCAGGCAAGATTAGAAAAATAATCTCCGAATGCCTCAGCTACCTCCACAGGCTCAGAACAGATAGTATTTTCTATATTTAACGAGATGTCACGATTACCAGTACGTTTAAGACCGGTCTAGTGTTTTACAATATTCCAAATAGCTTTATTTTTATTTTCAGATTCAAGTAGATATTTTTCATAATGAAGATACTTAGTTTTCCGAAGCAACAAGTTATACTGAATTTTAGCTTTCCAATACATTTCCAAAGAGTGATGAGATCTGATGTTTGCATGAAGCCAGTGAAGGTTCTTCAAGTTTACACTAGCCTGTTTGACTTCATCATTTAGCCAACTTTTCTTAAAGTCATTTAGACAGGTTACTTTTTAAAGAGGAAAACATTCTTTCATTAGAGATTGAATTCTTTCTATGGATATCAGAAAACTAGTATTTACATCAGTACAATCATATAAGTCATCAAAACTCAAAACATTCAAGTTTGATGCAAATACATTCAGATAATGGTCAGAAATAATTTGCAAAGTTTTTGTTGGTGGTTTAACAAAATTTGAGTTGACCACAGAATTATAAGTAAACACCAACGAAATTACTCTTTGATCACCGAGAGAAGCTTCTAATAAGTTGGTCTTGCAAAAACCTAAATCAACATTAGTTAGGATATAATCAATTTTTGTACTAGATGTAGAACCATTGATGTTAGTGAATATTCTATTTGGAAGCATAGAAGTGATTTAAATCAAAACAGATCAGTAAATCACAAAACAAGTTCTTATTTTTGTCATCTGCTAGGAAATCTACATTAAAATCCCCACAAACAAAAAGATTTTTAACCTGGCCGGAGCAATATTAACGCACTTGACACATTATGTTCAGAAAAAGTTCGAAATCACCGTTTGGCGGCCTGTAAGCACTTATTATACCTAACTTACTGTCATTAAGCACCATAATACCACACACCTCACAATGCATCTCCTCCGAGAACCTGGAGATATTCAGATTTTTAACAGGAAGCGACGATTCTACATACACCAGGGATCCTCCATGCTTTCTGGTGGGGCGGCAGAACGAAGCGGCCTGAGTATACCCAGGAATGTTCATCACATTTAGTAGAGGCGTCACACCAATGTTCCGAGACGCACACAATGTCAGGTAGTTCCTCAGCTAACAGCACCTCCAGGCTATTCAACTTGTTGGTAATGCATTGAATATTGATATGAAATATCTTCAGCTCATTCATTTTTGGAGGACTACCGAGGTTGACTATTTCAGCTGAGTTTCGCTTTTCCGATGGAAAAAATGGTGTACACTAGCTTTATTCGGCCATGATGAACTGTTTAGGGCAACATTATATTGACTGCTAGGTATGAGAACTTTAAAAGAGGCATAACTTTCGGGGAACCTAGATTTAATCAGCTCACATTTTACATCAGTAAACGTTTTCAAAAGAAAGTTATGCAGATCTTCCGAAGAAGTATTAGGTTTCAGATTTGAGAAGTGTAGTGCCTTGTATTTGTCAACACCTTCAACAGCAGAAACTCCCTCATAAGATCCCACGACTAATGGAGGTTATTTTTTCCGCCTGCTCGAAACTTTAATCCAATCATTTGTGATTTATGAACCAAAATTTTATTATCCGGCAAAGGAGCAATTTGATCCTCAATAGGTAAAGATGTTTTATTTTCATTCTTGCGCTTATAAGTATAGATTTATTCCGCTCTTGAACGCGATGAGTCGCACGAACGGGATTATTTGGTGACGGCATAATATCAGGGCTCAACATTTGGCAGACGTTTTGATCGGAGGTGATATCATTGTCTACTTTCTTAGAATTAACAGATGGAATAATCTCACCTTCATATTTATTATCCGGAATTCCCTGTGATTCCAACACATTGATTTTATCTTGGAGAGAATTAATCCTACAATCTTTGTTTACACATTCTTTTTCTGAGGTTGGGCGCACACCGAGCTTGTCCCCGACAAACCGTTGGTCGGCGACACGGATTTCGATTGCTGTCTCGTATCGGCGCGCACCGCAAACGTTTGTTTACTTTTCATAAGCTTTACATATTTAATAATCAGTGTATCTGTTTCTTTCGAGCGTAGATTGAAAAAAAAAATTAATTCGGACTCAGAAGAAGAATTTTGTATGATAACGATGTGGCAATGAATATTTGGCGAAAATATGAGAGATCATTGGGTTCATCCTATTAATGAAGTTAGATCCACGGAAAACACGCTCATCAAATTCATTGCAGAAATGAAAAAGTATGATGATAAGTTCAAAAATTATACACGAATGACGCTGAGTACGTTCAATTTCTTATTGAACTTGATTGAACACAGGATAAAAAAACAAGACACTAACTACAGGAAAGCCGTAACTCCGGAAGAAACACTTTTTGTTGCATTAAGGTAAGAAAATTTTAGTGAACCAAATTTTTTATTATGTACCGGGTTTTTCACTATAATTTG
The DNA here is from genome assembly GCA_013421045.1 of Propylea japonica. Classification (NCBI taxonomy): domain Eukaryota; kingdom Metazoa; phylum Arthropoda; class Insecta; order Coleoptera; family Coccinellidae; genus Propylea; species Propylea japonica. The sequence goes on from CM024244.1 coordinate 4,650,773, forward strand.
ACCCCCCCTTTAACTTTGTTACTGAAGGAGATACAAAAAAATATTTCGTATAAAAGTTTCACGAAATCAACTGAGGTTTTTTGATAGGAGTCCAGGAACTGAAATATATACAGGGTGACCCACATATTGATGGCAACTTCATTTTTTCAAATGGAACACCCTGTATATTTTTCCATATTTGGTTAGCAATTTTTGCCCTGATTTCGAATGTGTTACATATGTTATTCTATCTTTCTTAATCTGAGCACCGCAGATTTTCAAATTTCAAGAACCATCTGGCATAGCGTTTTGGAAGTTCGTGAATATTTGAGTGACTTATTTGATCTTTGGATTGGTAATGGCGCAACTATCATATGGCCACCAAATAATCACGATTTAACACCGTTGGACAAGTTTTTATAGCCGTTCCTGAAGGAAAAAATTTACTTCAGAAATAATGACAATCAATGAAAGCGGAGAATAATATTAATGATATAAAATCAACCAATATTAAACCCATAATTCGGAACTAATCCCGTCAACGCAAAAAGAATAATGATAATATTGTAATGATTAGAAAGAAATTTTGAAGCTTTAATTTCTGACTTGAATCAGAGCCATAATAATGCTATCAAAAATAGTCTAAACAACTTGAGACAACTATATGAACTATGTGTATTGAATAAAGGTGATCATTTTGAGCAATTTCTTCAGTTGATGTTATTCTTACCATACTACTACAGTTTATCATTTTTCATTGGTTAAGTCACCCCATTTGAAAAAATATAGTTGCATTCACCCTGTATATCTTCCCATTGACGTAATTATAACTCCAAAACTGAGCATTTTCAGTAAACGCACTGTGCCACTTGTAAAATGATTACAGATCTTGGCAGGTGGTTCTTAAAATTTGAAACTCTGTGGTTCTCAGAATAAAAGAGATAGACCAACGTATGTTACATATTCGAAATCAGGGGAAAAAGAGCTAGCCAAACATGGAAAAATATACAGGGTGTTCCATTGGAAAAAATGAAGTTGCCTTCAATATGTTGGCAACCCTGTATATATTTCAGTTTCTGGACTCATATCAGAAAACCTCAGTTGATTTCATGAAACTTTTATACGGAACATTTTTTTGTATCTGCTTTAGTAACAAAGTTAAAGGGGGGGTCAAATTATAGTGAAAAACCCGGTACATACAATATTTATCACTCAACAAAAAATTTATTGAAGCTCGTGGACAAATACATGTCCGAGGCAGTAATTTTTTTTCAAGTCAAATAAAATTTATATTTTCCAATTCTGCCTCGGACATGTATTTGTCTACGAGCTTCAAAAAATCAAGTTTAAATTTTCTTTTACGTTGCTCCGACAGCCTATCCAGCTCTTCCACGCTACTCCTTAAAAATGTTAGCATGGGACTTTCTTTTCCTCAAACTCCCGTCCTCGATTTCAAAAACTCAATCATTGGCTCTGCTACTTTGCTAGCCAATGATTGGTTTTTCCTTTTCTCCCCTGCAGATGCCGGAGTTAATGGGGCCTGCTCTTCGAGAGTCGATTCCTCGACGGCTATTTCTGAACTCTGCAGAGTCTCTTGGGGATCCTGGGAGGTACCCTGGTTTTCTTGGCTACTCAAACCTGACCTGTGAGTGCAGGTGAAGTCTCGAAGAAAATGCATAGCCTCCAAGAGGTACCACTTCCTTTTTTCCCCACCTCTGCTGCCTGAGGCTGCTTCTGATTCTCTCATTATTCTATTGTACGAGCTCCTCAAGTTCGCCTAATTCATTCTACAATCGGCCACTGCAACAATAAAATATGAAGCTGTATTTATTAGTAACAAAATTTAAGTACTGAAGAAATGTTTTTGTCTTTTTTTAGGTATCTTGCAACGGGAGAATCTTTCAAGTCATTGCACTACCATTTCCGTCTCGGAGAAAGGACGGTATCTGCAATAATTTATGAGGTAACCCAGGCAATTTGGGATTTGGGAGGTCCGATTTTTTTGAAGACACCTACTCGTGAGGAATTTCTGGAAGTCGCAGAGAAATTCGAACGAATATGGAATTTTCCCAACTGTTTAGGCGCCATTGATGGGAAGCACGTAAGGATACAGTGCCCATCAGGTGCAGGGTTTGAGTTCTTTAATTATAAGAAATTCCATTCAATCGTTTTACAAGCTGTAGCCGATGCAGATGGGAAATTCCTATTTATTAATGTAGGCGATTATGGAAGAAATAGCGACGGAGGCGTATTTCAAAATTCAAATTTTGGCAAAAGAATGAGCCGTGGTTTTGATTTACCGAACAGAGAATTGCCTTTCGTTTTCGTTGGGGACGAGGCTCACCCTTTGAAAGGCAATTTGATGAGACCCTACCCCAGAAGAAATTTAACTTCGGAAAAAAGGAGCTTCAATTATCGACTTTCCCGTGCCCGCAGAGTAGTAGAGTGCGCTTTTGGTATGTCGACCAAAAAGTTCGCATTTCTCAAAACAGAGCTTTTGCTACCACCTGATAGGGTTGTGACGCTAACTTCAGCAGCATGTGTTTTACACAACATGCTCCGAGAAAAAGAGGGCAACATTTCCGACATTCATAGCGTTCTCGAACTTGGGGATATAATGGAGCCCAATTTACCAGAGACAGCAGATCCTCTTTCATCATCAACTGGACATATCATTAGACAGCGGTATTTACAATATTTCAACTCTGAAAGAGGATCTGTTCCATGGCAAGATAAATATGCATCAACTCAATTCACCATACTTTCTGAATAATTAAATACCCAAATTAATAAAAGTATTTGATTTTTTTTACACACCTGAGTAATCCAGTTCGTAGACCGAAGGGTCAAACGAAATGGTGGACTCCTGAAATTAATGATGCCAGACGCACCAGCAGGCATCTCTTTAACAAGGCAATGAGATCGGGCCTTTCAAGTGACTGGGACGACTATAAGTCGGCACTGAGAGTGCACAAAGGACTTATAAGAAAGTCTAAGCGAGAATCTTGGAGGCGCTTCTGTAGTGATATTGAGGGTGCACCTGAAGCTAACAAGCTCAGGCGGGTCCTCTCTGCTGGGGGCCCTCCGAGGATTGACTACTTAAATCTTCCTAGTGGGCAAAAGACGGGCTCAGAGGAAGAAAGCTTGAGACATCTCTTAGAGACGCATTTTCCTGGCTTCGCTAAGAATGAAGACACACAGGGGGTATGCCATCGTCGGGCCTCATACGAGGACTGGAAGCTGGCTGCACGTGTAGTTACACATTCTCGACTTCGTTGGCGATCAACGGTTTCGAGTCTTATAAAGCTGCTGGTGAGGATGGCATTGTTCCGGCTCTGCTGTCCAATGGGCTGGAAGTGCTGGCCTCTCCACTGCTTCACGTTCTCCGTGCGAGTCTGGCTCTAGGTCACATTCCATTGTCCTGGAGAAGGGTGAAGGTAATTTTCATACCCAAGCCTGGAAAACCATCGCATACAAAGGCGAATGACTTTCGACCAATTAGCCTCTCCTCGTTCTTAGTCAAGACACTGGAGAGGTTGGTGGAAAGACACATCAGGGACGATGCTTTAGTGGCTATACCACTGCACCCCTCCCGGCATGCGTATCAGCTTGGCAAATCAGTAGATTCTGCTCTTCACTCAGTTGTTAACTGTATTGAGGACGGAATACATAACAAGGAGTACACCCTAGCTGTATTTCTTGATATAGAAGGTGCTTTCAATAACACTGCGTTTGGTGTAATGCAATCTGCGTTGAACAGACATGGTGTTCCGCCTACTCTTTGTCGGTGGACGGGGTCTCTGCTTGGTTCACGTAGCATCGTGGCTCGGCTAGGCGGCTCGACCATAGGGGGCTCACCAGGAAGGGGATGTCCGCTGGGCGGTGTTCTGTTTCCGCTACTGTGGAATCTCGTGCTGGATGAGCTCCTGGTGGAGTTGGTGAAGACTGGGTTCATTGTGGTGGCCTATGCGGACAACCTTGTTATATTAATCAGGGGTAAGGTAAAATCAGTGTCATTGGGGATCTGATGCAGAATGCTCTGCGACGGGTTGAACGATGGTGCTTGAAAGACGAGCTCTCGGTAAATCCTGGTAAGACAGAGATGGTTCTCTTTACTAGAAAGAGCGTGCCTAGCAACTTTCGACTTCCCAGTCTGTTTGGAGTTGGGCTCACTCAATCCGAACCAGTTCGTTATCTCGGGGTGATATTGGACCGCAAACTTTTGTGGAACAAACACGTTGAGACTCAAACGAATAAGGCCAATGTTAAATTCTGGTCTATTCGGAGGGTGCTGGGTAACGGATGGGGCTTCAAACCGCACGTTATGCACTGGTTGTATAGTACCGTGGTGAGGCCTATCCTAACCTATGCCTCTATGGTATGGTGGCCTTCTATGGAGAAGGCCGTCAACCAGAACATTATGACTAAATGCAAGAGGAAAGCTTGTTTAAGTATTACAGGCGCTCTGGGGTCTACCCCTACAGCAGCGATGGAATGTCTGCTGGGTCTCCCTCCTGTGAACCTAGTTGTGAAGGAAGTGGCTATGGAGACAGCTCTAGGAATCTGGGAACGGGGACAATGGCGCGACAGAGGACTCTTCACTGGGCACGCAAGGGCCCTCAAAATGGCTAAGGATGCTCACGCTCCCCTTCTCCAAAGAGGTGACCGCGCAGGCACTAAGTTCTACTTCGACGAACCCTACAGGGTAATTGTTCCCGACAGAGACCTATGGTCTTCATCAAACAGGCCTCTTAGTCCGGAGGGTCCCACCTGTTTCACTGATGGCTCTGTCACACCAACAGGGTCTGGTGCCGGAATCGTGGGTCCTCACTTCAATCAGGCTATCCCTCTGGGGAAGGACTATTCCATTGTGCAGGCAGAGCTATTTGCGGTTCTTGCATGCGCACTGGCAAATATTCGCAGGGGATACTCTGGCCAGCACATTTACATATGTTGCGACAGCCAGGGAACTCTGAAATCTCTATCCGAGGTAAGAGTTGATTCTCTTTTGGTAGAAGAATGCAGGAAAGCTCTGCGTGTGCTGGGCTCTGATAACTTTTTGAAAGTAATCTGGTGTCCGGCTCACGCGGATATACCTGGTAACGTTAAGGCAGATGAACTGGCTAGGCGGGGAGCCGGATTAGCATTTGTTGGTCCGGAGCCTGCGCTGCCAATCTGTCGCACATCTGTCAGAAGTTTCTTCAGGAACTGGCTGAACAGGGAATTTTCCTCGGAATGGGGCGCAGGGGTGGGCCTAAGGTGGTCGAGGATTCTCATTGGGAGACCGTCCTCGCGATCTGAGGTCAATAGGCTTCTGTTGCTGGAGAGGAAACAACTCGGTCTGGTGACTGGTGCATTGACTGGTCACCTGTTTAACAAGGATTTGAAGAGAATGGGATTGACGAGCTGCTCCCTATGCCGGTGGTGCAGGAGTACTGATGAAACGGTTGAGCATATTTTGTTCAACTGTGGGAACCTTAATGAGTTAAGGTCAACACACCTAGGTAATCCAACACCTTCTTTCCCTATTGTGAGAGGGACCACTCCTGGCAGGCTCGCGACATTTCTGTCTTCGTGTCTGAGGAGCTGAGTCTCTATAGAACGATGCGGGTGAACAATGGGCCACTAGGCCTCAGTTCGGCCGGAAAGGCACCGCACAGAGATGAAGAAGAATCCAATTCGATAGCCACTTCTTCCCATGCCTTGTCCACTGCTCCTCGTTTTTTATGATCCGGGAGCTTGTAATTGTAAATTACTGGTCTCTTTTCCACAGCAGAAATTATTTTTTCTGGATCGTATGACATCTTTGAACATAAATATGCTCAATTAATAAAAATAATACAGGTACCTTCATTAAAGAAAATTGAAATATGTTTAAGAAGTTGCTTCATATAATGAAATAATACATGTCTCTCGTTTTGATTGACCAACCAAATATAATGGTCTATATAAACGAAAAAAAATTTTTTTATTTTGAAAAATAGTAGAATGTTTTCAAATGTTCTTGCATTCCTAAACCGAAAATCACATTATTGTCAATCTAGAGAATCGATTGGAGTAAAATATAAACTTTCAGTTTGTTTGTACAATATTATTTGAAGTGTTCATTTTGTTTTTATGGTCAAATAAACTTTATTATTATCGACTTGAGCCTATTAGCGTAGAAAGGGTGTGATTTTTCACACCCCCTAGCGATCGGCTATCACACTCCCTACTAAGGGGAACATTCACTCATCCCGGATAGCAAGTATCAGGGGGATTGAGCTCTGAGGTCTTCGGTGTTCTTCTTCTCCTGGGTCCTGGGTTGTTCGTCCTTCGTTGCTTGGTCCTGGATCTCTCGGTTGATGTCGTGGTAGTTGGTTTTGCAATGTTTCCCTCCATGGTTGTTCCAGGTGTCCATCGTGACCTACAAACTTCCTTACCGTTCTAGCAGTACCAAGAAGTACTGCTTTTTGCATTACTTTAAACAGGTTTTCATCCAAATCTAGCTCCTTGAGGTTTGACTTGAGGCTCTTAGGAATAATTCCTGTGGTTGATATGAGAATGGGAATGGTTCTGGTACTAGACATTCCCCACTGCCTTTTAATCTGAAGTTCAAGCTCTCGATATTTCGATATTTTTTCAGCATATTTTTGACGTAGATTGTTGTTGTTCGGGATGGCTACGTCTATAAGTATTGCTCTCTTCTCTTTTTTCTTCACTAGGATTATATCTGGCCTGTTATTAGCAACTGTTAAATTTGTAAGTACTGTGCGGTCCCAGTATAACCTGTAAAGGTTGTTCTCCAGTATTACTTCAGGCTGATACTTATAATATGGAATTGTTTCGGACTGCAGAATCTTCAGTTGGATGGCGAGTTCCTGATGAAGTATTTTACAAACTGCATCATGTCGACTCTTATATTCATTTCCAGCAAACATTTGGCAGCCTCCTGTAATATGTTGGATTGTTTCTGATGTTTGGCATCCGTAGCGGCATCTATCGTCGGTGAGGCTCCTATCCTTCATGATATATTTCTGATAGTTTTTAGTTTGCACTACTTGATCTTGAATGGCAAGGAGGAAACCTTCTGTCTCAGGAAACAATCTTCCAGAAGTCAGCCAGTAGTTCGACGCAGGAATGTCGACATGTTCCTGGGTGACCTCGTTCAGGTGTCTTCCATGTAGGGGCTTTTCTCTCCATCTTTGAATTTTATCACTATCCGTCTGTGTGGTGTTTTCATGAGGGTGCTCGCTCAGTAATAGAGGTGTTGAACAATCTGCTTCAATCAGTATCTTATGTAAGTCCGATGTGTTTGCTTTATCTATAAAATAATTTCTCAAGTTGTTTATTTGTTCAGCTGCCATTTTCTTTATGTCCACAAAGCCTTGTCCGCCTTGAGTTCTTGGAATTGTTGTTCTTTCAACACAGCATTTAGGATGATGTTTGTTGGCCTTTGTACATAGTGTTCTCATTTTCCGTTGGAGCCGATCGAGATCTGTATTACTCCACGTTACTATTCCGAAAGAGTAGGTGAGAACTGAGCAAGCGTAGGTGTTAACAGCTTTTGTGAGATTTCTGCTGTTCAGTTTCGTTTTCAGAACGTTCCTCATTCTTCTGGTGAACTCTGCTGTTAGTTCGTCCTTCATCACTCGTTGGTCTATCCTTTGACATTGCTTCATTCCTAGGTATTTGTATAGATCACCTGCCAGCATTGCCTTTATTTCTTCTCCGTTAGATAAGGTGAGAGGTGTCTGTTGGATTTTCCCTCCTGCTATATTTAGGGAACGACATTTGTCCATTCCAAAGTTCATGCTGACGTCTTTGGAAAACATCTCCACTAGTCGTAGTAGGCACTCTAGTTGGTCTCTGTTTGCTGCAATCAGTTTTAAGTCATCGACGTATAAAAGATGGTTAATCAACATATTCCTAGTGTTGCCTTTCAGGTTGAATCCCTTTCTGGAGGATTTTAAAATAGTTGATAACGGGTTCATTGCCATGCAGAACCACAATGAACTCAAAGAGTCTCCTTGAAAAATTCCTCTCCTGATGGATACTGTGCCAGTTCTTATGCCTGTTCCGCTGATTTCGATGTTAGTTCGCCAAGTTGACATAACTGTTTTGAGAAAGCTCACTATTCTTGGGTCTACTTTATAGATCTCTAAAACTTTTATGAGCCATTCATGCGGCATGGAGTCGAAAGCTTTCTTGTAGTCAAGATAAGCCGTGAACAAATTTCTCCTCTTCTTATGGGCTTGGTTGCAGATTATAGAGTCGATTATCAGTTGTTCTTTGGATCCCATTGCACCCCTGGAGCATCCTTTCTGTTCTGATGCAATTATATTATTTCGTTCGCAATGGGAGTATAGTCGACGTGTAATGCAAGATGTTATGAGCTTGTACATAGTTGGCAGGCATGTCACTGGCCTGTACGTTGCTGGATCGTCTGTACTTCGGTGATTTTTTGGCAGAAGATAAGTTATACCCTCTGTCAGGAAGGAGGGCATACTCTCTGGACCTCGTAGAATTTCATTAACTGCCTTAGTTAAATTACTATGCAAACAGTTGAATTTTTTCAGCCAAAAACTGTGGAGCCCGTCTGGACCAGGTGATTTCCAGTTGTGCATTTCTTTGAGAATATCCGAAAGCTCTTGTTCTGTGATGACCGTAAGGGACATTTGTGCGGTGTTGGTTTGAGTTTTCTCTTCGTTTTTTATCCACTCGGCATTTTTGTTGTAAGTAGTAGGTGTTGACAGTTGTTCGGTCCAGAATTTTTCCATGTCATCCTTATTCGGATAGATGTTTGGGGAGTTCTGTTGTTTTCCATCCAGATGTCTGTAGAAATTTTTCTCCGAGTTTTCAAAGGAGATGTTATCTTGCTTCCTCCTGTTGCTCTCTTTATATCTTCGCAATCTCTCGGAGTAGACACTGAGTTTTTGTTTCAGTGTGTCGATGCACTGCTTTACTGTTGTGTTTTCTTCTTCATAGCTTGAGTGCTTGCGATTTCGATAGATAATCGATTCCACCAACGATTTCAGCTTGATTGTTCTGATGCCATTTTCATATTGTGTCAGCCTTCCTATGTCCTGCCGACAGCGTTGAACTTTTTCCTCCAGCCTCCTTTGCCAGTGAGGTAGGCGAGGTTGTGGACAGGGTTGATTTGAGTGCTGTCTTGGTTTGGTCTTCATGCCCAGCACTTCCACTACTGTTGTTGCGGCACAATAAAGGATGAGATGGATCGTTTCCAGTTGTGTTGCCATTGAAAGGAATTTTGGTATGACATCAGTGTTCATTATCTTGAGGATGACTGCAAGCTTTTTGGATGATCTGATCCTAGGTAGTGTTGGTCTGGAGAGTGGATCAGTGCCGTTGTATTCGCTGAATAATCTGTGCATTGCTGATTCAAGACGTTCCACTAGAGCTTGTCGTTCTTCGTTCGAAATTTTATGGGCACTTTCTACCGAGGTATGAACCTGAGGTGATGAATGTTCATTCTGTGTTTCGTCGTCTGTTTGAATATCTTCTTGGAGCGGTAATTGGAGTTCAGTTGTTCTTTCTTCATGTGTTGCTCCATGGTTGTGCTCTCTGTTTCCAGAAGTTGTGTGTTCTTCTCTATTATGGTTTTCTTCGTTGTTTAATTCATTGACAACTTCATTTTTAATTTCCTGCAATCTGTCTTCTGATATAAGTTTGTTTCTGAGGATAACGCGATATTGGTCAGCTATCCTCTGTTCAGTTACTTGTAGATCTGGAAAACATCGCTTGAATTCATTATTATTATTATTATTATTATAATTATAATCAAGAATTGATTATCAATTCATAATGAAATCGACGAAGAAATCTTGTAATGAACTCAGTTATTTATCTAGCGATTTAATGGTCTCGAAGTATAACCGCGTGAGCGAAAAGAGCACGTTAAAGTATCTCGACCATTGATCACTGCCATTAAGGAACTAGTTGATAAAATAACTATGAATATGTTGTTTCACGCACCAGTATTGCTATTCCTTTTGACCTAGGAAAACTTTTCATTAGTACGAAAAAAATTTCATCGATAAAAATTCTTAACGGAAAAATGAATTAACCCAAGACTACCTTTGGGCTATTCAAAAATATTTTCCTTCTCTGCAAATTTCGCCCAACAAGTTAATCATTGATCATATTTAAGGAAAAAAAATTGGAGATTCGATATTTAAGTCTTTTTTCATTGATATGTACAGGGTGACCAGAATTGGTGACCCCTGAACTAAAACTTTTTAACCCTACGAGATAGAAAGTTAGTCTTTGACAGTTTCTTCTAGACAAATGTCTTCGACAGTTGTTTAGCGTATGACGTTGGTCTTTTTTCGAGAAACTCATTTTGCTGCATTGCTCTGTCGTCTTTTGTTTTCGAGTTATAAGCCAAAATTGACATTTGGAAAATTTCTAATTTGGCCACTATCTCCGTTCCTGTTTATGATATGAACTTAAAACAAAAACAATATACAGAAACTTTTTTGATACGAATCCAGTGGTTTAATATTTTTTTTTCTGAGGGTTTTTCTTCCTGACTTATTACAGAAAAATTTTTTTTTATGGAAACAATAATTTATTTCTACATCAAAATAAACACCGTTTAATCCTCGTTTTTCTCGCACGGTTAAAAAGTTTTAGTTCAGGTATCACCAATTCTTTCTGTATACTAAATAATACAATTTTCATTTTTTTGTATTGTTTTCGTTTATGTTTTTCATATAACTTTTTTATGAAAATGCTTTTTGCTGAACTGATATCGAAAATTATTATCAATTCGTTTTAATTTTCATCTTAAATGGTCATTTTCGATAGGTATTTTAGTTGTTCTCCGGCTGAATATATTTAAAAAAACGTATCGTGGCGGAGTTGTCAAACACGAGACGAGGTAGTCAGCTTGGCTTCGTTCGTTGGGTCGACGACGTTTTGTCCGAACACGCTTGGTGTGCGATGGTTCCATTTATCACAATGCATTTTACTGCAACCTTGTCTAGACCTGACAAACTGTCATGCTCGATGTCTGCCGATTCTGACCGAACAAGAGAAACGATAGTATGATCGACTTCGTTATCCAGTCGACGACTTTTTGTCGAGGACGCCTTTGGTGTGCGATGGTTCCATTCACCACTAAGCTTTTCACTGCTACCTCGACGAGTCCCAACAGATTTTCGCGTCGAGGACTGTTTGTCGGCTCCGGTGTGCGCCCAACCTAACACTGAAATCTTATATTTCAAGAGATCGGCGTTTTCGACAAGAATCATATTTTTAGTTTCCAATTCACTTATTAATTTCAATAGTAATTCAATTTGACTTGATTTAATCGATATCGACGAATTTACCATTGAAGTATTTCCCGGTATAGAATTTTCAGAAAATTCACCACTGGTAATCGGAATAAGTTCAGCTTCACAACACTTTTTTGTTTTTCTTGCACAGCTAGAGTGGAAAACTTTATGGCAAGTAATGCACTTGTGTCCGTTTGGGAAATTTGAAATAATACGATTGCAATTTCCGCAAAACAAATCATTAAGCGATGCGTCCATCGTTACAACCTTCTCGCACGACGACATATCACGAATGTAGGGTGGAAACGATTGTTTCGCAACAGAAATCGACAACGAAGACCACTTTACTGTTGAATTTACCATTGATTCATGCTGAAAAACAAGCGCGCCTACAATCCATTGGATATTTCTGGAAAATTCAAGATTGAAAATTCATAAAAAGTTATATCAAGGAAGAAATTCCCGATGTTTTTCATTAGTCCAAACGCTTACTAAACGAGATTTAGAAAAATTTCGCGCAGAAAATTTAAATAGAAGTTTTAAAATCATTTGTTTTCGTTCATCTACGTCCCAAAGGTCAATGACCAATTGTTAAAATATGGCGTAGTTTGGTAGTTTAGTTGACCAAAAACTGCACTAGTTCTAAACGTTGGGTTACTAGACAACCAGTATAATACCCAAAATGCGACTCAGTTGTCTATACGACCAACGCTTAACTGCTGTCAATTTGTTTTACCCCGTCAAATGGAGGTTATAAAATTTCAATATGATTTGTTCATATTTTATTTAAAATTTGGATAATGTGGATAGTGAAATATTATGAATCTTAACTTATTAAAATACCTTGTCATTATGAATTGAAGAATTGAAATACCACGAAACTATAAGGTGAATAATATAAACGTGATCTCAATATTCTTCTTAACTATTCGAAATTTTTTTCTTTTGGATAAGCAAATAAAATAATTTTGAAAAAGTTATCGACACAAATATAATAAATCAGTTTAATTTTTTAATATTCTTCATCGTATTCGAAGGTTGCTGAAATGACTAGGCGACAACGTTTTCAAGTCAACTACTTCAATAGAAAATCTCCTCTGGTAATAGTTGAATCCACAACGTTGCAGAAAACTGAAGTTGTCTAATAAACGTTATAAGATCGTCGTTCCTAATCCCAAAATAATAACTACTTTGTATGTAGTTGCTTCAACGTCGTCGCGACGACTAGTTCAACTTTAGTCATGCTTAACGTCGAGATTACGTTGTAAGGTGGTCTTCAATGCGACGTTTCAATAACGACTAATTTCTTAACCAATGACAACGTTAATTTTGGCGTATAATGAGGTTGCCGTCGCAAAAAGGCTACTTGGGTTATTCGTACTTAACATTCTGTTGAATATCCCAAAAACCGAATGAAATAAAAGAAAAATTTCAGCAGCACAAAGCAGCACAAACCTAGCACAATTCGGCACAACAAAAATTTTTTCGAAAATCAAAAAGTGCTTGGCCAACTTCAAACACACTGTTGCCAGGAATACTGGTTTTTCCTTCACCCTACTGATTCTTCTTATTTTCCCCCATATAAGAAGAAAACTGAAGATTTTCTTAGAACTTTGACCAGAACAAGTTGGCACAAATAGACTGAAATGATATAAAACAATTTTCGTCGAAAAAAAAATGTTTTCTCTAATTTCTTTAATTTTTGGGTGAATTAACGGGATATTTATAAAAATAAATACGTCACAACTTTGCCTCAGAGTAGCACAATGTTTTGAGGATGTTTTCTTCGAAAAAAATAACAAAAGTGCTGGGATGACTTTTTATTTACTTTCGTAGTTTGCAGAAAAACACGAATGATTTTCGTGAAAATATTTACTGCACAAAGCAGCACAGATGTAGCACGAATTTTTTCATTCCTTTGTGAGAAAAAAAACGAAAGTGCTGGGATATCTTTTTTCTTAAATATCGGTTTTTCCCGAAATTAGAGGGAATTTCGAGAAAATTCGAACGGCACAACTCAGTACATGTGTAGCACAATTTCTATCAATCATTTAAATCCCATATTTCGAAAAGTGACGGGCTGGCTTATTTTTTTGGTTTTGGAAATATCTCGAAAACCACTTGGAATTCAGAAAAACAATTATCAGCACAAAGCAGCACATACCTAACACAATTCAGCACAACAAAAAATTTTTCGAAAATCAAAAAGTGCTGGGCCAACTTCACACACATATCTTTATAACTGAATGTTTTTTTTTTCAATAGCTAGTAGAATCCGGTTGTTAAAAGTTTTCATTTTTTGCGTTCATTCCTGAGACTCTTATACCAAATCGGTAACTGCCTCATTTGCGAATATTCGTCTAATACCCGATCACTTAAATTTTCTACATGGCTCAGTGGACAGGTTCAGAAAAATAAGCGTTTTCGAGTGATGGAAACTTTTATAAATACTTGGCACTGTTCATATCTTAGCTAACCTATTCAAACCTAAACTGACCAAACCTACATATAAGGTCCGGTTTCATAGTGCCAGCTCAAATCGAAGCTCAACTGAGCTCGGCTCACGATTGAACCAGGTTCAGATATGTCATACCGTTGTACATGTTATATTTGAGTCGAGGTCAACTGAAATTTCATTCATTACACTTCTTCAGAAAATGGCAAAGTCGCTTCTTTTGGAACATGCGTTTTCGATACGAATTTTGGACAAATGGAAAGAAGAGTAAGAAAAACAAGAATAATGTACATTTTCTATGAGAAGAGAGCGAAGTCTATGGAAGATTCGAATTTGAAATTTGAATTGTTTCATTTTAAACAAGTTTTTATTATAATAGTCGCGAATCAAGTCTGACGTGACACGCAGTGCGAATTTCACGTGTAACGAATAGAACGTTTTAATAAATTTAGTGAAAAAATATAGCAAAGTGATAGAAAATGAAAAAACAGACAACAACATAAATAAAATGAAAGAGGAATATTTGAAGCTTATTGAACGTGAGTTTAATAATTAAAGTGGGGTAGTATTCCGTGATTGCCTTTCTTTAAAGAAGAAATATAAAAACATGAAAAAAAGAATGATAAAGAAATTCTCCGAAGAGAAATGCTACGCGCTAGGCACTGGTAGAGGACCTGCAAGAGTTGTTAGGAGAGCGTGTTGTTGGAAGAAAAAGCGAATATGGAAGGGAAGAAGGTAAAATTCTTGTATTTTTGTCACTAGATATTGAAATAATTTATTTTCTTTCAGATAAACAGTTATCTAATGAAGCGGAGAATATTAATTTGAGCCTTTACATGTTCGACGTCTGCGATTATTTCATCATCGAAGAGCCAAGTGTTGAGATGAACTGATCATTTATATAAACATTCAACTTTATGTTTTTGTTTGACAGTGATAATGATTGTTACAATTTTTTTCAGTGCCTGAGCCATACTCCCTCACATATGTAGATGATACAGAAATAGGAAAAATAAATGAAAAATAGGTGAGTTTGACAATGTGTATTTTGGTATGGAAAAATATAAATATGAAATTCTATTTCCAGATTCTGCAGCTGTTTCTCAATCAGAAGAATCTTTATCGACTATAGGTTTATTCAGTAAATTGAATTCATAAAGATTATATAGGCACTAAAATGATGAAGTGACTAATATTTCTTCTGTTTTCCAGATGACTGTCTGGAACTATCATTTCCGGAACTTCAGTTCAGTTCAGAAGCAATTCTGTGCAGAACTCACGTAAAAGAAAATCGAAAGTTTTAGATACAGGTGAGACATGTTCCTTGAAGATTAACATAAAAAATATGAAGATACTTGAGGAGGAAAGGTTGAAAAGGCTGAAATACTTATAAAAGGAACATAAAAAAATGGAGTTCCTTAAACTAAAAAAAATGGAGTTCCTTAAACTGAAAAATGATGAAGAGGTTCCAAAAGCAGAATGAAATCAAAAAGAAAATTTTATTGCTTCAGGAGCAAAGTTTAATTAAAAAATTAAGTACATAAAATTGTATAGAAATGAAGATTTTGATATAATTGAACGTTCTTTGAATTGACTATAGAAAATTTAGTTATCAATCTATAATGGTGAACCTATTGAAGAATATTAAAATAATTTATGATTTGATTTACACTACTTCTATTATTTATCGAATGGTTTCTCACGTATGATGTGTCCTGAATGTTGACAAAATTTATCGAAGCGTTTTCTTCATCATTAGAGGATGGAGGTTGTTCCTTCCACAATTTGCATATATTATGTAGAACTGCAGTTGCTATAACTATAGCTTCTACTTTTTCAATGTTTAGACGAATTCCAACAGCGAATTGGATGAAATTATAAAAGATCAAACCAATATAAAAAATAGTTTACCGTCTACTATCCGTTTAATAGAAAAAGGCGATATTCTTTATACTCCACGTAAAAACTATCATAAAATAATAATTTCTTCAGAATTCTATCAGAACATAAAAAAAAATATTCATAATAAAGGACCCCGCACATTTCTTATGGGAATTGGCTCCCGGTGGATTTGGCTGAAAATTTGATATGATGTTCTACTAATCCTTCTGATCAAATGTCTCCACAGTCACGAAGCTGAAAAATGCATACTTCTAGGAGTCTTTAGCTATTTTTTGTATCCATTATAGCCTACGTATTACCGTTCACACAGAAATGTTTGAAAATATTTCGAATTGACAAAATCTGCTTTCAATAATCACAAAATATTTTCAAACATTTCTGTGTGAACGGTAATACGTAAGCTATAATGGGTACAAAAAATAGCTAAAGACTCCTAGAAGTATGCATTTTTCAGCTTCGTGACTGTGGAGACATTTGATCAGAATGATTAGTAGAACATCATATCACATTTTCAGCCAAATCCATCGGAAGTCAATTCCCAAAAGAAATGTGCGGGGTCCATTGGCCATATCGGTCCGAAACAAATCGAATTAAAATTATCACCATTTTATTTCTTCAGCAATTTAAGAAAGTTAATAACCGATATCTGTCATTCTTGTGCAGTTTGCATTAGGAATAAAACACGTATTCCATTTACATATGGCTATCTTTCCCAATTAGGACCAGCTGAACGTCCGTATGAGTATATGTCTTTAGATATTGTTGGTGGTTTTGGTGGAAACAACTCTCCGAAAAAGTATCTCCACATACTTGTTGATCATTCCACTCGTTATGCTTTTATTCATAATACAAAAAACCAAAAAGTCCATGATTTTATTACACTTCTGAATAGGCTTCTGAATAAAAATATTAAAATAGGAACATTATTAACCGATCAACATAGTGGTATCAATTCCAGAGAATTCAAATTGTTTTTGAAGGAAAATTGTATAAATCTAAATTTTTACTGCTGTCGAATGTCCATTTTAAAACGGATTGAATGAGAGGCTGAATCAAACTTTAGTTAACCGTATTAGATGTAAAATCAATAAAGATTCCTCTCGTTTGAATCGTCCATGGTCTGTCGTAGCAGAAGATGGTGTGAAAGAATATAATAATACCATTCACACCTCTACGCAATTCAGCCCTAATTCTTTACTAAACAATATTGATATACAAATTGTACCTGATTGCTGTAAAGTTCAAAGGGATATGAATAAAGATAGGAAAACAGCTTTTGAAAATTCCCAAAAAATTCACATATAATGAAACTAGAATATGAAAATTATTTATCGACCGTAATTGTTACTAAATTGAAAGTTTATAAGGATTTCTTGGTCGAAGGATTAGTGATACACTTATATATTACCCAAGCTTTCGGTAATGTTTATTACCTTTCTCAAGGATCTACAAATAAATATTACTGTTATAAAGGACTAAAGTAACAAAATTATTATACATACATATGGTGTGATTTTTATCCTAGTAGTAGTAAAATTTTTGGTAATCTCACTCTCACTGAGATAAAAAATTTTAATGTTGCCTCTAATACAAACAAAATATGGAATTATAGTTGATTATTCATGAAAGTTCAATTGCTAATCATATTTGACAACTATTTCAGTCATTAATGCTATCTTGTATTGTCAAGTCACGAAATGGTGCATGTGTATTTTTAGATATAGAGTTCAATTAAGTATGAATATATATTATTGAGATTCATCGAATGTAGAGTATTTACCCTGTTTAATTTATGAAAATATAGCGGTATTTGATTTTCAGGGTTTGATATTATTTAAAATATAACAGTGTATGGCGACGTTTCGGGCAGTGCCCTTTTTCTAGCCTGTAAAAAACAATATGCACAATGTAAAAACAATAAGAACAAACTAACAATTTATAACCATTATAAAATTTCTAAACATTTTGTTGGATAGAGATCTAATTTTTCATTACCTTTGAAATAATTTATTTTAAGTTGAATATTTCTCAACGTATTTGTTGGATGTCATTGGAGTAATTAGTCTAAGAGCTGGCTACGGAGGGGTAAGGGTCACTATAGGTGCAAGGGTAATTTTTTCGTTTACAGGTTCGATTGTTACCGACATAGCGTAAGGCGGGCAGCCAGAAGGCACACTGGAAGAATAACGCAAAGGTAGGGGGTTAAACATGCAATTTTTTTACGAAAAAAAAGTCATAAGGTGCAAAGATGGCAATTTGTAGAATAATAGGAGGTAGTATGAGTAGGCAGGAAAAAACATTGCCAGAAGGCTGAGTGGAAGAATAACGCGAAGGGAGGGGGTGAAACATGCATATTTTTTTCGAAAAAAAAGTCATAAGGATTTGTAGAATAATAGGGGGTAGTATGGGTAAGTCAGAAAAAACATTGCCAGACGACCAAGTAGAAGAATAACGCGAGGGGAGGGGGTTAACCATGCAATTTTTTCACGAAAAAAAGATGCAAGTTTAACCCCCTCCATTCGCGTTATTCTTCCACATAGCTTTCAGGCAATACTATTTCCTACTTCTTCATACTACCTCCTATTATTCTACAAATTGCCATATTTGCAACTTATGACTTTTTTTTTCGTAAAAAATTGCATGATTAAACCCCTCCCCTCGCGTTATTCTTCCACTTGGTCTTCTGGCAATGTTTTTTCTGACTTACCCATACTACCCCCTATTATTCTACAAATTGCCAGCTTTGCTACTCATGATTTTTTTTTCGTAAAAATTGCATGTTCAACCCCCTCCCTTCGCGGTACTCTTTCACTTAGACTTCTGGCAATGTTTTTTTCTACCTACTCATATTACCTCCTATTATTCTACAAATTGCCATCTTTGCACCTTATGACTTTGTAGCGTTATTTTTCCTGAAAAGTGATTTTTGGGTTGCCTATATTAATAATTTACAAATAATCGAGAAATTATGTTTTCTTTCCTTTATCCATGACGACACATATGGTAACAAGATAATTTTATTCTTTGTTCGATTCGTTTCTTTTCATTCTGAATAAGAAGTCTAATGCGATATAGAAATTCTTTAAATAATTTTCTTCGTGGAAAATCCAATTTTGGGATAATAAGCATTTCTATAATTTAAAATATATATTGCTGGTTTGTGTTTGATTAGTATAAAGCATATATATATATACCCTTGGGGATTAAAAAAGCATTAGATCGAGAATTAAGGCCGCCCAATATCACAGGCCTTTTTTTTTATGTTTCTGGTTCTTTTCAAATAATTGAAAACTGGTTTTTCTCTGGTCGCTGTATCTGGGAAATTCTATTTCGATCACCCCCTTTTGTGGTGAACATTCTACAACCTGATCGAAGCTAACAGTTTTGTGAACGATAATTCAACCAACCCTAGCTATTTGACGTTATTTTTGGTGGAACATAGGACATCAGGAAAAACATTAGTTTATGATATAGTAGGAGATTGAGGAATAATTGGATATTTTGAGGCTATTTTTCCTGGTATGTAGAAGACCTTTTTTTTGCCATCGCCATTGACGTCAATTTTCCATCTTTGGACTCCATTTTTATTTAGCTGTTATCATCTGAGTTTGCTCAGTACATACAGTTATATACGTCATTTCAATCCTAAAATTTTCAATTTAACATATTTATAATTGACATATTCTTTGACAATCTTATCAATTTTTCAATTATCAATCAATCAAATCAATTTTACATTTTTCTTCATAACTTTGTGTGATTACTTTGTGGTTGAATTCAATTCATATTTTTCTTGTCAGATTTGAAATTAAATTATATTTCATCGTAGAAATTAAACAATAAATTTATACCTATTACTGCTATTCAAATAAACACTCTCCTTTTTATTATAAGAGAGTCGAAGAAAATATTCATCTAAAAGTAAAAATTATTCTAAAGATTGTTGTTGAACTAAAGCGAGTATCTTTTTCAAATAAGAGTTTTTTTAAGAATTGGTTAATCTATGTACATACTGTGTGAAAACTAAGCTTGATCAGGCATAGTGGGATCTAATTCAGAAGGTGTATATCATTTTGATAGTGATTTTGAAATATTTTATGTAGAGGGTGATCAATAGAGTTGGCACCTATTGAAAACTTTATTATTATTTTTCTTTATTTTCTTGATACCTACTTATAGAGTGTATAAAGTTGAAACTGACAACTTTATTAACTTTATCATCATTATTTCTATAATACTTCTGAATTTGATCGGTGTTTACGTATTTGAGCCGAAACAGATTGCATTGAGGTATATTTTTTTAATTTTTTTATTTTGTTTAGAGTTGCTGGGACAAAATACGTTGGCGCCCCTTTTTTCCATGTTTTGAACTCACGCCGTCTCCACTGATAGCGAACCGAGGTCGTCCCAACAATCTCTTGTTTTTTTTTGTTTGCTTATTTGCATTTAGGTATTATTAGTAATTTTTTTATATATTCACTTTCTACACTTAGAAGCGCTATAAATTTTGGCGCCCAACGTGGGGCCAGAAAGTCCTAAGGGTATTTTTGAATTTTTTTTTTTGAGGGAATTCTATTTTCAAGATGTCAGGTAGATTAGTTGTGAATAGATTGAATCAATCCCAGTTGATATATTTGTTGATGATTCGAGGTTTGCCAACGGGAACAGTTGATAATATGCGGAAGAGTTTGTCTAGAGCGTTGAAATTGGAGAAGGAAGGATCGTCAATATCCTATCCTAAATATCCGTTCACTTTTGAGGAAGATAGAGTAGCGATTGATGAAGTAATTGCGGAGGTTGAAAAGAGTATTGCTGATATAGAGTTCTTAACATTGGGAAGTAATCGATATGTTGCAAATGAAACACGTCTGAGGTACGCGTTGATACGACTAGATCATCTGGCCACTACATCAATCGATGAGGAAGCATACAAGAGGGAAATTTTTGCAAAGGTACTCAGTTTGCTTGACTCTCTTGAGGTAAAAGCATCAGGTCCCTCCGGGACTCAGCGAAGAGAACTCAGAGACTGAGGAGGTGAATCATCCAGTGGATGATGATGATCGTCAAGGCGAAATTGATGAGAAAAAGTTGGCAACTTCAACTCCACGAGTACTGTCAGCACGTGCTGTTAACACAACTTTTAACCAGGGAAAATCGACTCCGGTGTACAAATGGGGTATACGTTTTTCAGGTGAAAAACAGGGAATGTCTGTTCATGCTTTTTTACAGAGAGTTGAAGAATTATGTGAAGCTAGGGGAGTGACTAAGTTCGAGGTTTTGAAATCTGCAGTGGATTTGTTGGAAGGCAGAGCGTTAATTTGGTTTAGGGCTATCAAGGACTCAATCGTGGATTGGGATTCTTTCGTTGAAAATCTGAGGGCTGAGTTTGAACCGTTCAATTACGATGAAAAACTTTTAGATGAAATAAGAAAACGTACTCAGGGTAAGGATGAACCTATTGGTATTTATTTGGCTACCATAAAATCATTATTTAATCGTTTGCGTTCTCCTCTTGATGAAAAACAACAAATTAAAATGGTCCTTAGAAATATTCTACCCTTCTTTCAGACACAACTGGCCTTGGTTAACATAGATTCTTATGTAGATTTGAAAAGGTTATGTCGCCAATTAGAAGAACGACGTGAGTATGTCGAAGCTTATTCACCACCACCCAGGAAATCACAGTCTTGTTTGGAGCCCGATTTGGCATATACAGGTATCGAGGAAAAGGTTGAAGAGATTCAACTGGTTGAACGCCAAACTCAATCTGATTCCAAACTCGAAGAACCATCAGTCATATGTTACAACTGTAACAAGCCAGGTCATAGAGCAGTAGGTTGCGCTGCACCAAAAACGTTGCGCTGCTTCAAATGCAAACAGCTTGGGTTCACTGTCAGAACCTGCCCAAAGTGCAATTCTTCGGGAAACGGATCCAGTCGTTGAATACTGGACCATTTTCAAGACTCCTATTCATAAAGGTCCAAATAATAAATTTCAACCTGTACTTAACTATATTTTAGATAGTGTTGTTGGAGATGAGAGACCTTACTTACGTTTATCAATTTATGGTAAGGAATTTCTAGGTCTTTTAGATTCTGGTGCATCACGCACTATCATTAACGGTGAATGTTGGTCAGTTCTGCAGAAATTGGGTGTTACTTTGGAGTCACATGATAAGGTTACGTGTACTGTAGCTAATGGACAGATTTGTTCTAGCATTGGTAACTGTAGGTTGCCGATAAAGGTTGAGGATAAGGTTGTGTTAATTGAGGTTCTCATAATATCAGAATTACCTCGGATGATTTTACTCGGGGCAGACTTTTGGAAAGCTTTAGGTATAGTACCGAATTTGCGGAATAAAGAGTGGTTTTTTTCAGCTGAAACTGTCGATGTTCCTTCAAAGGATACCCACTTAGATGTCGAGCAAAGTAAGAGATTAAGTGAGTTGATCGAGAGGAATTTTAGATTGATGGCCGATGACACTATAGGGTGTACCAGTGTAGTCGAGCACGAAATTTTGGTAGAAGGTCCCCCTATTAAGCAGAGATACTATCCGGTATCCCCTGTACTACAAAAACATATTGACGAACAACTGAATGATATGTTGCAACAAGGCATTGTAGAAAGAAGTTCCAGCCCATGGTCTAGCCCAGTCATAATGGTTAAGAAAAAGGACGGTTCATACAGATTCTGCGTCGACTATCGAAAGGTGAACGCAGCTACGAAGAAGGATAGTTATCCCTTACCGTATGTATCTAATACTTTGGATAAGTTGCGAAATGCGAAATACATCAGCTCTCTAGACATAAAAAGTGCCTTCTGGCAAGTGCCAGTTAAAGAAGAATCGCGCCAATACACCGCGTTTACAGTTCCAAACAGGGGACTTTTCCAATTTCGCAGGATGCCTTTTGGGTTAAGTAACAGCCCAGCTACTTGGCAAAGATTGATGGATATCATTCTGGGAAGTGACCTTGAACCATATGTTTTCTTTTATCTCGATGATGTAATTATTGTTACAGAAGATTTTGAGAAACATCTCGAAATATTGGAGGAAGTATTGCGTAGGCTGCATGAAGCAGGGCTCACTGTTTCCAGGGAAAAATGTCAATTTTGTAGGAGTGAGATGCGGTATTTGGGTTATGTAATAAATAACAACGGGCTTCAG
This sequence comes from Propylea japonica, assembly GCA_013421045.1. NCBI lineage: Eukaryota > Metazoa > Arthropoda > Insecta > Coleoptera > Coccinellidae > Propylea > Propylea japonica. Next base: position 4,673,553 of record CM024244.1, read on the forward strand.
GTCGATCCAGAAAAGGTAAAGGCTATGGTAGAAATTTCTATACCTCGTAATGTGAAAGATGTGCGTAGTGTTGTTGGAACTTTCTCTTGGTATCGTAGATTCATCCCTAATTTTTCTGAACTCATTTCACCCTTAACCAATTTATTGAAAAAGAATAGTAAATTTCTGTGGACAGCGGAATGCAATGAATCGTTTAATTTGTTGAAGCAAAAGCTTGTTTCTGCTCCAATTATGAGCTGCCCTAACTATGATCTGCCTTTTCAAGTTCAAACAGATGCATCAGGACATGGATTGGGAGCTGTGTTGAGTCAACCTGATCCGGAAGGAGGCAAGAAGGTGATATGTTACATCAGTCGGTCTCTGACGAGACAAGAACAGAATTATTCGACCACGGAGAGAGAATGTTTGGCAGTCTTGTGGGCCTTGGAGAAACTACGTCCGTATATTGAGGGAATTAAGGTAGAGGTCATTACTGACCATTACTGTTTAGTGTGGCAACAGAACATTAAAGCTGTGTCTGGTCGTCTGGCGAGGTGGATTGTACGACTCCAACAATTTGAATTCAATGTGACACATCGTAAAGGTTCAGAACATCATGTACCAGACCTTTTGTCACGATCTGTACCTAAGCTGGATTTGGTAACTATCGATGATTTCTCTGACATAACCGACACATGGTATTTGAGAATGCTTGAGAACGTTAAGAACCTCCCCGATAAATTTCCTGCCTGGAGGATTCATAACAATTTTCTATATAAGTGTTTAATGTCATCTGTGAGTTTTCCCGATGAGAGTTGTTGGAAGTTAGTTGTACCCAAACAACTGCGTACTAGGGTTATGCAAGATATGCATGATTCATGTACATCTGGTCATATGGGTGTATTCAAGACCCATTCGCGTTTATGTGAAAGGTATTTCTGGCCAAAGTCTCGTTCAGACGTTGCCCGGTACATTAGAAATTGTCAGGTATGTTCAAGACATAATCGGATTCCAAAAAACCCGCTGGTTTGATGGCATCTCATTATCCCGAAGCTACTAAACCCTAGGTTGTAAGTTCGGATCTGGTGGGTCCTCTTCCTAGATCTAAAAAAGGTAATTGTTTTATATTTGTCGTTACTGATTACTTCAGCAAGTTCTGTTTGACTTTCCCTATGAGGAGGGCTACTTCTGCTGCTGTGTGTAAGGCTCTTGAGGAAGGTGTATTTTTGATTTTCGGTGTCCCACGAATCATAATTTCTGATAATGGTCCCCAATACAAAAAGGAGTATCTTAAACTATTAGAAAAATATAAAATTCGTTCTAAGTTCAATGCAAATTTTCATGCTCAAGCCAACCCCACTGAGAGATATAATCGAACTCTAAAGTTTCTCCTTTCAGCATATGCTTCTGATAATCATCAGAAATGGGACGAAAATTTGGCGGAGATCACTTGTGCTATGAGGACATCTAGAAACGAAACAACAAAATATACACCCTATTATGTCAACTTCGGTAGAAGGATGATGTTGTCTGGTTACGATTATAATATCACTCTGCAGGAGGATGGTGATATAAATTCTTCAGTTGAAACTAGGTCAAGAGGCTTTCAGAAGATCTTTATTGAACTAAAGGGTCGACTCAAAAGTGCAGCTGAAAGAAATGCTCACTATTATAACTTAAGGAGACGAAATGAGGAATTCTTGGTTCATCAGCCCGTTTATAGAAGAAATTTCGTACTGTCTGATGCTAGTAAACACTTTACGAAGAAATTGGCGCTATAGGTGAGCGATTTCGGACTTTTCTAGTTGTTTTTCTCTCTGGTTGATCTTTGTGTCATTATTATTGGAATTTTCAAGATAACTTTTTTTTCTACCCTCATTCAGTGACCGGCTTATATTGAGTATCTTGTTTATTGTCGAGCTCGCGTTGGCAACATGATGGTTTTTTTTATCTCTGTTCCACTTTCTGGTTGTAAATTCGTACATTATTGTTATTCTCTTGGTATTAAGCGGTCGTTTATTGTCGATGGAAGTATTACACAAAAAAAAAAAATTGACCATGATTCCATTTTTTTTTTGAGGAAAGGGAGGAGTAGTAGCGTTATTTTTCCTGAAAAACTGAAAAGTGATTTTTGGGTTGCCTATATTAATAATTTACAAATAATCGAGAAATTATGTTTTCTTTCCTTTATCGATGACGACACATATGGTAACAAGATAATTTTATTCTTTGTTCGATTCGTTTCTTTTCATTCTGAATAAGAAGTCTAATGCGATATAGAAATTCTTTAAATAATTTTCTTCGTGGAAAATCCAATTTTGGGATAATAAGCATTTCTATAATTTAAAATATATATTGCTGGTTTGTGTTTGATTAGTATAAAGCATATATATATACCCTTGGGGATTAAAAAAGCATTAGATCGAGAATTAAGGCCGCCCAATATCACAGGCCTTTTTTTTATGTTTCTGGTTCTTTTCAAATAATGGAAAACTGGTTTTTCTCTGGTCGCTGTATCTGGGAAATTCTATTTCGATCACCCCCTTTTGTGGTGAACATTCTACAACCTGATCGAAGCTAACAGTTTTGTGAACGATAATTCAACCAACCCTAGCTATTTGACGTTATTTTTGGTGGAACATAGGACATCAGGAAAAACATTAGTTTATGATATAGTAGGAGCTTGAGGAATAATTGGATATTTTGAGGCTATTTTTCCTGGTATGTAGAAGACCTTTTTTTTGTCATCGCCATTGACGTCAATTTTCCATCTTTGGACTCCATTTTTATTTAGCTGTTATCATCGGAGTTTGCTCAGTACCTACAGTTATATACGTCATTTCTATCCTAAAATTTTCAATTTAACATATTTATAATTGACATATTCTTTGACAATCTTATCAATTTTTCAATTATCAATCAATCAAATCAATTTTTCATTTTTCTTCATAACTTTGTGTGATTACTTTGTGGTTGAATTCAATTCATATTTCTCTTGTCAGATTTGAAATTAAATTATATTTCATCGTAGAAATTAAACAATAAATTTATACCTATTACTGCTATTCAAATAAACACTCTCCTTTTTATTATAAGAGAGTCAAAGAAAATATTCATCTAAAAGTAAAAATTATCCTAAAGATTGTTGTTGAACTAAAGCGAGTATCTTTTTGAAATAAGAGTTTTTTTTAAGAATTGGTTAATCTATGTACATACTGTGTGAAAACTAAGCTTGATCAGGCATAGTGGGATCTAATTCAGAAGGTGTATATCATTTTGATAGTGATTTTGAAATATTTTATGTAGAGGGTGATAAATAGAGTTGGCACCTATTGAAAACTTTATTATTATTTTTCTTTATTTTCTTGATACCTACTTATATAGTGTATAAAGTTGAAACTGACAACTTTATTAACTTTATCATCATTATTTCTATAATACTTCTGAATTTGATCGGTGTTTACGTATTTGAGCCGAAACAGATTGCATTGAGGTATATTTTTTTTTATTTTTTTATTTTGTTTAGAGTTGCTGGGACAAAATACGTTGGCGCCCACTTTTTCCATCTTTTGAACTCACGCCGTCTCCACTGATAGCGAACCGAGGTCGTCCCAACAATCTTTTGTTTTTTTTGTTTGCTTATTTGCATTTAGGTATTATTAGTAATTTTTTTTATATATTCACTTTCTACACTTAGAAGCGCTATAACTTTTTTTTCGAAAAAAATATGCATGTTTAACCCCCTCCCTTCGCGTTATTCTTCCACTCAGCCTTCTGGCAATGTTTTTTCCTGCTTACTCATACTACCTCCGATTATTCTACAAATTGCCATCTTTGCACCTTATGACTTTTTTTTCGTGAAAAAATTGCATGTTTAACCCCCTACCCTTGCGTTATTCTTCCAGTGTGCCTTCTGGCTGCCCGCCTTACGCTATGTCGGTAACAATCGAACCTGTAAACGATAAAATTACCCTTGCACCTAGCGACCCTTACCCAGCACCTTTTCTTCGTATGGACTTCAACTGTGATCTATACGTCTTCACGTGATTTAAAGTTGTGATCAATTTTTGCTTCTCCCCCACTGATTTGCAGTTCTTTAAACGTTTATTGATTCTTCTTATGGATAAAGAACACTGTTTTATTCCATTAGCAAATATATTCTCATCATTAGCGGTGATGAATAGAGCCAGCAGCGATTTTATATCCTGAAGACAATCTTCCATGTTGAACATTCTCGATGCAACTGAAACAGAAATCATATAATTAGCTTATATAGGTTAAAGGTATAAAGTTTAACGATGACATACCAGCATAACGTTATAAGGATACAAAGATACACGAAGATGCTCGAAGCTAACGATTGACGACCTATTCGAAGATCTTTGTGGTATGTGCTGGAATCAGAATTCACATGATGTTATTACTATAGTGAAGGATTTTCCACTTCATGAAGGACGATATCGAATGTTTTTGATAAATTCATAAAACTTACTGGTACAGTGTAAGAATTACATTTCAAAATGGGAACTGATTCTAAACAGAAGTCTATTGAGTTTCAACGTAAATTGAAAATACGGAAATTAATTGAAAATATTCATAAAAAATATTTATCACCCAAATTGGAAAGATCAGATGAGAATGAGAGCTTAAAACGTTTGTATTCTCCTCTCCTCTAACGAATCAGCTTGAAATTCTTGGTTCTAAATTGGTAACCACATCATCAATGGACCCTAGGAAGATAGAAACTGACTCTGTTCAGTTTAAAAACAGATCAGTTGAAAAGATAGCCATTTCAATCAACAGACTCTGATCCGTTTGAAACAGGTCAGTTGAAAACAGGTCAGGTTAGTCAAAATCAGAGCATATTCGATTAAAAACATACTCAATGACTTCTCAACCCTCTACCCTGAGCAATCGCATTATTCATTGAAATTATAACAAGTCCATACATCTAGGGAAACTATTCTAAGTTCAAATTTTTCTCTTATGTGAAATATCTCGAAAACTATAAGTTTTAGGGAGAAAATAAATCGAAAAACACCCCTATCACCCCCTGTCGCTTCTTCAATTTTTCTAAAGAACTGTTAAAAAATCAAAGTGGTTTGCACACGTTTTCTCAACCCTCTACTCTGAGCGATTACAATATTCATTAAAATTATTACGCCTGGTTGTAGGAAAACCGGGTGACCTGGCAATGGGGGCACACTAATTCGTCTTAGGCCCTAGAAACCGGCCACATGGGGGTCTAGTGCCCCCATTGCCAGGTCACCCGGTTTTCCTACAACCAGGCCGCCGGGGGGCCAGGCCGCCAGGGGGACAGGTGACCAGGCCGCCAGGGGGACAGGTGACCAGGCCGCCAGGGGGACAGGTGACCAGGCCGCCAGGGGGACAGGTGACCAGGCCGCCAGGGGCCAGGTGACCCCCATTGTCAGGTCTCCGGGTGTCCTCGCGGCATTCAGGCCCCCGTGGGTGGGGGATGATTGGGTTGTTTTTGTTTTTTCCTTTTGCTTTTACCCTGTCTGACTGTCTGTCTCCTTTACTACCGTATGGGCCTCCATAACCCCATATCGCACCTAACGTTTTTTTTAGAGCAGATCGGACCAAAAGAGGGCCAGACAGCTCCAAACTGCTCAGCGGACAGCTCCAGACAGCTCACCTGACAGATCCAACGCAGATCAGCTAGCAACCAAACAATTGAAACGCATCCACCTCAAAGCGGTTTCTGAAATAGAATCGATATGGGTGTTATGTCGATCAGAAAATAAATCATAATGCGTATAGTTTTTATTTCAGTATGCACAGAACCTAAATTATACGTGATTATTTTGTTCGCTATTGCCAGGATTTATTTCCGAAAGTGGCAACGTCGCGATAATGGTAGTAGGATATATGTAGCGCTGATAGTAAAATCTAGGTGCTGATTGAACCGATTCCTATTGTTTACCATTTTTCGAATGCGCTTACATACATTTTTCGAAGAATTGAAAAAAACTTTCAGTGATGGGGTGTTCTGATGCTGCAGATACCTTCAGCAAAACTTGTAGAAGAAATCTATCCTCAAACTTTGTGAGCTAACGTCTTAAAAAGTCAATCAATGGAAAATGAAATCTCATGTTTTTGGCGAATTTTCATAGAATTGAAATGATAATAATATGTTACATATCATGGTTCAAAATCCCGACAACTTCGGAGTATATAAATATCAAGGTAATTGGTTGCATCAGGTATAGTTATTCGTGAAGTGTCGTCGAAGTAGGTGCTCCTTGAGTGAAATTATCTAGGTGAGTAAATTGAAGTTTTTACTTTGGTAGATGGAAATATGGTTTTGAAATTGCTACTTTTTGTTCTGACTTGTTCATTAATAGAGATAGAATGGTGGTTAGAACGTTAGATTTCTTAATTTTTTCGTTAAAACTTATAGTTTACACGATATTTCATATGATAGAAAAATTTGGAAATAGAATAATTTTGCTCAGGGTAGAGGGTTGAGAAAACGTGCGCAAACCACTTCGATTTCTAAACAGTTCTATAGAAAAGTTGAAAAAGCGGCGGGGGTGATGGGGGTGTTTTTCGATTTATTTTCTCGCTAAAACTTATAGTTTTCGAGATATTTCACATAAGAGAAAAATTTGAACTTAGAATAGTTTTGCTAGATACATGGACTTGTAATAATTTCAATGAATATTGAGATCGCTCAGGGTAGAGGGTTGAGAAAACGTGTGCAAACCACTTTGATTTTGTAAGGTAATAAGAAGAATAATTTATGTTCCATGTTTTAATTCAGATAAGATTATATCATGCGCAATGTATGATGATGATAACGGGTTGACCCGGTAGTAGGAGTCAGTTACATAGTTAGTTCGATCAAGAGACGTGTGGTCAGAAAGACAAATAAATTACTAATTGAAAGAAGTTGTTTAATATAAAATTACTCAACCATATCTGCCGATCCATAACATTACATGGTGTCAGGTGATGTTAATATTCATCAAGAAGAAATGGATACGCTAAGAATTCCACCGACGATGAATTTCAAACACGGCAACATAGCGAAGAACTGGAGCACGTGGTTCCAACAATTCGAGATTTTCATTCTCGCTTCTGGGAAATCAGATGCAGAAGAATCGATTAAAATTGCCACATTCTTAAATTTAATTGGAGAAGAAGGAGTTAAAATATTTAATACCTTCAATGTTCAATTTGATAAGGCGAAGTTGAATGATATCAAAAAAAAATTCGACACATATTGTGAACCAAAAAAAAACTTGGTATTCGAAAGATACAAGTTTCTTCAATGCAATCAGAAGGAAGAACAAACAATATCGCAGTATATTACTGAATTAAAGTCACTGGCCGCTACGTGTGAATATCAAGAACAGGATAATATAATCAGGGACAGAATCGTTATGGGTTTATTGGACCAGGACCTACGAGAAAAACTTTTACAAGTGGAGAAACTCACTTTGGCGAAGACTGAAGAAATTTCAAGAGTCCATGAGCAGAACAAGAAACAGATGCAGGAAATGAACGACAAACCCTCAACATCAGTCGATGTTATCAGATCCCGAAGGAATGAAAAGATAAGTTATCCTTCTAATACAATTTCTCAAACAAAAACATATATACAAAAAACATAATAAATATAAAAAATGTCATAAATGTGATAGTATTCATGATTTTGGTAAATGTCCAGCATTTGGGAAATTTTGTTTCTCATGTAAAAAGAAAAATCATTTCAAATCTTGTTGTTTCAAAAAAAGAAACAATCATAAAAATGTTAATAAGTCCATAAAAAATGTGAATGATATTGATATTCATTACTTTTCAGATAGTGATGATGATTTTTTAATAGATAATGTAGATTTATTATATAACAGTGAAAATGCAAAACAAATAGATAAATTTTGTATCAATCGTAGAAAATTTGAATTATTAGAAGATATAATCATTAATGATAAATTGGTTTCCTTTAAAATAGATACTGGTGCAAAATGCAATGTTCTTCCTGTTGAAACTTTGGAAGCTATTGATCCAATGGCATCGATCACCCCTCAAAATGTAATTTTGACAGCCTATAATGGAAACAAGCTTCAAGTCAAGGGGTCCACAGAGCTAGATTGTGTGATTCATGGTAAGATTCACCATCTGAAATTTTTTGTTGTGAACAATGGTGGTGAGCCAATTTTAGGATTGAAATCTATTTTGAAATTGAATTTATTGAAAGTGGTAGATAGCGTTTTTCAAGAATCTGATTTTCTCTCTCAGGGTGACGTAAATTTTCCTTCTAAAGAAATAGTATTAGAGAAATACTCTGAAGTTTTTGAGGGATTGGGATGTTTTCCTGGTAAACCTTATAAGTTTGTGTTGAAAGATGAATGTAAACCTTGTGTTTTCCCTGCTAGACGAATTCCCAAGAGACTTTTACCTGAATTTGAAAAATGTCTGAATAAATTAGAAAAAGCAGGTGTTATTTGCAAACAAATTGAACCAACTGATTGGGTAAATAACATTGTTGTTACTGAAAAAAGTGATAAAAGTTTAAGAATTTGCCTAGACCCAACTGTTTTGAATGAATATATTAAAAGGGAGCACTTCCAGATACCATCACCTAATGAATTATTAGCAGACCTTAACAATAAAAAATTTTTTTCAATTTTAGATCTTAAAGACTCTTTTTATCAGATTAAATTAGATGAATATTCTTCTAAACTCACAACTTTTGCAACACATTTAGGGAGATATAGGTTTTTGAGATTACTTTTTGGTATAAACACTGCAGCTGAGGTTTTTCGGAGACAAAACACTCTTGTTTTTAGTGATATTCTTGGAAATGAAATATACATAGATGATTTAATTATTTCGGGTAGTACAGAAGAAGAGCATGATGTAGTTTTAAAAAAAGTTTTAGATAGATCTAAGAAACTTGGGATCACTTTCAACAAAAATAAATTTCAGTTCAAGAAAAAGGAAATTAAAGTTTTAGGGTTTAAAGTTTCAGAAAAAGGAATAGAAATTGATTCTGACAGGATAGAAACTATAATGAAGTTAGAAAATCCAAGGAACAAAAAAGAGCTCCTTAGATTTTTAGGTCTTGTTAAGTATTTGGGCAAGTTTATACCAAATTTGTCTCAGATAACAGCGCCCTTAAGGCAACTCACTTGTAATAATGTTATTTGGAAATGGGAAAAGATTCATTCAGAAAGAGTGGATAGTATAAAAAAAATTCTGACCTCACCTCCTTGCTTGGTGCATTATGATGATAAAAGTCCTCTTACTGTTCAGTGTGATGCAAGTATTGAAGGGATGGGGGCTTGTTTGTTACAGAAAGGTCAACCAATAGCCTTTGCTAGTAGGGCTCTCACAGACTGTGAGAAGAGATACGCCTGTATCGAACGCGAAATGGGTGCTATTTTGTTTGCAGCCGATCATTTTAGTTATTACATATATGGTCATGATAATGTGCTAGTGCAAACTGATCATAAACCTCTTGTTAATATTTTTAAGAAAGATTTGAATAAGTTGTCAAGCAGGTTGCAAAGAATGCGACTTAAATTACTGAAATATAATTTTGAAGTTTCTTATTTGCCGGGTAAAAAGATGTTCATTGCTGATATGTTATCTAGGGCTCCTTTAAAATATTCTACTGAAGTACAAATAGAAAATTCTCATATTATCAGTTCAATTTCAAAGTTTATTCCTATGAGTAAAGAAAAAATTTCTGAGTTGAAGAAAGAATTTGAAAGGGATGAGGTTCTTACATTGGTACGAAAATATGTTTCTACTGCATGGCCAAAAAATTTCAGAAAGTTACCGGATTCAATCAAAAAATTTTTCCAAATTAAACATGAGCTGAGTATTGATAATGATTTGATTTTTTATGGCGATCGAATTATAATTCCTAAAAATTTGCGATATCAAATGTTACAGAAACTACATGAAGGTCATTTAGGAATAAATAAATGTAGGAATAGGGCAAATGAAAGTATTTACTGGCCGAATATGAGTAAAGATATAGTTGATTATGTGAATAATTGCCATATTTGCCTGAGATTCAAAAATAACAATCCTCGGTTACCTATGTTATCTCATGAAATACCTAAAAGACCATGGCAAAGAATTGGTGCTGATATTTGCGAATACAAGGGAAAAACCTTTTTAGCAATAATGGACTATTATTCGAAATGGATTGAGTTGAGGAGCATGAGGTTCAAAACGGCACAAGAAGTGTCTAGACTGTTAATGAAAGTTTTTTCTTTTCATGGTTTCCCTGATTATCTAGTAGCAGATAATCAACCTTTCAATTCAGTTCACCTGAAACAGTTCCTTGTTGAATATAATATAACTTTAATAACATCCAGCCCGAACTATCCTCGAGGCAACGGACTTGCTGAAAAATGTGTTAACATTTGCAAAAATATGTTGAAGAAATGTCACGCTGAGGGAGGAAATCTTGATTTTTTTCTTTTAAAGTACAGAAATACTCCAATATCAGGTATTGGCTTGTCACCAGCACAGATACTTTTCAATAGGCGTTTGATAGACAATCTACCCACTGTGGATACCTTGCTTGAACCCAATCTAATAAAAAATAAAGAATTACATAATACTTTGAAATTGCGTCAACAGAATCAAAAATTTTTCTATGATAAACATACACAAAATTTGCCAGAAGGAAAAGTTGGTAGTAAAGTTGTATTCAAATTGAATGATAAGTGGGAGAACGGTATTATTTCAAAAAATTGTGATGAACCAAGATCTTTTATAATTAAGGATGAGTCAGGAAAATTGTATAGACGAAATAGGCAACATTTAACTGTTAAAAAGGAAAGACCAACTAGGGAACCTTACTTTTTAAGAAGTTCTGTTCATGATACATGTAATTGAAATTTTGTGTATCTATATTGACTGTATATATGTATTTGATGACTTATGTATGATAATATAAGACATTCTGTATAGCATAGGCTTAGATTATGTAAGACATTCTGTATATTATATATATATAGGTTAAGATATTTGTGATCTTATAGGAGGGGATGTAAGGTAATAAGAAGAATAATTTATGTTCCATGTTTTAATTCAGATAAGATTATATCATGCGCAATGTATGATGATGATAACGGGTTGACCCGGTAGTAGGAGTTAGTTAGATAGTTAGTTCGAACAAGAGAAGTGTAGTCAGGGAGACAAATAAAATACAAATTTAAACAAGTTGTTTAATATAAAATTACTCAACCATATCTACCGATCCATAACATTTAACAGTTCTATAGAAAAATTGAAGAAGCGACAGGGGGTGATGGGGGTGTTTTTCGATTTATTTTCTCGCTAAAACTTATAGTTTTCGAGATATTTCACATAAGAGAAAAATTTGAACTTAGAATAGTTTTGCTAGATACATTGACTTGTAATAATTTCAATGAATATTGAGATCGCTCAGGGTAGAGGGTTGAGAAAACGTGTGCAAACCACTTTGATTTCTTAACAGTTCTATAGAAAAGTTGAAAAAGCGACTGGGGGTGATGGGGGTGTTTTTCGATTTATTTTCTCGCTGAAACTTATAGTTTTCGAGATATTTCACATAAGAGAAAAATTTGAACTTAGAACAGTTTTGCTAGATGTATGGACTTGTTATAATTTCAATGAATAATGCGATTGCTCAGGGTAGAGGGTTGAGAAGTCATCGAGTATGTTTTTAATCGAATATGCTCTGATTTTGACTAACCTGTTTAGTTTTGCTAGATACATGGACTTGTAATGATTTCAATGAATATTGAGATCGCTCAGGGTAGAGGGTTGAGAAAACGTGTGCAAACCACTTTGAATGTTTGACAGTTCTATAGAAAAATTGAAGAAGCGACGGGGGTGATGGGGGTGTTTTTCGATTTATTTTCTCTCTAAAACTTATAGTTTTCGAGATATTTCACATAAGAGAAATATTTGAACTTAGAATAGTTTTGCTAGATGTATGGACTTGTTATAATTTCAATGAATAATGCGATTGCTCAGGGTAGAGGGTTGAGAAGTCATCGAGTATGTTTTTAATCGAATATGCTCTGATTTTGACTAACCTGACCTGTTTTCAACTGACCTGTTTCAAACGGATCAGAGTCTGTTGATTGAAATGGCTATCTTTTCAACTGATCTGTTTTTAAACTGAACAGAGTCAGTTTCTATCTTCCTAGGGTCCATTGATGATGTGGTTACCAATTTAGAACCAAGAATTTCAAGCTGATTCGTTAGAGGAGAGGAGAATACAACAGGAAAATCCTTCACTATAGTAATAACATCATGTGAATTCTGATTCCAACTCATACCACAAAGATCTTCGAATAGGTCATATGACATATCTGGAGATAATGTTCATCAAAAGCGTGTTTTAAATTCAAATCATCCTGTTTAATAAAATGGAAGCAAGCCCTGAGCAGGAGCTTCTGAGCGCTCGTTCTCTGGTGGAGCAATAGGACTATCATCTCAAAATTCTGTATATGACTTGAAATTGATACTTTATATATAAACAATTAAAAAAATTCAATTCTATGGTCACACTTGAAAATTAAAATAATTAAATTTTATGGTTCTGATGATGCGATTCTCTTGAAATTTGGCATGAACATTCAGTATATCAATCTTTATACCAGGAATAAATTTCACTCAATTCAGATATCTTGTTATGAAGATATAATTTTTTTTTCAATATTCAAATTGAATTTTCTATAGTTCGGATGATGCGATGATCTTCAAATTTTGCACAAACATTCAATATATAAATCTCAATTCCAAAAATAAATTTCATTTGATTCGGATATCTTGTTATGGAAATATAAAGAGTCTTTCCTTTAATATTCCAATTGGAATTTCTATGGTTCTGATGATGCTATCCTCTTGAAATTTTGCATGAACATTCAGTATATCAGTCTCAACTTACAAAATGAATTTCATTTGAATCGGAAAGTTGGTTATGGAAATAAAAAAATTCTTCTTTTCAATATTCCAATTGAATTTTCTATGGTTCTGTTAACACTATGGCCACAAAATTTTGCGAGAGGCTCACTATGAGCATCTGGCAAGTTGCTGCAAAATTTCATTCCGTTTGCCCTCGTTTTGTGTGAAATATTGAGGAACAAAAACTTTGAATGGCCACTTTTTATGGAACACCCTGTACGATTTTTCTGGTTAACGAACTTAACCGAGCTATTTGGGAGCTGAACACACCCTGAAAATTTCAAGTCTCTAGGACAATCCGTTCGAGAGTTATTGTGCTCACGGACGGCCGGACGGCCGGCCGGACAGCCGGCCCTACAGAATTTGATTTGACCTCATATTTTCCATCAGGGAGTCGAACCCTATCGTTTGAGACCATTTTCGGCTCAAAATTCGAAAATTACAGACATTTGGGCAAAACGATATAGCACTCGTCTAAGTAGAACGAGCGCTCAAAAAGGTAAATAATATTTGCGTTTACTCGAATCAGCTGTTTCGGTACTCAAGAATACCCTTGTCTTAGATAAGCGATGTCAATAGATTGGTATCTCCCATAGCGTTGAAGGCCCTTATCATATTTTGTTCATCGTATGCAACGCCATCGAATATAAAAACAGAATTTTCTTCAGCTTCTGACGGGCTTAGAATTTCGTCATTTTCAGAGTATGGATAATATTTCACTCCTCGAACTTTCGATAAAATATCTGTTAGTAGCTTGTATTTCGCTTGATATAAACTTTCAGAGAGAATATATTGGTACATTCATGAAACGTAAGCTATTAGGATGGAAAAGTAATTCTAAAAAAACGTTATATTAGAAAACGAAAACTAGATGGGCATAAAGAACTATGTTTATTGATAGTAGTTTTATCTTCAAATTCATCAAAATTATCAATCGTTAGCTTCGAGCATCTTTGTGTATCTTCGTATCCTAATAACGTTATGTTGGTATGTCATCGTTAAACTTTACACCTTTAACCTATATAAGCTAATTATATGATTTCTGTTTCAGTGGCATCGAGAATGTTCAACATGGAAGATTGTCTTCAGGTTATAAAATCGCTGCTGGCTCTATTCATCACCGCTAATGATGAGAATATATTTGCTGATGGAATAAAACAGTGTTCTTTATCCATAAGAAGAATTAATAAACGTTTAAAGAGCTGCAAATCAGTGGGGGAGAAGCAAAAATTGATCACAACTTTAAATCACGTGAACACGTATAGATCACAGTTGAAGTCCATACGAAGAAAAGGTGCTGGTATTAAAGTCCGTAAGGAAAGTGCAAGAGATAGAGTACATTGGGGTGATTCCACATCTGCCTTCGAGTCAAGAATTCGAACAGGTGTTATTACCAATCTGAAACATAAGGACCCTAAAGATTTTCTGTTGGATTGTGAGGCCATATTTCGACGAAGAATTCTGAACGCACTGAAAAAAGATGAAGCTGTAAAGGTCAATATGGTGTTTTGTGGCGATTTTCAGATCATGACAGCTAATAAAATTCAAGAGGAGAATAAATACTTCATAACATCAAACTCGCCTATTTATCGGGATACGAACATCACCGAATGGTTCAATAGAAATGTTTTAATGCCAATCTTGAAGGAACTCGAAGAATTCCAAGAAAGGAATAGTGGATGGGCTTTGGTGAATGTTGTTAACCTCAACTTGGATCTTTATACATCGAACTACCCCCTCAAATTAAAAAGAAACATGCTTGTATCAATGTGAAAAACAACGATGACGCCTGCTTTGCGTGGGCCGTGACTGCTGCATTACATCCCGTTGAAAAAGATCCCGAACGTACATCCAAGTACCCTCATTACTCTAAAATTTTGAAGTTGAAAGGTATTCAATTTCCGATGACAATGAAACAGATATCAAACTTTGAGAAGCAGAATAACATCTCCATCAACGTTTATATTCTGAAGAAGGTAAAGAAGAGCTTCATCACTTTACCTACCTACCTAACCAAGATCAAGATGGAAAAGCATGTTAACTTACTCCTGATTCAAGATAGATATGATGATGATACACCCATTAAATTCCATTACGTATGGATCAAAAATTTATCTCGTCTTGTATCCAACCAGTTGAGCAGAGAACATGGGCAGAAATTCATTTGTGATAGATGCCTTCGGTACTTCCGATCACAGGAAAAACTTGAAACTCATTCTATAGATTGTGGTAAAATGAATGAAACTGCTATCAAAATGCCTGAAATAGGAAAAAATATTCTCAAATTCAAAAATCACCAGAATAAGGAGAAGGCCCCATTCATAATTTATGCAGATCTAGAAAGCGTATTGAAGCCTTCCAATATAAAAAACAACTATCAAGAACATCAAGCAGCAGCTGTTGGATATTATGTAAAGTGTTCATATGATGACACTCTCAGTTTTTACCTTTCATATCGGGGACGTAATTGCATGACCTGGTTTGCAGATAAAATGAACCAGTTTGCTGAAGACGTTGAAACAGTTTTCCTATGTCCATATGATATTGATATGACGTCACAGCAGGAATCTGAATTTCGAATAGCAACACATTGTCATATTTGTGAGGAAATTTCAAAACCTGGTGAGAAGAAACTACGAGAGACCATAATCATCTATTAGCAGAAAACAATTATCGTGGAGCAGCACATGAAGGATGCAATATCAATTATAAGGATAGCCACACGATCCCTGTAGTATTTCACAACCTAAGTGGTTATGATGCTAATTTCGTTATAAAAGATATTGCTACAAGGATGGAAGGAAAAATTGATTTGCTACCTATGACAAAGGAAAAATATATAAGCTTCACTAAACATTATGCTGAATATTGTATCAATTTCCGATTCATTGATAGTTTCCGATTTATGGCCTCCTCACTGGATCAATTATCTTCAGGATTAGAAGATTTTCCCAACTTGAAATCCCAATTTCCTAATGAATCTGAAGAACACATAAAGCTTCTCACAAAGAAAGGGGTAATGCCATATGATTATATCGACTCCAATGACCGTTTCAATGAAACTTCTCTTCCACCAATTGGTGCTTTCTATAATAAATTAGATGGAAAGAAATGTCCTCGAAGAAACTATATGAGAGCTCAACTGGTATGGAATAAATTTCAATGCCAGAATTTGGGTGATTATTCGGATCTTTACATGAAAACAGATATCCTTCTATTAGCCGATGTATTCGAACAATTTCGTTGAAGCTGCCATAAGACTTACGGACTAGATCCAGCCCATTATTTCATCCTACCTGGATATACGTGGGATGCAATGTTAAAACATACAAAACAAGAATTGGAACTTTTAACAGATGTTGACATGTTTTTGTTTGTTGAACGAGGAATCCGTGGAGGATTGAGTCAAGTTTGTGGTAAAAGGAGAGCACATGTAAACAACAAATATATTCCCAATTATGATCCTACTAAATCAGATAATTACCTCATATACTTTGATATAAATAATCAATATGGTTGGGCAATGTCACAATATCTACCATATGGAGGATTTCAATGGTCTGATACAAATATTGATGTTACCACCGTACCTGATGATGCTTCAGAGGGATATATTTTAGAAGTAGATCTCGAATATCCCAGAGAATTGCACGATAAACATAAAGATCTACCATTCTGCCCAGAACATTATAATTCCAAAACTCAAACACCTTGTTACACATCTCAACAAAATGCAAAACTTATGGCCACATTACATCGAAAGAAGAAATATGTTATTCATTATCGAAATCTGAAGCAGGCTTTGAAGAATGGGCTTATTTTAACAAAAATACATCGTGTACTTAAGTTCAAGCAGTCAGCATGGCTCAAGTCTTATATCGACCTGAATACTAACTTGAGGAAGGAAGCAAAGAATCAATTCGAGAAGAATCTATTCAAATTGATGAATAATGCTGTATTCGGTGAGTTCATTCATAATTATATAATTTCTATATTTATATTCGAATTCTTCTTGTTGCAGGAAAAACGATGGAAAATATTAGGAAGAGGGTCAATGTCCATCTTTTAACGAAATGGGAAGGTCGTTATGCAGCGGAAGCTTATATTTCCAAACCTGAGTTCAAGAATTCTGTTATTTTCAATGAGAACCTAGTGACTGTTGAGCTTAAGAAACTTGAAATTTATTTGAACAACCCGATATATGTGGGAATGAGCATCTTGGATTTAGCCAAAACAACTATATATGATTTCCATTATGACTACATGAAAAACGCCTTTGATAACTGTATCGTACTATATACTGATACTGACTCTCTCATTTACGAGTTATTTAAAGATCCCTATGAGGTGATGAGAAGAGATTGCTATACACGATTTGATACCTCCGACTATCCTAAAGATAACATTTATGAAATTCCACAAGTGAATAAAAAGATATTGGGAATGATGAAGGATGAGAATAATGGAACACCTATGACTGATTATGTTGGTCTCAGATCTAAACTGTACGCAATCAAAAATTCACATAATGAGATTGATGTGAAGAAACGACAATGGGAGAAAGAAGACTATGATCCTGAGGAGATTGAATCTATGGCTAAAAATTATGGTGTTACGAAGAAGGCTAAGGGTATCAAGAAATCAATTGTAAAAAACAACATTTGTTTCGACGATTATATAGAGTGTTTAGAAAGATGGAAACAAAAAATTATCGCGCAAAATTTAATCCAAGCGAAGGAACATCAAGTTTATTCGCTGACTCAGGAAAAAATAGCTTTAAGTCCTGAAGACGACAAGAGATATTTGGTGCCTGGAACATTCGACACTCTACCTTGGGGTCACTATTCACTCGATAAACGGAAGATGCTAGAATTAGATGAACCCCGAAAAAAGATTTCAATATTAGAAACATTATTAACTTCACCTTATTCTCAATAATATATTTCTGTATGTATGATAGTACCTAAGCGATGATATATTTCTATGTGTATAATAAAACGATTGATATTCCATAGTATTTATTGAATTGAATAAACATATTATGAGTAAATGGACTTTCATTTCCGAATCCTATTACTATCGAGACTTGCCGAGTCACGATTGCATCTTATCAACATCATAGTCACGCTCTCTATAAGTGATATTTCTTACACTCTTATCTAACAGCTAGTATAGCCTAGACGTTAACGCGATGTAAAGAAGATGTTTCAATCGTTTGAGTGCCTTCGTTTGGGATATACAGGGTGATATTCATCTTCTGACTGTAATTTCAAATTTCGATAACTTTTGAAATTGTCACCCTTTACGATTGCAATATTCCGATTTTTCAGAAATTGATTAAATCAGATCCGGATTAAAAAAAATAAGGGCTTTTTCTATTTTCACCCTGTAGGTGAACATTATGTTTCTCTTTTCGTTACCACAAAGAATCAATTAATGAGAAAAACTTAAAATCTTTGCTTGGTACGATCTTACAGGGTTCAATAATGCTTAAAATATTCTACCGAAACCTTCATTCTATTCTACCGAATGTTTTCGAATTTGGAAGCTTTGTCACCTTTTACGATTGCCATCTTTAAATATTCCTGAAATTTAATAAATCAGATCCGACTAGACTAGATAAATTTCAGGCGTTCTCTATTTTCGTTAATATTGGATCACCCTGTGAGGTTTCTTGGGTTTTTTTTAGCACTACAGTTCTTGACGTATAAATAGTTATTTACTTTTCATAAAATATATTTACTCCAACATATGTTTCGGCCGTATATGGCCTTTTTCAAGGAGAATACAACAATCAAATAGTTCCTGTAAAATACAAAGAGTGAATATCATATAAATTAATTTTAAAATTTTGTAAGTGTAAGAAGATTTCAAAATTAATTTATATGATATTCACTCTTTGTATTTCATAGAAACTATTTGATTGTTGTATTCTCTTTGAAAAAAGCCATATACGGCCGAAACATATATTCAAGTGAATATATTTTATGAAAAGTAAATAACTATTTACTAGTCAAGAACTGTAGTGCTAAAAAATCCCAAGAAACCTCAATCAACAATAAATATTATATGTATTATTTTATTCACTGCAAAAACACTCCTCGTTTCTACTTAATAATTGATAATATCATTTTCTCTTCGGAATGAGTCACATCAGATTGATAAATCTTCCCTATGAATTATGATAAGGTTGAATACACAAAACTGAATTTTTTCCTCCATATCTTGCTCGATGAACATGATCTGAACATATTCGAGAAATTCGTCTTGGAGTGAAACACGACCTTGATTCAATTCCTTATACCAAAATTGAAACAAGTTCCTCGGTGCGTTGTTGCTGAATAAATCCACGTCGGAAGTCGCACAATTTAAATCCATATTTTCGCCCAGATGAATATTTTGAGTTAGGTACTGGAAACAACACAAATAGCGATCGTATTCCAAAACGTTCCAAACTTAACAATGGAGTAGTCAGTTTCCAGATTGCCACACTAAACTTTTTCAGAACCGAAATAAAAAAAGCAAGCCTCGTAAAACTATGAATTTTCCTTCATCTAGAAATCCAAGTAAGTATCAAATGAAAGAACAGTGCGGAATTCCGTATTCAAGCTAGGAGGCGATACGGATACATATTCGGTTGAAAATTTATATTCACAGAATCCTCTGATATCAATTTATTGCCACCATATGAAAAGAATAATTCATATGAAAAAAATCAGTCCTGTGAAAAACGAATTAACGATGGCGACCGCGACGCCGCGCAGCGCCGAAGATGAAAACACGCCTGAATAAGTTGCTAATTACTCTATTACACCATGCCTTTTTCATACGTTTTTGTCGACCTGACCGGTTCCGCCTGAAATTTCAATGAAATGAGCATGCACCTGGGACTATTTTTGTGTCTATATCAGGCTTGCAAATGAATAGAACCGGTTCCATCTTTGCTACGGTTGTACTTGCTTTATTGTCCAAACCTGTGGTCATACAATACAATCAATAATTTGTCCAGTATTCAATTAAATGATTGTTACTGAGCATAGAGACAATATCAGGTATGGGTTTATATATATGCCAATGTCTGTCAACCAGAATTGAAATTACACTTAATCTAAACAATCCAATATTTATGTACAAAATTTCATGAAATTCAAACATTCAACATTGAGATCTACAAGTCTAGGTGAAATGTAGTACAAAAATACAGTGCACTTGGAACAATAGTCACTTTTTATTTCTTTATAAGACTGAAGAAAATCTAAACCAGTCAACTCGATTATAAATTTGATGAATTAGAGAAAATGTGCCGAATATGAAATTGAATATGAAATATTAATTTTGAATGTTAATGGGATGGTTTGAGAAAATTGAAATATAAAATGCTGAATCAGCAAAAATTTAACTATTACAATTGATATTTGAAATTAAGAATTTAGGGGTATAATGAAAATTGAATTATACAAAAATGTGATATCCAGAAAAAAAGATTAGTCAAATAGAAAACAGTTACGATATCAAAAAATGATGTCCCATTTATCTACAAATTTGAATGAGTATGAGGGAACCAAATACAATAAGGCACTTATCTGGATGAACTCCTCTCCCAAGTGAATTGCACCAGGATTTTACCATAAATGAAATAGTATGATGTGGGGGTTTCCCATAGATTCAGCTATCAACCATGAAACCAATTTGTCCCAGGAGGTATGCACCATTCAACCCAAAACTTACTACGTCCAAATGTGAAAATCACCATGAAAAAATCTGAGAATGAAATATAAAAAAAAATATTTACTTCTTATGAATGTACTTTGAACTTTCCCTCGTAGTCGAGGATTTTCACTTAATTGCAGCTTCGAAAAGAATGGAATAAAATCCGACTAGGCTATCCAAATTCACTTGTTTAATGCCTCAACAGACAAATTAATTCAGCAACCAAATACTAAGAAATTTGAAAAATGCTGGTTTTCAACTTAACTGCTCGTCAAAGTTTTTATTCTCAACTCTGCGATGGCTACGATTAAAAAGAACGAAATTCTAAATATATGCTCTAATCAAAAGATAAGCAGTATGAAAAAAAACTGAACGTGTCTATATTAATTTCAATATTTTGAATGTAAGATGAATAAAACGGATCTTATAACATGACATCTACCGGTAATGCAGCACACCTCCTGTTACAGAAATAATTAACACTAGCTGACCCGTGCCCACTCCGTTAGGTCATTGTTTATATAACTCTAGTTGTCCAATGGTGTGTAGTTCGGGGAGTTAGCTCACAGAGGGGGTTTTGGTTTAGATGTGCCCATTCATAAATTCAATTTGAATTTGACTACGATTACGTTGCGCGCGAATAGAGAAAGACAGATGTTGCCAAATAGTGTAAACAAAGATGGGGATATGTAAAAAAAGAAGCAAATAGTGTAGTTGACCTTGAAGGCGAATTGCTGGTTTGGACCACTATTTCAGGTTTCGTCGAAATTCTTTCTCTTGAGGGCAGTTGAGTTGAGTATTGACTTGACACTTCACACTTCACACTTCACGTGTTCTCGGGTTTAGCTCTTTCTCAAGTTGGCTTTGTTGGATATTTATTACACTTTTCGTTTAAAGTGTATGTATTTGTATGTGATTAAAGACAATAATTTGTAGAGTATTTACCATTTTTCTTAGCAAGGTGAGCATACATTAGTTTTATAGCCAATATTTCGTCTGGGTCCCAGTAATTGATTTTTACAATATTTTGTCGAATGCAAATGAACTTTTGTTATTCCGATCCAAGTTAACAACAGGCCTTAAGGGGAGGTGCTACACCGTTTTCGAACCTTCAATCACAGCCATCTTAAAATAATAAATAATTAAACATCTTAATTTAAGGAGGTTATGGTTCAATCATTTAGCTCTTCCTTCGATCATATCTCAGTTTGTATAGGGCGTAGATAAACAGTTTTTTTTATTGAAGCTTGATAATTTCTCTAAAATGTGTGATTTTTTTCATTTTTCCTCGTACGTTTTGAGTAGGTACAACGACGTGTTTCATAAAATCTGAAAGTACGATTTTATTTCCATGATATCTCTGTCAGTTTTCGAGATAAATGGGTATGAAATTTTCAAGATAAATGTGCAATACCATTTTGCACAATGTGTATTATTCCGTTTTTTCATTTTTTGCCCCGTGATTCTTCAAATAAATTATCAAATAATCGTGTAGTAGGAGCTCTGTACTATATGATTTTTTTCTTGAATCAAGGGGCAGAAAATGAAAAAACAGAATAATACTTATCGTGCACAATGGCATTGTACATTTATCCTAAAAATTTCATACATTTATCTCGAAAACTGACAGAGATATCATGGAAATAGAATCGTATTTTCAGATTTTATTAAACACATCGTTGTACTCACAATGTACGAGAAAAAATGAAAAAAAGGCAAACACATAATTGAGAATAATGATCAAGCTTCAATAAAAAAAATTGTTAATCTACGCCCTATACAAACTGGATTTGATTGAAGGAAGAGCTCAATGATTGAAGGTTCGAAAACGAGTAGCACCTCCCCTTAAGATGTTATGATTCTACAGTTTTAATTTCAACACTTGTGAGTGTTTTCAGAGGGAAACGCACAATTTTTTATCAACAATTTTTTTAGAAAATATTCAGTTATGGCACATTTCACCATATTATGATTTTTGACAAATCACTGGACAGGAGGAATCCGTGCTTTGGTTTAGATTTGATAAAAGTTGTATGTACTTAATTCCATTTTCATTATAGATGGATGGATCTGTTTCTGGAAGTGAATGTGCTTATTATCTCTGCACAAAGAACTCGAGGAATACACCTGGACTTCGAAAATTTTCCTTTCCTGCGAACGATGCGGCACGTTTAGAAAAGTGGATACTCAATAGTGGTAATTATTATTTAAACATATTTCTTTTATCATGTAGCTCTTTGATAAACATATCTCTGGGTCACCATTTTTTTTCTGACTGCAATTTTTTAAAGATCATGAGTTGTATGGCACACCACTATCTTACACTATCCTATGACTGAAGTTCACCCTTAGATTTTTCCATATGACAAGTGATTTTTGAATAAATTATTTCATTTTCTTATCTTCCTCCTCAAGTTTACTCCATGCCTAAATCTATGAAATCAGGTTATAAAATCCATCTCATTGATTAAATTTTTTTTTCAGGTAACATCAACTTACTATCTTTGAGCCCTAAAAGCCTTCGTCGCAAGTTCATCTGCAGTGAACACTTTTCAAAGAATAATTTCCTCTCAAGGAATTCAACAAAGGATGCTGTTCCAATAAGTTATTTATCAGTCCCATCAACCTCAAGCCAAAGGAGTGAAGTGTCTTCAGAGAGTTCTTTACCTACAACTTCTAAAGAAGTACACTACTTAACTCCAGAAGTGAGCCCATCAAACTCCGGCTCTACAACGGATATGCATGTGGATCATAGAATTTTGGAGGCCATTGATAATATACCAATTATCCCAAAAAGAAAACGCCAGGAGTGTGACAATGTGACGAGAAAAAGGAGAAAATTACGTATGACACCAAGACCCATATCATCCCTCCGTCCATTTGCTCGGACTTTAACCCATATGCAATTATATCACATACCAAAATCACCTTGGTCGTCAAAAGAAAAAGTAGTTGGTTTGTCGATATACTACAAATCACCCAGCACATATAAATATTTACGACGAATGGGTGTCATACTCCCTTCAAAAAGCAGTATATCCTTAAGGCTGAAGAGTTGCCGATTTCAACCAGGAATTAACAAGAATTTACTGAAATTCTTGAAAGTCAAGGTTGATTCGATGAAGGTCATGGACAAGGAATGTGTCCTTTTAATGGATGAAATGGCAATAAAACAATGCCTTGAATTTTCAAAAGCAAAGGATATAATTAAAGGGTATGAGGATTTAGGAGAGCTTGGACGACAAGAAGTCCTAGCTAAGCAAGCGTTAGTGATAATGGTCAGAGGGCTTTATTCTACCTGGAAAATTCCTGTTTCATTCTACTTCTCCAATGCTGGGGTAAAAGGACACCAATTGAAAGAAATATTATTTAATAACTTGAAAGAACTCAAGCAAATTAGTTTGAAACCTTTGGCAGTCATATGTGATCAAGGAAGTAGCAATCAGAAGCTTTTTAAAGATTTGGGTGCAACAAGTGAAAAACCTTATTTTTATATAGATAAAACAAAATATTTCACAATATTTGATGCTCCTCATCTCATCAAAAGTGTGAGAAATAATCTTCTCGATGGAAAATTTGTAGGTCCAATGGGAATGATATCATTCAGTGATATAAGAAAGACATACGAACTTGATGTAAGAAGTAAAACTGGTAATAAGGGTTAAAGGTAACTTTTCTTAGATTTGCGAAAGATATGAATAATGATAAGAAAAGAGAACTTGAGATTTTGTGGTGAAACATTTTCGCCTTTTTACATTTTTCAGAGATGATGTGATCTCGGAAAGTATTCGGATTTGTCTTGAAACCTATATCAACCTTTTTTTTATTCTAAAAATTTGCCTCAGCCTATTGATGTGGAGAAGAGGTTTCTGAAAGTCTGATATACACGGGCAGTCACTGCTAATTTGATATTGTGGGCATGATTTTGGTCGACGCGCCAAAGAAAAATTCTTTTTGAAAGGAATTCGCAGTAAACGCGTTGTTGAAATCCAATTCGGACGGAATTTCAATGACGTCGTTTGTGGTCTATGTTAATTCTTGCACGAAATTGATATTTCATGAGTATCTCGCGAAATGGTCTCGATTTATTAAACATTTATGCTATGCAGAAGGTAAAAGATAAGGGTTTAAGGGTAACTTTTCTTAGATTTGCGGATATTATTATTATTATTATTAAACTGATATACATATGCAGCCAAATGCTTTCCAGAAAATGAATGTGAAATTGGCTGTACAAGTTCTGAGTCACAGTATGTATTCTGCAATTAAAACTTGCATTAAAACTAAGCAGCTTCAATCAGAAAATACAGCAAATTTTATTAAGAAGATGGACAGAAGTTTTGATGCACTGAACAGTCAGAGGCTGAGATCAAAAAAGAAATGGAACTGTGCACTGTCTCCCCACAGTATTGAAGCATTCGAGGCACTGGACGATGCATTCCATTTAATGGAGAATTTAAAGAAAATTCAAAAAAATGGATCATTGAGTCGACCTCCTTGTTTCGAAGGATTTCAACTTACGATCACAGCTGTGAAAATGTTGTTCAATGATCAGAAGGAAAAGGGCTGCTCATTCCTCATGGCAATATTGGAAATGACTAAGAACATGAATAAGGACGAAGACTGACTTACAAACGAACCAGCACTAACCTGAGAAAGTTATTCTAAATAGAAAAGTTGATAATGGACAAGAATGCCTGGTTATCAAAAAATAAAAGTACTGATGAAGTAACAGGTTTCTTGAAAACCAAGTAAAATTGGTGTACACAGGTAGAGACGATTAAAATTAAGTGATTATCATTCGACCATTAATAGTGTATTAACATTCTCTTATTAAATGTGAAAAGGGTTTTGGGCCTTTTGCTGTAGGTTTAATTGCGAAGAGAATTTTTCCACACAATTGTTATGATTTACTGTTAGTGGTTAATCTCTTAGGTATGGTAAATTTCATTTTCACAATCACTGTGTAGTAATTCATAAAATAAAAGGAAATGCTTTCATTTCTAGGTGTTTGAAAAGTTATAACAAGTTTGAGTGAAATAATGATTAGATTTCCAAAAATTTTATTGTAGAAAAATAAATAGTTTATATGCCAGACCTTACAATGTATTTTTCGTTGCAATACAAACTTAGCTATCGGCCAAAGTCCTTCAGACCAGCACATTACATAAGCTTAAGGAAAAAAATTCTACACTTGTTATAACTTTCGATAAAGGATTATCAGCTGATTTCACATCAAAGCATTCTGGCTCTTATTTTTTTCTGTCCTTAAAGAATGCTTGCTCTGATTTATGGGCCGGAGACAGAGCGACTTATAGGAAATTCGACGACGATGTTAATCGCATCTACAATCAATATTCGAAACAAATCATCTTGAAGAAATTAAAAAAATTTAAATAATTGTTCTCTCAGATGTTTGTGCTCAAACTATTGAGTTATTTTTGCTATCATAACTTCTAATCTCACAGTCCATACCGAGGAAACTTTTTTGTTGTTTGAAATTTTCAAAATAAGTAACTCATATTTTCAATCAAATATCTTCAGAAATTCAATGCATAACGTTTTTTGAAACTTCATTTTAGTTCATATATCAATTATTTTAATGAGAACTTCTGAAATATTAGATCATGTCAACATTGTTGGTTATTTTCTCCCACCTATTGGAATTCGTTCATTCATAAATGATGTTTCTCCTTCATTCCGTACTGAGGCAGCACCTCCTTCGTTTGGTGATTTCGGATCATTGGATAAATAGAGTTACATAAACAATGGTTAGGCATAATGTTTATAATGTTTTTTTAGTACAGAGTGTTATGTTTTGATTTCTAACTGCCAAAAAGGAGGGTTATACGCAGGTATAGTTTGTATTTGCATGCTAATACAAAATTCGAAAGTAACTCTGTCCGAAGGAAAAAACATTAGAGGGATTTGCGATAATCGAATTCCAGGAGGGCCAAGTCGCGGGAAAAGTAAGTTTGGTAATGGTAATTTTAATTGTTCAAAACTTCTCTGTAAACTGTATTGGATATAATGTAATCATTTGGTATAGCAGAATATATTGCCTATCAGGAGTTCTAACCCGAGATAAGCCAACATGTAACTGTCAATGGGAAAAACACGGCTTTCTCAGGTCAATGCCCACCAGTGAGAGTGTTTGACCTTGGGACTTGTTAATAGTGAGGGCAAAAGAGATATTCACTGGAAACTGTAGCCTTTTAAACGGTATGGGTAAATCAGTGGGAATCATGGGTATCCGCGGAATATAGGGCAGTTGTCCTACTGTTAGCCCTGTGATAACGGTCGTAACGATTATATTGTCCCGTAACTCGTTTGTAAGCAGCCTTGTCCCATTACACATGTTGGGGGGCTCAAGTTTCTTAATAGCATGATAGGAATGCCCACATTCGTTAAGAAGTAAGCTAAAATGGTTAAAAGCATTTAAAAATTCTTGGGGATAGTGCACTGTATCCTCAATACTACACACCGTGTCAATAGACTTATAGTGTTTGACCTGACCGGGAATTTTCTCTAAAATGAGTTTAATTATTTCATTCACTGTATCGTTTCTGGTTGATAATATTGCCCTTGAACAAAGCCATTGATAATCTCCCTCCAATAAATTTTCAAGATCGGGATATATTGCATCAATAAAAATACTACCTGAAAACTGACTGTGCAGTCATGCAATAGGTAGTTTCTACATGTTTTTCATGATAAATTCCACTCCTGAATCGTCTTAGGTCTCTTTTGAGAAGCGAAAAATAGCCAAAAAAATCCAAAATTTTGCTTTTTCGCTTTTAAAACGTGAAGTTTTAATCTGATCGAAAAGCTGTTAAGCCACTTTTTATAGAGAATTCAAGAACAAAGAAAATGAGAGGTGACACGTCTCAAGCGGATGATTAGTTTCCGAGAAAAGTCCAAAAAACTGGAAAAAAACATCAATTTTTCGAAAATTCATAACTTGGTCAATTTCTGAGATGAAGCGTAGTTGCTCTGAATTTAAGTAGTTATTAACATAAACTTTATTGGCGCACAATTACAAAGCTGTCGGATAAATAGTTTTTGCACAATCGCAGTTTTCCGAATTCGACGTACTTTTTTCAAGAAGGTCGTGATACTCGGCTACTTGTCGGATTTGAATTTTACAAAAAGCATTTTAAAGAATGAATAAAATTCTTCAAATCGTTTATTCTCTCGATAACGACCGATAATGTTTAGTGGGTGAAAAACGGCGTCAAACAGGAGCAAAAAGGCTCGCATGCATCAAACTAGTCGCGGAGTGGGAGTCGCCCGCTACGCGACGCGCGAAAGATACAAGGTATTCGGTTTTCCCCTCGCGTAGCGGGCGACTCCCACTCCGCGACTAGTTTGATGCATGCGAGCCTTTTTGCTCCTGTTTGACGCCGTTTTTCACCCACTAAACATTATCGGTCGGTATCGAGAGAATGAACGATTTGAAGAATTTTATTTCCTCTTTAAAATGCTTTTTGTAAAATTCAAATCCGACAAGTAGCCGAGTATCACGACCTTCTTGAAAAAAGTACGTCGAATTCGGAAAACTGCGATTGTGCAAAAACTATTTATCCGACAGCTTTGTAATTGTGCACCAATGAAGTTTATGTTAATAACTACTTAAATTCAGAGCAACTACGCTTCATCTCAGAAATTGACCAAGTTATGAATTTTCGAAAAATAGATGTTTTTTTCCAGTTTTTTGGACTTTTCTCGGAAACTAATTATCCGCTTGATACGTGTCACCTCTCATTTTTTTTGTTTTTGAGTTCTCTACAAAAAGTGCCTTAACAGCTTTTCGATCAGATTAAAACTTCACGTTTTATAAGCGAAAAAGCAAAATTTTGGATTTTTTTGGCTATTTTTCGCTTCTCAAAAAAGACCTAAGACGATTCAGGAGTGGAATTTATCATGAAAAACATGTAGAAACTACCTATTGCATGACTGCACAGTCAGATTTCAGGTAGTATTTTTGTAACGAAATCGACCTTTCGATAACTCTATTGCTTGGTCTATACGCGGAAAGTCGTCATCGTCGTTGTCGCTCAAATGGGCTCTCATGTTTGTTCGTAAATTGAGAGATGCAACCGAACTCCATAAGTGAGATTTCAAGTATGCTCTGATGAAATCGGCCCGTGTTCCTTTTGTTACTACAGACAGTGTTTGCCGAAAATCGCCCTCGAAAACAAAAGTAATGCCACCATTACAGCATCAGAGTTTCTGAGGTCTTTGGGCATTCTTTTTACTGCTTCAACATGAACTCTATGACTCATGGTACATTCATCCCATTTAATTAAAGATGTTTCTCGTAAAAGTTTCCGAGTGGCCCATTTTTACGTATGGAACAAACTGACTGTTGCTCTAGTTAGACTGTCAGAGGTAGCGGTGGAATGTGCTGTTTTCCCATCATTTAACATAGTACCGGCAATCCCCGAAGAGGCAACGGTTAGGCCATTTCTCCCAGATTGTCCTACTTTTGCCAATACCAAATTTGCAAGAAACGTTTTGCCAGTGCCTTCCATGGCGTCAAGAAAAAAAGTTGAACCTCTGTTATAAAGCACACTGTAAATTTAGTGCATCAAAAGCTTGTCTCTGGTCTTTGACTAATTTCGGTACATTTTCATTAATAAAAACTGACATTTCATTGGTATCGAACGAATGTATCAGTAGTATGTCCGTTCCATTGTTATGTGGCGGAATGTCGAGTGTGCTAATTACGTTTCGAAAAATTCAATTCAAGGGACGTCTGCTGCGTAAGGAGCCGACCACGCGACCACAGATAACGCGACTCAGATGTAAAAGGCCACGACTTCTTCTCCCGAAGTGAGCACGAACGTGAACCGAATTAAACCCGAAGCCATCGCGCGCCATCCGCTGCTTTGGCTTTTTTACGTTTTTTTCCGATTCACTTTGCGAAACGGACTTCCACGTGAAAGCCTCATATTTTTTCTGCTTTTTATATAGCCCATAACACTCAGCAATAATGTGGCTTTCTATTGGTGAAAGAATTTTTAAAATCGGTTCAGTAGATTCCGAGATTAGCCCTTACAATTTAACAAATATACAAACACACAAACTTTACCTCTTTATAATATTAGTATAGATTATGAAATGAACTATTAAAAAACCGTATGGAAGAAAGACTGAAAATAAAACTGTATCATCTTTCATTCCTGAAACGTGGGGATTACGAGCCTTTTCGAAGAAATGTCGGGTCGGGTCCAATAACATAACATTTTTCTGTCTTATTTGACATCTTGGCGTAACCTAACATATTTTTTCTATCGAATTGCTCAATAAAAAATATGATTATTACTCTTTATCATTATTCCAAGATTTGATGAATGGATAGATTATAATAAAAATAATCAAATAAATGAAGCGACATACCATTTTTAGGTTTTTCTTCTCCGTTAGATAAGGTGAGAGGTGTCTGTTGGATTTTATCCCCTGCTATGATTAGGGAACGACATTTGTCCAATCCAAAGGTCATGGTGACGTCTGTGGAAAACTTCTCCACAAGTCGAGTAGGGCCCACTCGACTAGTTAGTCTGTGATTGCTGCAATCAGTTTCAAGTCATCGACGTATAAAAGATGGTTTATTAACATGTTGCGTGTGTTGCCTTTCAGGTTAAACCCCTTTCCGGAAGATTTTAGAATCCTTGATAACGAGTTCATTGCCATGCAGGACCACAATGAACTCAATGAGTCTCCTTGAAAATTTGCCCTCTTGATGGACACTGTGCCTGTTCTTATGTCTGTTCCGCTTATTTCGATGTTAGTGCGCCAAGTTGACATAACTGTTTTGAGAAAGCTCACTATTCTCGTATCTACTATAAAGATCTCTCAAACTTTTATAAGCACGGAGTAGAAAGTTTTCTTGTAGTCGAGATACTCAATCAATGAATTCCTCCTCTTCTTATGGGCTTGGTTGCAGTTTATGGAGTCGATTATCAGTTGTTCTTTGGATCCCATTGTACCCATAGAGCATTCTTACTGTTTCGATGCAATTATATTATTTCGTTCGCAATGGAAGTATATCCGATGCGTAAAGCAAGATGTTATGAGCTTGTACATAGTTGGCAGGCAAGTCACTGGCCTATACGTTGCTGAATCTTCTATACTTTGGTGATTTTTCGGCAGAAGATAAGTGATACCCTCTGTCAGGAAGGATGGCATACTTTCAGGACCACTAACGATTTAATTCACTGTCTTAGTTAAATTCCTATGTAAGCTGTTGAATCTCTTCAGCCAAAAACTGTGGAGCTCATCTGGTAGCGGTGATTTCCAATTGTACATTTCTTTGTCCAATATTTTTCCATGTCATCCTTATTCGGATAGGCGTGCGTGCGTTCTGTTGTTTTCCATCTGTAGAAATGCTTTTCCGAGTTTTCAAAGGAGATGTTATCTTGCTTCCTCCTGTTACTTTCTTCATATTTTCCCAATCTCTCGGAGTAGACACTGAGTTTTTGTTTTAGTGTGTCGATGTACTGTTTAACTGTTGAGTTTTCTTCTTCATAACTGGAATGCCTGCGATTGTGATAAATTAACGATTCCGCCAACGATTTCAGTTTGAATGTTCTGATGCCATTTTCGTATTGTATATCAGCCTTCCTATATCCTGCCGACAGCGTTGAACTTTTTTCTCCAGCCTTCTTTGCCAGTGAGGTAGGGAATGGGAGGTTGTTCACAGGGTTGAATGGTGTGGTGCCTTGGTTTGGTTTTCATACCCACGCTTTCACCACAGTTGTTGCGGTACAGTAGAGGATGAAATGGATTGTTTCCGGTTGTGTTGCCATTGAGAGATATTCTTATGATTTCACTGTTCATTATCTTTATAATGACTGCTAGCTTTTTGGATGATCTGATCCGTATTAGTGTTGATCTGGAGAGTGGATCAGTGCCGTTGTATTCGCCTAATAATCTGCACATTGCTGATTGAAGACGTTTCGATAGTGCTTGTTGTTCTTCATTCAATATTTGATTAGCATCTACTACATAAGTATTAACCTGAGATGGTGTGTGTCCATTCTGTGTCTCTTCATTCGTGAGAACATCTTCTTGGAGCGGTAATTGAAGATCGGTCGTTCTTTCCTCTTGTATTGTTATACATTGTTGTGATCTGTGTTTTCATAACCCAAGTAGCAATTTAACGTTGCGTTGACGTATATAAAGAAGTCGCGCAACCACACTAAGTGACTTTGCCGACCTCAACACAACGTTATCAAAACCATGAAATTCACCAGTTTGGCCAATCATTTTAGGGTTTTCACAACGTCGTGATGCAACTACAGTTATCAGATTTACGTTGTTTAAACGTTGCGAAGTTTACTTCAACGCAACTAATTCACATATGCGCCAACTATGGTAACGAAGTTCATTCCACATATGAGGTTAAGATACTTGATATTTCAACCAAATAATTACCGTGACCATCACGTAAATATTTCAACTTGTACCGCCATGTCGATTTAATATCAATCTTATGCATAGAGCCAATTGTCCCCTGTTAAAGAGTGAAACGGATTTTTTCGCAACAGAAATAAGACCACTTTACTGTTGAATATAGTATTGATTCATGCTGAAAACAAGCGCGCCTACGATTCATTTCATATTTCTGGAAAATTCAAAATTGAAAATTCATAAAAAGTTGTATCAAGGAAGAAATTGCCAATGTTTTTCATGAGATCGAACGCTTACCAAACGAGATTTAGAAAAATTTTGCGAAGAAAATTTAAATAAAGGTTTTAAAATCATTCATTTCCGTTCATTTACGTCCCAAAGGTCAATGACCAATTGTTAAAATATGGCGTATTTTGGTAGTTTAGTTGACCAAAAACTGCACTTATTCTGAACGTTGGGTTACTAGACAACTAATATAATACCCAAAATGTAAAATAATTTTCAACAATATAATATTAAGAGCTTTATCTTTCGAATTAGTACTAATCTGCTGGCACCTCAATTTGTATAAGCTTTCAGTTCTTGTTGTCAGAAAAGTTGCATACTCGAATAATGTTGATATTGACATATTAAATCTTGACTTACTAATGAAGGTATTGATGTAAAATTTTGTCATAGATGATACCTGGTCATTATGAATTGAAGAATTGAAATATCACGAAACTATAAGGTAAATAAAAAAAAAGGCGGCTGAAATGACAACGTGACAACGTTTTCAAGTCAACTACTTCATTAGAAAATCTCCACTGGTAATAGTTGAATTCAAAACGTTGTTCCTGAATTGAGACAACGTTGCAGAAAACTGAGGTTGTCTAATAAACGTAAGAAGAACGTCGTCCTGAATCCCAAAATAACAACCATTTTGTATGTAGTTGCTTCGACTAATGCAACTTTAGTCATGCTTAACGTCGCGATTACGTTGTAAGGTGGTCTTCAATAACGAATAATTCCTAAACCAATGACAACGTTAATTTTGGTGAATAATGTGGTTGTCGTCGCGGAAATACTACTTGGGAAGTTGTGTGTTCTTCTCTATTTCGGTCATCTTCGTTGTTCATTTCATTAACAACTTCATTTTAATTTCCTGCAGGCTGCCTGAGAAGTTTGTTCCTGAGGATTACGCGATACTGATCAGCTATCCTCTGTTCAGTCACTTGTAGGTCTGGAAAACATCGCTTGAATTCATTGAATGACCGTTGTCTGTATCCAGTTTGTTATTTTATAGTAAATGCGCATGATTGTTTCATTCATACAACTTGTCCATTTCATGCGTCTTCTGGGTAACCCTTCTTGAGTGATCGCTGATTGAAGATCCTGCGTAGCACTCACTGTAGGGGGTAACACTGCCGTTGTTTGTCTCCTTGGCTCTTTCTGTTGAGCTGTAGTGTTTTGTATGACAAGGGCCCGCCTCCTCAGCACCCTGCCACATGCTGTCATGTCCAGCACCAGCTCCAGATATGCCCTAACGATCATCAGGCAACGACTCAATATGCCTATTCCTTAATTGCACCATCATTATGTGTGGCATTTTGTACCTACTGCCAGGTTTAGCTCGGGTACCTCGGGTTTGCTAAGCCCATACTCTAGAACTTACCATTTCAGAGCCCTTGAGGACTATTATTATCATTATTATCCTTAGTCTGAAGGTTGACGCTCACTTGGGCGAAGAGGCAAGAAGCGAGACGAAGCGTGAAGGCCTTGTTCATAGTGGAGAGACAAAGCAAGCGACGAGAAGAGAGGCGAGCAAAGCAGTGAGGTGATCTCTCTCATATAAAGTTGGCTGTTCATAGTGCAACAGCGAGGTTCTCACAAAATGTCTTCGAAAATAAATATGAGTTTATATTTAACAGAAAATTCTTCGTTAAAAATTTGATATATTATGAAAAATCAGAAAATTAGGAGATATGATATTTTTCCTATTAGTCGAACTGGTGAATTTGATGAAATGATTGCATTTCATTTCGCTACTTCATCTCTGTTGGATATAGTTCTAATATTCGAGAAAAATATATGAAAAAGTGGACTGTATAATCAATAAAATATCTCAACACAAATGAAAAGATAAATATGTTTTAAAATATATAAATTCTTACCAATCTCAGCAGAATCAATCAAACAGTATCTGATGTTGTCTCCACTTACCATGAACAGATTGATCGAGTTGGACAAACGAACATGGGGTTAAGGATCCCTCTTGGTACAGATTGCTGCTAAGGGTTAAATGGACACTTATCCTTACGATTTTATAAACCACACAAATGGTAACAGTTCTTTATTCGTAACTAAAACGAACGCACTGAGTTCCTCAAAATGAACTCGTGTATTTTAACAGTTTTGGAAGCAGAATGGAATAATCGGAAAATTAATTTATTAATGTAATTAGCACGTAATAAATCGATAATAATTCGGAAGCAGAGTAATATGTCTTCACGACGGAATCTAGAAGATTACTGGTTTTTATCAGAGAAATACATATGCTTTCATTATTATTTATTATAATTATTATTATTATTTATTTCATCATGAAATGAGAAAAGAGACAGCACAACACAACTGACAAATTCCCGCATAAGAAATGGGGAAAAAGAAAAAATATAATATTTTTATTATTGAAAGTAAGAATGAAAATTTTGGAATTTTCACCTCACGTTCGCCTGTTGTGAACAATCCCATAATTTATCTAATGAAAATCTTTTGAGATGATTTCAATCTTTTTGGTCCCACAAAGCATTTCGAATGAAATGAAACTCATCTGTTCTTTTCAATGTCCATTTTGATTATGAGAGCAGAGAAAACGAACTTGCACTATCGCGTCGCTATCCTCGCTGCTGACTCGTCGTTGTTCACTTTACTATGAATGCACACATCTTATCATCGGCCTAAGTGCAGCTACAGAGTGAAAGCAGGTTTACCATTTTTAGCTCAAAATTAGAAAATTACCCTAAGGGTACAAACACAGTGAAAGCCGATAACCGCATTATCGGTGAAATATTGAAAAGAAGGAACTTCATATTTCCATAAAAAATATTCGATTCGAAAGAAATTTATTTTATAAATGAAGATTGATACGCTAAATGTTCATGCAGAAATTTGAGGCCGTGGTGTTGACAGAACAATAGAAAATTCAATTGGAATATTGAAAAAAAGAATCTCCCATAACAGAATATCCCATTCGGGTGAAATTTTTTTGTGAATGAAGACTGTTATCCTGAATTTTCATGTGAAATTTTGTGGCCATAGTGTCAACAGAATCATAGAAAATTCAATTGTAATATTGAAAAGAAGAATCTCCATATTTCCATAACAGGATAACCGATTCAAGAGAAATTTATTTTGTAAATCAAAACTGAATGTTCATGCAGATTTTTTGTGATTTTTTATTTTTTACATATTTAATTTTTTCAATAATTGCCAGAATATAATTCCGATTCGGCTGAGATTCTGCATTCATTTATTTGGTATTAATTTCAAATTTCGTATAAAATTTTGAGGTAATAGTCCCATTGCTCCACCAAGGAACGAGTGCTCAAAACCTCCTGCTAAGGGCGTTTCTTGATTTTTTTCCTTCCCAGTTTGTAAACGACTGAATCTAAAGCAATCATATCATAAGATGACGACGATGACATCTTTAACGCTCAATGTTTCGAGCAGAACTGCCGGTATCTACCCGCAACTACTCTGTCCTCCATAAGCGCGAGAAACCTGCTTTCACTCTGTGTAGCTGCACTATAGGTTGATGCTTACAACATTTAAGGGTTGCTGTTTTTTTAAATGGCAGTTAACAAACTCATAATTTTCTGAAACAAACAGACACAATCGAGTTACTACCGAATAGAAAAAAACTTTTTTTTTGGGAAGAGTACCTATGTTCTAACCACGCATTTTAGAGATGTGACCATTTTATTATAGGTTATCTTACAGACAAAAATTGTTGTTTTATAAATGGTAACTAACGAGTTACTAACGAATGCTTTCTAAGAAGTGGGTACTAACTTCGCATTTAACGATTGTAATTTTTCCATTACAGGTTAGGTAGGTGTAGGGTAAAGTCGGGGAATCCCGGCCAGCGGGGTAATACCGACCGGACGGTTTCTCGTGTATTGGCAACCATACAACTTTTATTTTTATTGTGGGTTGCATATAGGTGGCCCTAGAACATATCCATATATGTTTCGAATATCGAATGTGGAGGTTAGCCGTTTTGTGGTTTTGTGAGTGAAAAGAGTTTTTTGTGCTATTACTTATAAGAATTGGGTATTTTTAAAGGTATGTAAATTGATATTTTTATTCAGTTAACTCTGTGTTGTGGGTCTAGTTTATAATATCAATGTTAATCTTCGAATTGTTACACATCTCTTCATCCTAACCTCAACCAAAAACTTTAGGCAAACAAAACAGAAATAGCGTACATATGGGGTAATACCGGCCAGTCTAAGGCGGGGAATTCCGGCCGGCCGGTATTACCCCATGAATAAATGAATTTTATAATGAAATGAAGGGGGTTATTTAACTCTTTCACAGATGCCACGAAAGTATACAAGAAAAACAACCAAAGCTTCTTGGACTAAGGAACAGTTAGAAGCTGCTCTGAATGCAATTGCAAACGGGTTACCCGAGAGGCAGGCTGCAACAAAATTCAACATTCCTAGGTCTACTTTACAAGACAGGCGAAAAAATAAGAATATTTCAACACCTTCATTAGGACGCAACCCAATTTTTTCGCCCCAGGCCGAAAACGAACTTGCAGGTCAAGTTAAAAAGTTGGCTAACCTTTACTTTGGTTTGACTATGAAGGATGCCAAGTCAAATAATATTCAAACTCCTTTCAACCAAGAAAAAGAAGAGGCTGGCAAGGACTGGGTAGCCGGATTCATGTCACGCCATAGTATTGTTCTACGAAAACCTGAAGGAACGAGCATTAATAGAATAACTGCCTTCAATCGGGAGGAGGTTTCGATTCTCTGGAAAAATCTTCGATTTCTTATGGAAAAGTATAGATTTTCGCCACAGAGAATTTTTAACTGTGATGAAACTGGGATTACGACAGTCCAGCGTCCAAGCAAGATTTTTGCAGCAAAAGGCCAAAGAAGGGTTGGATTTGTGACCAGCTGGGAAAGGGGAAAAACAACAACGGTAATGTGCGCTTTCAGTGCATCCGGCACATATGTGCCCCCTATGTTTATTTATGCCCGAAAAAGAATGGCGTCACAACTGAAGCGAAATGGCCCTCCTGGCGCAGTCTATGAATGTTCGGACAATGGTTGGATCACAGAGGAACTCTTCGTAACATGGTTGAAACATTTTCAGTCAACTGTAAAGTCATCCCAGGATGATCCTGTGCTTCTGGTCCTGGATAACCACGTTAGCCACTGTACGTTACAGGCGTATAATTTTTGTAAAGAAAACAGTATCATCGTTTTGACCATCCCACCCCACACTTCTCATCGCCTTCAGCCTTTAGATGTGTCTTTTTATTCCTCCCTAAAGTCTGCCTATCATAATGAATGTGACAAATTTTTGACCAGTCATCCAGGAGAGAAAATAACCCCCAATGAAGTAGCTGAGTTATTTAGTAAAGCGTACAGTAGAGTAGCTACACCTGAAAAATCAATGAAGGGTTTTAGTGTTACTGGATTGTTTCCCTTTAATCCAGACGTCTTCACAGAGGAAGACTTTGCACCAGCAGAAAATCTTCAAAGAAACAGTGAACACAGGGATTTCGAAAATTCAGAAGTGAGAGTGAATGAGACTACCCCTGAAAAAGTTACTTCATTGGATAATGAAGTCAACAAAACTGTTTCTTTTACAGAAATTATCACTGTTCCATCATGTTCCAAAATTAAAACGGCAAAATCTAAAAGAAAGTCTTCTAAACAGCATTCTGTTATTTTTACTTCCACGCCTTTGAAAGAAGCATTAGAATTGAAACAATCGAAAAGGAATACAAAACCTACTAAAAACGCGAAAAGGAATGTGTTTCAGGAAAAAATTCAAATATCTGCACCAAGAAAAAAGTCTAGGAGATCAGCACCATTGATAAATTATGAAGAAGATAAAGAAAATGAAGAAATAGAAACAGAAGACGATGACTCGGACAAGGACGTCAATGAAGATATTTGTATTGTGTGCGGAGAATTTGGTAAAAATGGAGAAATTTGGCTAAGGTGTGTTATTTGTGGTCAATGGGCACACAAAGCCTGCTCAAATTCATCGAAGGAAAAGAAATTTATATGCGATTTTTGTTCGTAAATGAAGGCCGGTATTACCCCATGTGTGCGGGGAATCCCGGCCATTTCAGCCTTTTATTTTTTATTTTTTTATAATTAAATGTTTTGTTTTCTAATGTTTTTTACTACTTAAATGAGTCAAGCATATTGTATTGTTTCATTTTTTTCCTATGAGGGCCCTAAAATATCTTCGACAATGATTTTATAACCAAATATCCTTAAGCGGCCGGCATTCCCCCACTTCACCCTACTAACGGAAATTTCACTTAGTTACCAACGAGTTACTAGCGAATGGGAAAAAAACTTCTACATTTTCCAAAAAGTGGGTGCTAACTTTCCATTTTGGAGGGGTAATTTTCCCTTTACAGGTTAGGTCACAAACAGAAATTTTTATGTTACGAATAGTTACTAACGTGTTACTAACGAATGCAAAAATATCTTCCTCATTTTAGATGAAGTGGGTGCTAATATCGCATTTTGAGAGTGTCATTTTTCCATTTTACAGGTTAGGTTACAAACGAATCTTTTTGTGTTCCTAACGAGTTAACACGTTGAGTGCCACCATGTAATCCGAAAAACTTGTCCCAGTGGCCACTTTTTTGTTTTTCATTTTATTACTCTCAATGTGCCAATTAACAAATATGATTAATCAAAAACTGATTTTTTTTTATTTTGACGTTTTTTTGAAGCTGATTATGGATGATGACACATTGGTCTCACGCGGCCCCTCGAATGTCTCAACATGCCAGCGAGCCACGTGAGACCAACGTGTCACCACATAATTCCTGTAGAGACTTGCACGTCGGTCACCTAATATATCAACAAATTGTAGAAAGACTACTCAAAATCAAAAGCGACGAAAATTTTCCAGCGACCCAAGAAGAAAATGGGGGTAATATTCACGAATTGAAAGATTTAGGACGAAAACAAAGACGTCGGTGCGTCAATTGCTACCAGAAAATTTCTGTGGAATGTGGAAGACAGAAAGCGTATCGACCAAGAAATGCATGCAGTGTGACAAACATTTTTGCATTGATTGTTTTTTTGAAACACATACTGCCAAATTGAAAAATTAATTCTATTTTACTTTGTTGCCATTTTATAGACTTATGTGATGAGTTGAATGAGAAATGTTATTTTTATTTCTTTGTAATATGAAATTTTATTTTATTCTTTATAATGTGAAATGTTATTTCATTCTTTGTAATGAGAAACATTGTTTTTTTTTTGTAATGAAAATAAAAATTTTTTATTGTCAAATGAGCATTCAAAATCGCAGACCAAGCGCTCCAAATTGCAGGCCAAGCGCTCTTTCCTACGCAGTAGGCCAAACTCTACTGCAAGAAATACTTTTCCGTGCAAACGCGAGACCCTTGATGGAATAAACGAAATCATTGTAGAGCAGAGGTCGTGAGACCCCACGGTCTCACGCGGCCCATCCTTCCCAAAATAGGGTGAGACATACGTGGTCTCACATGGCACTCAACGTGTTAATACCGAATGCAAAAAAAACCTCTTCATTTTCGAAAAAGTGGGTGCTAACTTCTCATTTTAGGGGTGTAATTTTTTCGTGACAGATAAGGTTACAGTCGAAAATTTTTGTGTTACAAATAGTTACTAACGAAAACCTTCCTCATTTTCGAAAAAGTGGAATGTAATTTATTATTTTGGGGTTGTCATTTTCTCATGACAGGTGAGGTTACAAACAAAATTTTTTGCTTTACAAATAGTTACTAACGAATGTGTTTCCACCAGTTCCCTTGAGGTACAAACGAAAATTTCGATGTTACAAATAGTTACTAACGAGTTACTAACGAATAAAAAATTGTTTCATTTTCGAAAAAGTTGGTGCTAACTTCACGAACACTGATTGCTCCAGCGATTCACATAATCATTCTGGTTTTCAACTCGATGAGCAAGTTACATTGAAAAAATGTTCTGTTTTATATTTTGCATGCTATTTAATAAAATAATGTTCGGATCGTTTCGCTTGTGAAAATTGCGCCTA
Source organism: Propylea japonica (assembly GCA_013421045.1). Lineage (NCBI taxonomy): Eukaryota > Metazoa > Arthropoda > Insecta > Coleoptera > Coccinellidae > Propylea > Propylea japonica. The sequence continues at coordinate 4,713,897 of CM024244.1, forward strand.
ACTATATCGGGTGTCCCAAGGTAAGTGGCCCATTAGATTATTATGAAAACTATTGATAGTAAAGATTTATATTTTATTGGGCCATGTAAGGTACATTTTTAAATAATTTCACATTTCTATTTTTCATGCTACTCCATAAAATATTTTATCTATGCAGTATCACTTTTTCATACCCATCTTTAACGGCTTTTGAGTTATTAATTAATTTTCGAAATTTCAGATCAAATTGGCGTGTTACTAAGATGACTCTAGTTCGCTCAATATTTGAGATTTATGTCAGCAATTTTGAAAGTCATTTCATTAGATATTGATCTGATCTATGTCTTTGCTTTTGAATTATAGTGTTCAGTTATCCAGGATGGACCAAAAAAACCATAATTTGCCAAGTTACAAAATCTTAAAAAAGTTGTTTTTTCAAATTAGACACCTAGCATATTTTTCTATGTCTCTATTCCTATCTCAACTGGATTCCGATGTATATTTTTGGTCCATCCTGTATAACTGACAACTATAATTCGAAAGCAGTGACAGATCAGATTAATAACTTATGACTTGCTAGTTTTCTGACCTAAATCTTAAATATTGAGCGAACTAGAAACACATTTTTTTAATTTTTTCACATATTTCAGTTTCTGAATTATACAGGGTGGCCATTTGAAAACGAAACAGACGAGATTACAGACGAAATACATTTTTTCGATAAAAATGCTCGGACAGGTCGATTTCTGTTTCGAGGGGGACAACTTAAGATGTAGGTTACGGACGCATAGCGCTTCAACCCTTGCTACTACAACCCTCACTCCCAATTTTTGAATAGGGAAGATGGGGTGAGTGATACCTCATTTGAAAGGTATTTTTATACTGATTTTAGCCCAGTAGTTTTTTTTTCATTTTATGCATTAGTTCTCAAAATATTCTTAACTAAGTATTTAAAAATGAAGTGGTGTTTTCATGGCACTTGTAGTGTTTTTTTGTGAAAAATCGACATTTTGAGCTTCAAAACAACCATGTTTATCTAAATGTCGTTGATTGAAGAATTCTGCGGTTCTATTCGCACATTGATTGTTTGCAAAAAAAAGTGAAATTATTTCCACCCGCTCTGCAATTGAATAAACCATGTCGAACAATGAATGAGAACACATACAAGTCTCGATTCAAAACTAAGAATAATTCACATGTCAAAGAACCAGTGAGCCAACTTAATGATCTGTTCGTAATAAATAAAAAATTATCGATTCTCATTTTTTTGAAAAAGATAAATTCAATAATCAACAAAATGAAAACATTATTGAAGCCAACTGAGAAAACACTTCATAATCAAGTCGGAAATCGTTTCATGAATTGGGACTGGAATATTTCTGTGGCATCATTAATGATTTGATTTTCTTACCTGGTAATCTGATTAGAGATATGTACGTATTTGGACTTTTTGGAGATTTCTATCGATCAAGTGTTACCGCATGTTATTGGAAATACTGTAAATTATATCGAAGATAATTTAGATTGAGTTTCAGCAAGATTGAGCTCCTTCGCAATACGCTTTGTTTGTTCGACATCTTGATTAAAGATTTCTATGTCAGTGGATTGGAGGAAGGAAGCCACAGTCATGGTTGTTTTGAAGCTCAAAATGTCGATTTTTCACAAAAAAACACTACAATTGCCATGAAAACACCACTTCATTTTCAAATACTTAGTTAAAAATATTTCGAGAACTAATGCATGAAATGAAAAAACAATTACTGTGCTGAAATCAGTATAAAAATACCTTTCAAATGAGGTATCACTCACTCCATCTTCCCTATTCAAAAATTGGGGGTGAGGGTTGTAGTAGCAAGGGTTGAAGCGCTATGCGTCCGTAACCTACATCTTAAGTTGTCCCCCTCGAAACAGAAATCGACCTGTCCGAGCATTTCTATCGAAAAAATTTATTTCGTCTGTAATCTCGTCTGTTTCGTTTTCAAATGGCCACCCTGTATTCAGAATATTTCTCTGATCGTGCAGATATATTGCATTTATTCATTTAGTATCAATCTCAAGTCCTGTACAAAATTTTGAGATTATATTTGATCGACCAATCAAAGAGCGCTCAAAAGCACCGTCTCAGGGCTTTCCTAATTTTTTTTTTATATGGTGCCTATTATGATACAGGTCGTCAACTCTACTTCAACGATTGCAAAATGCTTTGCCTAATTTATGATGGAATCCAAACTCCCAAAACTGTAAATGCTGTTTTTACATAATTCGCGATTGCAATATTCGTCATATAGTTAAGGAACCGACACCTACTAGAAATGCAACGGCGACGAGGCATTTTCCTGGAATCACCGCGGATGTGCAAAAGTGCAATTCCACATAAACATTTACTTTTTAGATCTTTAGGAACATTTCAGTTAGTTACGAATTAGACTTCTGACAAGTCACTTTATTTGTAATTCACTTCCAAACTTAATCTGTATAAGATTAATAATTATTTATCCTCAGTGTTGTAATTGTTAATCTGAATTAGAAATAAATTCTTTTTAAAAAGCAGACTTTAAGTGCGGAAAACATAATTGGCGCTGCGAACAGGATATCGCAACGGGATTTTAGTTAAAATAAACTGAAATTAGTGTCCATTTCGGAAACGTTACCGTCGCCGAGGAACGCCCGTTGAGTTTCAACTCTTAGCGCGATATCAACAACCATTATCATCGACTTTCGACCAGAAGGAAGGAAGGAAGTCCATTCTACCCACTTCAACAGAGAAGAAGGACCTGCTCACTTTAGGATGCAAATCTTGGTGCTGTAAGTCCATCAATCCATCCTTTTTAACCTTTTTTTTTATAAGTTTCAATGACAGATAATTCTCAAAAAGATTTGGCAATAGTTTCTGAAGATAGAGAAACTCTAGTAATAGCAGAAAATTTTTTAAATCAATCAATTAAACAAAGTAGATTTCGCCCATACCCCAAACGGAATATAGCCGAAATGAATAACAGCCAAACTTCTTCCAACTCAAATACAGTTGAGCAGATGTCTAGGCAAGACATTCAATTACTTTTAAATTCTCTTCCGGAATACTCCCCAGGTGACAACCTGTCAATTTTTATTAGTGAAATAGATAATTTAGTTTCATATCTCGAAGGAAAATTAACACCAGATTTAAAGTATGCTGTTAATTTTTCTATAAGGTCAAAAATTAAAGGTGAAGCAAGAGATTTCGTTGCTTTCCAAAACGCTCTTAATTGGAGTGAAATTAGGAGAGCGCTCCTACAAAGATATGGAGACCAAAGAAACGAAGATTTATTGGTCTTATGTTTAACACAATGCGTTCAGAAAAAGAACGAAAACTACTTAGATTTTTACAGTAGAATATCTAAAAACTTGAATGACGTTTTGCGACATCTGACTTTAACATGTCAGGATCAAAATCATTTAAGATACAAAAAACTTGATTTAGAAAAATTAGCCCTAAAAACATTTCAAATTGGACTTATCGAACCCTATAGATCTTATATTAGTAATTTTGAAATTAATTCACTAGAGCAATGCATTAATAAATGTCGATATTACGATAATAGGAAACAAGAATGGGAATAGGTATTGTGAATTTCTCCGGAAATCACAAGAAATACCGAAAAAACCATTTTATAATCGTACTCCACCTACTTATTCTAATCATAATTATCGTGAATTCCCAAGACCTCAAATACGGAATCAAAATTTTAATCAAAATTTCTCGAGCAATTCTCAAAAGTTTTCCAACCCGGTACCCAATATTCAAAATTTTGTAAGTAATCAAAATTCTAATGATTCTGGAAATCCAACTGGTTTTCCTTATTGTATAAATACCCCAATTCCGAATAGCGGAAGATTTCCCACAAGTCGCGAAGTCTTTGGACCTAAACCAGGCTCCAGTATGACTAAATCACAACCGAAACCAACACCATTGTCCATTTCAACCGGAAATACATTCAGGCAACCTGCCACCCATATGTCTAATGCGACTAGAACAATTCCACGACACCAACAATCGCGAAATTTCATTTCAGAAGAACTATTTAATGTTCAATCGGAAATTGAAAGTCCTGAAGAATTTGAATCTCAATTTTACGAGTATAATGAAAACGTTAATTCTCAAGAAGAGTTCGAAAATAATTTCGAAGAAGAGGAAAAATTTCAGACGGAAGCTTCGGAACTCGAAGAAACTTAGACTTGAATTGTGTGAAAATAAAATCTAAATTGCCTTACATTTACCTTCCAGAAGTAGATTTAAAAATTCTAATTGATTCAGGCGCAACAAATTCTGTAATTAATACCAAACCAGCCTTCGAAAAATTTTTCAACTTTTTGTATAAAAAACCTTTCACTGTTTCCGGACTAGGAAATTCCATTGAATCAGACAATAATTTAAAAATACCTATTTTATACGAGCTTGGAATTAACCGAAATATCCACTTGCATGTAATAGATTGGCACTCAAAATTTGACGCACTAATAGGAACTGCAGACTTGCAGAAATTAGGTGCGAAGATCGATTATCAAACCCATACATTGGAAATAAATAATTTAAAAATTCCTTTTAATCTCGAATATTCCTCGACAAAATTAAAACCAAGAAAAGTTATAGCAAAAAATTTCGTAAAAATACCGGTAACTATCGAAAACGGGGATGTGATCTTACCAAAAATTAATTTCGAAAAATTTTCAACCCCTGCATGCATTGCTAGAGCGAAAAACGGATTTTGTTCCATACCGATAGCGGAACCGATAGAGAACGATGTCGAAATAAATTTTTCCGAAAGAATTCCTGTGAAATCTTTACATGAAAGCGAAATATCTAATCCACCAGTCGAAAATAAGAACTTCAAATTCAAGAATTTAATCAGAACATCTCACATTAATTCAGAAGAAAAAAAAGAAATTTTAAACCTTTGTCGAAAATTCAAAAATATTTTTTACGATGAAAAATCCGATCTTTCTTTCACCAATACTGTCAAACATAAAATCAGAACAAAAGATGATGAACCAGTTTATGTTAAATCCTTCAGACACCCTCATTCTATGAAAAATATAATCCAAGAGCAAATTCAAAAATTACTTGACGATAAAATTATTCGACCATCGATTACGCCATACAGTGCACCAGTATGGATAGTAGATAAAAAGAAAGATGCATCCGGAAAGAAAAAATACCGAATGGTAATAGATTATAGACGACTTAACGAAAAAACGGTAGAGGATAAATACCCATTACCACGCATTGAAGAGATTTTAGATAACTTAGGAAAAAGTTGCTACTTTACAACCCTTGATATGGCAAAAGCATTTCATCAAATTGAAATGGACCCAGAATCAATTGAAAAAACTGCATTCACTGTTAACAACGGACATTATGAATATCTCCGAATGCCATACGGATTGAAAAATGGTCCGAGCACATTTCAACGTACAATGGACAATGTTTTGAAAAAATACCTCCATAAATTTTGTTTCGTATTCATGGACGATGTTGTTGTATTTTCTAAATCTTTGCAAGAGCATATTTGCCATTTAAAATCAATCTTTCAGAAACTTGAAGAAGTAAACCTCAAAATTGAACTCGATAAATGTGAATTCTTGAGCAAAAAAGTTGAGTTTCTAGGTCATTTAATTACTCCAGACGGAATATCACCAAATCCTTCGAAATTGAATGCAATTGAAAATTATCCGATACCAAAAACTGTCAAAGAAATAAAATCATTTTTAGGTTTAACCGGATATTACCGGCGATTCATTAAAAATTTTGCCCATATTGTATCTCCCTTCACAAAATGTCTCAAAAAAGGAGCTAAAATAAAACTAGACGACCCAGATTATATTTCAGCATTTCAACTCTGTAAGGAATTATTAATGAATGCACCGATATTAGCAGATCCAGATTTCGAAAAACCCTTCAAATTAAGCACCGATGCTTCGAATGTCGCTATTGGAAGTGTACTGTCACAATCAAATCGTCCTGTAGCATATTATTCGAGAACCCTTAATTCAGCCGGAAGAAATTACTCAACTATCGAAAAAGAATTACTTGCAATTTTAGATTCAACCAAACATTTCTGACCATACCTTTTCGGACAAAACTTTACTATTGAAACTGATCATAACCCTTTGGTTTGGCTTTATAAAATCAAAGAACCAAATTCACGATTGATTCGTTGGAAATTAAAATTAGATGAATTCGATTTCAACATCATACATACTAAAGGCAAAGAAAATAAAGTTGCGGACGCACCTTCCCGAATTGAAATCAATAATCGAGAAACTGAAAATGATTCATTATTATCGGACGGAGATCTTAATATCGATTTGTCTTCAATTTTACCGAACACAGATGAAATACCGATATTAGAAGACGAAGAAGTAGAAAACATCCTGAATTCTCAAAAAACCCAAAACTCTAACAACCAAATTGAAGATCAAAATCAAGATAATAATTCTGATGCTACAATTCATTCCACTCAGGAAGATAATGGAGAAGTAATACCAATCACAGAATCCTCCGTAAACATTTACCCGAATAGAATAATTCTCAATATAGGAGAGCAATACAATTTAAAATATACGAAAAATTCTGAAAAAAATACCTACAATGCAACAATTAGACAAAATCACATAGAAACAGATTTATCTAATCTTTTCAAAGAAATATTCAGACCTAATGAAACCTACGGAATTTTCTTTAGAGACAATAAATTACGATTACCTTTTGTTAGATTCTGTAAAGACTCATTCAATTACTCAGTAAAAATTTTCATCAGTAAAATTTATCTATTAGACGTAAGTTGCGATGAAAGTCAAACAGAAATAATTTGTGAATATCATGATAAAAATCATAATGGTATCTCAGAAACTTATAATCATTTATCAAAAAAGTATTATTGGCCTAAAATGAAACAAAAAATTACACAAATCATTAACCGATGTGAATTATGTCTGCAATCTAAATATGAGAGACATCCTTACAAATTAAAATTTTCTGGTCCTCTTTTAGCAAAAAGACCATTTGAAATTATTCACATGGATACTTTTTCTTTTCAAAATTCCAAGTTTCTGACCATAATCGACTTATTCTCTAAATACGCCCAATGCTATCTAGTAAAAGATGGAACTGCATTGACTATCTTGAATAAATTACGCCATTATTTTTCTCATCATAATATTACCTCAGAAAATTGTATGTGATGAAGGAAGAGAATTCCATAATAAAACGTTCATCGAATTCTGCAAACTCAATGAAATAAATTTACATTTTACCACCGTAAATAGTCCAAGCTCTAACTCTCCAATAGAAAGATTTCACTCAACCATATTAGAAAAACTCAGAATTCTCAAATTGAAAAATCCGAATGAAAATCCTTCTAATCTCATGATCACCGCTACATTGATTTATAATCAATCGATTCATTCTGCCACTGGCTATTCGCCCTTCAATTTACTTTACGGACCCTACACGGAAAAAAATCTATTCTCGAAACAAGTAACAAGATATTCTTGAAATGTTAAGGTTGATTCAAGTATATATGGATTCGGAACAAGTAAATTGAGAAATTTGGTATATTTGGAATGAGTAAATACTGTTTCGAATCCATATACTCCAAAGAAGAATATAATGCTTCATCCAAGTAAATAATATTCTGTATATGAATAGATAATTTTGTCAATTTAAGAATATCACTACATTCCATTTAACTAAACGGTAATTACGGTTTGAAAATATCATCTACTCATTAAGAGAATACATGTATACTCATTCCATATAATATTTCGGAATAATTGATATTCTCAATATAATAATTTCGAAAAAAATGAATTCTCGGGTAGAGTAACTAGATAGTCTTGGAATGTTAAATTTGATTCCAGCATATCTTGAATCCGAACGAGTTGAGTGAAAAAGTTATTATATTTTGAACGACTAAAAGTAGTTTAAAACACTTCTTAATAGATGGGTACAATATGCTACATCCAAAAAATTATTCATTTAATATGAATGAAGGTATGTATGTATTGAGGAGTTTGTTATATGTATGTACATATTCTGTCCAACTAACGATAATTACTCTTCGGAAATCTTCATATATAATAATAAGTGACTTTATTAGTTGTACAGTAATATACAATACACTCAAAATATGGAGGCGAAGTCTTGCTTCCGCTACTTTACTCAACCTCAAACAATGAATACAGTTAATTCTCAAAATAAAATTACATTACATACTCGTATATCTATTTATTAAAATTAAAGAAAAATATCTCCAAAATGCTCCTTGCCCTGGAGGGTACTAGAGTAACCTTGTAAAAGCAGCACACGTATTTTGAAAAAACAAGTAAAAACTTTGTGCTTCTTGAGCATCTCCAACAGTAAAGATTTGATCGTTTGATCGTACGATTATTTTTTTTATGTGAAATGTTAATTAAACTTAAAAACTCCATGTTTTTTCTAAATTTTCAGACTTCACCTAAAAAGTAACATGCAAATATTTTTTTTTTACTTTTTTTAGCGCATTCCGACTCAGTTGATAAAAAATGACCCGTGCACATCATCAAATATTTATTCTTCACCCAAACGATAACTTATATATCTTATATAACTTTTATATTCTGAAAATTTCAAGAGTTCTCTTATTTTCTTCCTAGACTCTCGTACACATTTCATTACTTTTAATCACGTATCAGAAAAAGTCGTTTGAGAGCATTATCAGCTCAAACTCAGGGTTTCAAAAAATCAAAATCTGATATGTATTTTAAATCTTTTTTGTGAATATGTAGATTTATTTTTGAAGTAACAAAATCTTTGTAATTTGAGAAAAATTGAAATCATCCAATTAATAGAAAACCACTCATAACCCAAAATGTATTTGCATTTCTCATATTCTTCATCTTAGGTCCTTAGGATATTGAAATGCGAACGCGAATTCATTCAAGTGATTAGACTTGGCCAATGAAATCCTTCCTATCCACCTGTAATGGTGTTTATCGTAATTCAAGTAAATGAATTCCTTCATCCTCTAAATTCAAGAATATAATTCAACAATATACTAGAAGGCGTTATTAGAATTGGCCAATGAAATCCTTCCTATCCACCTGTTAACAGTGTTTGTCGTAATACTCGTAATTCAAGTGAATAAATTCTTTCATCCACTAAATTCAAGAATATAATTCAACAATATACTAGACTGCGCCCTCTGTACAGTTTGCAACAGAAAATTCTACTTTCCAATCGGATCAATTTGAAGCGCGTCATGATTGGGATAAGTGCCCCGTGCTCCTATATCATAAAACGAGTAATTTTTGTGTTGTGTTGTGACCTACAGCAAGAAATGGAAAATTGGATGAGAGGATGGGGATGAAGGATCACTATGCTTAGAAAATTTCAAGGTAAGCCCCTATTATGAAAATTATTTGAGCAATTAAGAACTTAAACCTATTCCTGCTCTTGGTCTTTTCTACTATTATCAGTTTCACCTTCATAGTTAATTTTGTATCACTCTTTATTACAGCAGATATTTTTGAATTGTTATCTCTCACTCATGAAAATTTCCAATTTTTTCAGGAGATGTCTCAACAGAAAACACAGTACAACGATGACTTGAAGAATCTCATACCTTGAATGATTTCACAGAATAAGGACCACTTTATTCAGAAGAGCGGAGAAATATTATTAGGTGAGTTTTAATGATTTTGATTCCACATATTGCTTTTCAACCAAGGAAATAATGTATGAGTTGAATATTGTACTCTTGCTAGAATTATCTGAACTTACTCATTGCAACTTTGGTGAAATTTATAAAATACCTACTTGTAGATAAAAGTAACTTAGCACTTGTTTTTGTATTTAAGCTGTACGAGATACGAGACTGTTGGGTACTCCCAAGGGAACACTTTTAGTAACACATATGACTATTAAATATTATATAATAATAATAATTTATTCACGAAATTATATATACAAAAACAACAATTATAAAAAAGCAGGTTAATAATATGTACTATATATTATATGTATTTATGACACTATTGGTATTCCTATTAATAGTTTTTTTTATGTTAGTGACTTTTATTATAATGCAGGATGCCTCACTCATTATTTTTCATACAATTTTTTTTTTAGATTTCATTAGGCATTTATTTCTAAGGTAATAGTAATGTTCCTCTGTAGTAAAAATAACTGTTCACTTATATTCCTGACGAATGTGATGTTGAAATGTTATACCTTTTTTTACTATGTTTTTATATGTTATATTCCATTTTCTTGACAGTACCTAATAAATTTATTTCCACTGATTCCGTATTTTACTCTTATAGCCTTATTGAATATATAAGGGGTTCTATACCTTGTGTTGGATATTTAATTTCAATCAGATATTACATTCTTCACTAGATGAGATAATAGCTTACCAGGAAAGTGAAATTTCATCATTCAGTAAGGTGTAAGTATATGCTCCGATGTATGTGTATGTTTTCTCATCCTGAATTCAACTGAATTTATTATTGATACATTTTTTATTATGCATTCCTCATAGGGTACCTTCACCTTCTATCAGAAACTAAGGTATCTGATTAAATGGGAAATTCTAACTTTGATCTGATTCGAAATTATTTATTGCTCTACATTTTCTTCAGACTTACATGACTGGGTAAATCTTGAAAATCAAATGGTTATTGTTTTCTGATATTGATCGGATATATTATTAATTTGCAATATAAAACATGTCTGTTCTCAATCAGAATAAAAATTAGATAAGAACTCACATGAAATATATTGCAAATTTTTCAATATCACTAATCATTTCAGGAAAACAAGAATCAATTGAGGTTTAAGATTGATCAATCATCGAAGAAAATATACCCCAATGAATGATATAATCTCGAATCAGATCAAAGTAATAATTGCTCATTTAATCAGATACTTTATTTTCTCATTAGAACGTGATAGTACCCTGTAAGGAATGCTTAATAAATACCTTATCAATAATAGAGTCAGTTGAATTCCGAATGAAAATACATACCAACATAAATATCGAAGCATATACCTACACTCAAGGAAAGTAAATCATCGTTCTTCAGTCGAGAATATACAATGCTCACTTTAACATTTATCTTATTATTCTTTCAAGTATATGATTGATTTTCATCAAATAAGTAATACATTTACCATTAATATAAACTATACTCTATCAGAATTTTTCGATGTATTCAGATCAAGTAGTTTGAAAATTTTGAACTGAGAAGACGATGTACTTGTTTTAAAACTAATTTAATCTTGGTTTGAGTAGAAATATTACTTAAATTCAAGTATAAGATTTATTTTCTTCAAATGAAAGTGCTGCTGAAATGAAGAAATCCGAAAATTTGTCTTGAATATATTTTATATTCGAACGAAATATTTTGATTACTCATTTTGATAAAAGAGATTTACTCAAAAGAAGTATTGAAATTTTCTTGAGTCAATAATAGTGATCTTATTAAATTGTAGTATATTATTTATTTAGTGGGAGTAAATGGTATATTTGAACTTTGAGAATAAGAAATCCTTGATTCAAGTATACCATATTCTTGCTTATATATGAGTATATCATTTACTTCAATCAAGTATTATATACTTAATTCAAGAATAGATTTTTTTGCGTGTATGACAAAATACCAGAATTCGATTTAACCATGACTATCTACGAACAGTACAACGAAAAAAGAAAACAGGAAATTTTACCCTTTTTCGACAACATCTATCAACGAAATCGTGAGCAAGCACAAAAACGTTTAGATAGAATAAACGAGAATCGAAATGATCCCCCAAATTTAGATCAACAGGAAATTTATGTTGAAAGAAATAGACCAAGAAAAACTGACCCACCTTTCGAAAAAATAACTGTTTCCAACCAACAACAAAACAAAATCTTTGGATTAACCCAAAAATCCCGCGAAACTACAGCCAACATAGGAAAAGTGAAGAGATTAAGAAAAAATATTCTCTCTTTTCAGGATACCGATAATGCTCCTGGTATCGATCCGAACCTACCAGGCCCTTCAGGTCTACAAAATAATAACTAATGGATACTTTTAAGAACCCTTAGGGAAAGCACGAATACTTGACCACCATCACAAATTTTTTTTTTCAATTAACCTTACAAAATTAATAAATAACTATGATCAATTGAAATCAAATTTCCAAGAACTTCACGAAAAGTATTCCTATGATGAACTTCCACATAAAATCTGCGTTCAATTAAAATCAAATCTTGCCAGATTGAACAGATTCTCAGTAAATTTAAAAATAGTAATAAAGTTGTGAGAGGATTGGCTAATTTCATTGGAAAAGGTATTAAATTTGTAACAGGAAATTTAGATGACGATGATTTGAAAACCATAAATGAAAATCTTGACGCATTACATCAAATTAGAAGTAATGAAATAGAAAGAATAGATAAATTAACCTCTTTTGCTGATCATTTGACTAAGATAAGAATAAGATAAGATATTGAACAAACAAAATCACTTTTTGAAGAAATTAAATCAAAAAAACATTCTTAATTATTGTACAAAATGAAATTTTCAAATCAGAAATCTTACTCAATCACTTACTTATGATTGAAAGAACTATCAGTTTTGCAAGTAAAGAAATACCTAATTTAGAACTTATTCAAGTTGATGAGCTTCAATCTATCGAAAAATATCTCCATGAAATTTATAGACCGCAGGAACTATCACCAATTAGCCATCATGCTAGAATTTTCTAAAATGTCTGTCATGGGAACTGATAAAATAATTACCATACTCCTAAGAATTCCTATACTCAAAAACCTAATTGCTAACTATTCCCGAGTATACCCTATACCCAATCACCAAGACATTGCTATCATCCCACCCAAGAAGTACAGGATAACGATCCAGAACGATGAATATTGGACCAACGAAGCCTGTCGTATACTAGATAGTTCCATTGTGCTGTGCCTTCAACTACCCGCCAGAGAAGTTTGCACCCTGTCAACACCAGAACACTGTCAAACAACCCTGGTTGAGAACAACTTCAAAATCATCCATGTTTTAAAGAATAAGCAGCTATTGACTTTATTCAAGATAAGTCAGGTTGTATTAGAAGACTGTCATGGCATAATTACGAAGAAACCCATTCAAGGAACAAATTTACTGGATTCTCAGTGCAGAATTATTATTGAGAATTCAATATTCGACAACACAATTCCAATTTTCGAAATAGAAATACAAAACATCTCGAAAATTTCCTTAAATTCAAAACACAAAATTTTCCTTCAATTAAGACATCTAAAAAATCCAGACTTAATCCTGCAAGAAGCAGAAAAACTTCAGAGCCAACCCATGTATCTACACCCGATAACCCAGCTGACACATTATACCATTAGTGGAATTTTATTCTGTTGCATAATCCTTGGAATTTTCACTATCATAATTAACAGAACCAGAATAAGAGAACTCCTGTTCAACCCAAGAAGAATTATTAGCATCGAACTTGGGAACGACCAAACTGCTGACAACGAGGACGTTGCCAACTTAGAGGGGACGAGTTAAGGAACCGACACCTACTAGAAATGCAACGGCGACGAGGCATTTTCCTGGAATCACCGCGGATGTGCAAAAGTGCAATTCCACATAAACATTTACTTTTTAGATCTTTAGGAACATTTCAGTTAGTTACGAATTAGACTTCTGACAAGTCACTTTGATTTGTAATTCACTTCCAAACTTAATCTGTATAAGATTAATAATTATTTATCCTCAGTGTTGTAATTGTTAATCTGAATTAGAAATAAATTCTTTTTAAAAAGCAGACTTTAAGTGCGGAAAACATAATTATATAAAGTTATTCATTTTCTATGAAGGGTGCGTTGTTTTTACTGTATGCATCAGTAGCATGAACACTATGATTCAACAAGCGACTTCATGCTCTTTATAGTTCGTTTTTGGTTCAGGTGATTATTATACAGAACATAGGTTTCATCAAGTCTTCATAATGATGGTCAACGAATGACACTCTTATAGCGCTTAATAAATGGTGTTTTTTTGAGCTCTACAGCTTCAAAATGAAATAAAATACTCAAAAATGAATTCAGTTATCTTTCTATTGGTTTTATTCAAAAAATTGTATATGCCATTAGTTTAAAAAATGATTTCTGGAATAGGTGGTGGCCAGAATGAAGCGTAAGCGGGAAGTCCAATTTTCGACCACTTTTTCAAGCAAAACCGCGGCAAATGTTGTCTTCCAATGTCTCCATGTTTCAAAGTCTGTGGTTTATCTTCGTAGACGTATGACTTCACATATCCCCGAAGAAAGTGATCGAACGATCTTGGAGACCCGCTCACAGGTCCATTTCGCGAAATTATGAGGTTTCCGAATATTCCAGTCCATTTTCAGAACGTACGGCGGCAGGTTTCAGCTTTTGCACAAATTGTAATTGCTGTAATTTTATGGAGAAGATTTTATACAATTCATTACAAGTTGCTGTGCACGAGTCATTTGGGTGCTCTTCAACACAACACAGGGTTGCCAGGTGCAACATAATCAGATTGTAAATTGTAACATAATTTTCCGAAAAAATAGGGTTGAACAATAACATAATTGATAATTGTGTCATAATTTTGAGAGTTCATCAAATGAAATGTTTTCATATTTTCCTTTCATCAGAACGTATTCCGGAGTTTCACGGGAAAATTAATTTAATTTTTCAACTTGAGCAACATATCCCGAGCGATCTTGTTTTTAGGGAAGAAATTCAAGAACCGTTTGAATATTGAGTTACTAAGTGTCCAACGATCAAAAAATTGAACTTCAAACAACAACTCAATTTTATTAAGATGAAGGTGTGTTAAAAGTTTCAATCTTTGGTATTTCTATCAAAATTGCTGCCAACTCTTTGAAAAGATTAAATAAATTAATTTTTTCGTGCATAACTCCACAACAGGTAGTTGTGATTATTTCAATTTTGCCGAGTCGACTGTGTCATAAAAACCATCTGCTACCTCCCTTACTACATCAGTCGAGCGTTATTTTACCCGAGTACCTTTAGCAATAAATATCAGCAATATTCTGTTTCTTCCTTCTGTGAACTCCATGATTCAAAAAATTATTTTGTATGCATAATATAGGAAATTGTGGAACTCGGGAACGGCTCTACCGCCGTGAGGATGCGTTGTGAGTAATGTTGGGGCGGCAGGGGCGAATGTATTCCAAAATATTTTTATCAGAAATCCTGCCACCTTGAAATTTTGGGAATTAGTTACTTGTGAGTAGAGAATGAAAATGTAAAACTCCGTTTCAAATATCCGGCCGTCAGAGAGGCGGTGGAGGCGGGCGCGTCCCAGCAATATTTTTATTAGGAATCCTGCCACCTTGAGATTTTAGGAATTGGTCACTTATAGATAGAGAACGATAAAATGATCATGTATTCAATACTATCACCCTTTCAGTCGTCAAGGAATAATTACTGGTTAGATAAGAAGGGATGCTCATGAAACATAGGCGTATCTAGCCTCAATTTTCAGGGGGGGCCTGGGCCCCTAGTAGAAGAACATTTTTTGGGATACCTTTACGTAGTTTTCGATTAGAATCTTTCAGGGGGGCCTGGCTCTCCCCTAAATACCCAAGTGTCATGGAATGAATAACAAATATTAAATTAAGTTTGAAAGATTCATTCCCTGATCACAGAAATAATGATCTTTCTGTTTGAAGAAGGGCTTGATTGATCATAAATAATAAAAGAAATACACTGGTTTTGTAAAATCTGAACCAAATATATCTTTGGTAATTTGCGTGACAGTTTATGCATATATGCTTTCGCTATTTATTATCTTAGAAAGCTTGGGTGTTTAATATATTCTTCCGAACTGAAACCTAACAAAATACAACACTTGCAACAGAAAAGTTCCCAGCTGAGGTTAGTGCAAAACAGGGAACCATACTATTCTCCGTATAATACCAGTGCGATTTGAGGAGAAGATTCATCCTGAAAGAATGAATTCATGATTGAAATACATTATTATTTTGCATAAGCCATATATTCGACATAATTTAAATTTCTATATTTCTATGCTTCAGTCAAGAAAGGGCATTACTCGTATTGCTTCTGAATGCTTTTGTTCGGTTGCCCATGACTTTTGCACATTGAATAGCATAAACTGAACTTGGAAATAAGATATTAATGGTCAATTTCGTACACATTGAACTCACTTTTTATTTTGAGGGAGACGAAAGACCTATCTCCTTAAATAACTCCGATATTCAGACACAAATTTACAAATCAGTTAACTCTTAGCTCTTTGGCCAGAAGAACTTCCTAAACACGGCCTACGAAAAAAGGGAAATAGGAACAATTATCCCCCAAGAAAATTACAGCCGTTCTCAGAGAAAAAACTTCGATATTTTATTTGGTTCATCAGTAAATGATTTTCAACAATTTTTCAATTCAACATCATTCCCTACCTATAAGTAACGAATTCCCAAAATTTCAAGGTGGCACGATCCTTGGTAAAAATATTGCTGGAACACCTCCGCCTCCACCGCCTCTCTGACGGGCGGATATTTGAATCCGAGTATTACATCATCATTGTCTACCCATAAGTAACAAAATCCCAAAATTTCAAGGTGGCAGGATCCTTAGTAAAAATATTGCTGGAACACCCTCCACCGCCTCTCTGACGGCCGGATATTTGAAACCGAGTATTACATTATCATTCTCTACCCATAAGTAACAAAATCCCAAAATTTCAAGGTGGCAGGATCCTCAGTGAAAATATTGCTAGAACATCCCCGCCTCCACCGCCTCTCTGACGGCCGGATATTTGAAACCGAGTATTACATTATCATTCTCTACCCATAAGTAACAAAATCCCAAAATTTCAAGGTGGCAGGATCCTCAGTGAAAATATTGCTAGAACACCCCCGCCTCCACCGCCTCTTTGACGGCCGGATATTTGAAACCGAGTATCACATCATCATTCTCTACCCATAAGTAACAAAATCCCAAAATTTCAAGGTGGCAGGATCCTCAGTGAAAATATTGCTAGAACACCCCCGCCTCCACCGCCTCTCTGACGGCCGGATATTTGAAACCGAGTATCACATCATCATTCTCTACCCATAAGTAACAATATCCCAAAATTTCAAGGTAGCAGGATCCTCAGTGAAAATATTGCTAGAACACCCCCGCCTCCACCGCCTCTCTGACGGCCGGATATTTGAAACCGAGTATCACATCATCATTCTCTACCCATAAGTAACAAAATCCCAAAATTTCAAGGTGGCAGGATCCTTAGTGAAAATATTGCTAGAACATCCCCGCCTCCACCGCCTCTCTGACGGCCAGTTATTTAAAACCGAGTATCACATCATCATTCTCTACCCATAAGTAACAAAATCCCAAAATTTCAAGGTGGCAGGATCCTTAGTGAAAATATTGCTGGAACATCCCCGCCTCCACCGCCTCTCTGACGGCCGGATATTTGGAACCGAGTATCACATCATCATTCTCTACCCATAAGTAACAAAATCCCAAAATTTCAAGGTGGCAGGATCCTCAGTGAAAATATTGCTAGAACACCCCCACCTCCACCGCCTCTCTGACGGCCGGATATTTGAAACCGAGTATCATATCATCATTCTCTACCCATAAGTAACAAAATCCCAAAATTTCAAGGTAGCAGGATCCTCAGTGAAAATATTGCTAGAAGACCCCCGCCTCCACCGCCTCTCTGACGGCCGGATATTTGAAACCGAATATCACATCATCATTCTCTACCCATAAGTAACAAAAATCCCAAAATTTCAAGGTGGCAGAATCCTCAGTGAAAATATTGCTAGAACACCCCCGCCTCCACCGCCTCTCTGACGGCCGGATATTTGAAACCGAGTATCACATCATCATTCTCTACCCATAAGTAACAAAAATCCCAAAATTTCAAGGTGGCAGGATCCTTAGTGAAAATATTGCTAGAACACCCCCGCCTCCACCGCCTCTCTGACGGCCGGATATTTGAAACCGAGTATCACATCATCATTCTCTACCCATAAGTAAAAAATCCCAAAATTTCAAGGTGGCAGGATCCTTAGTGAAAATATTGCTAGAACACCCCCGCCTCCACCGCCTCTCTGTCGGCCGGATATTTGAAACCGAGTATCACATCATTCTCTACCCATAAGTAACAAAATCCCAAAATTTCAAGGTGGCAGGATCCTCAGTGAAAATATTGCTAGAACACCCCCGCCTCCACCGCCTCTTTGACGGCCGGATATTTGAAACCGAGTATCACATCATCATTCTCTACCCATAAATAACAAAATCCCAAAATTTCAAGGTGGCAGGATCCTTAGTGAAAATATTGCTTGAACCCCCTGCCTCCACCGCCTCTCTGACGGCCGGATATTTGAAACCGAGTATCACATCATCATTCTCTACCCATAAGTAACAAAATCCCAAAATTTCAAGGTGGCAGGATCCTCAGTGAAAATATTGCTAGAACACCCCCGCCTCCACCGCCTCTCTGACGGCCGGATATTTGAAACCGAGTATCACATCATCATTCTCTACCCATAAGTAACAAAATCCCAAAATTTCAAGGTGGCAGGATCCTTAGTGAAAATATTGCTAGAACATCCCCGCCTCCACCGCCTCTCTGACGGCCAGTTATTTAAAACCGAGTATCACATCATCATTCTCTACCCATAAGTAACAAAATCCCAAAATTTCAAGGTGGCAGGATCCTCAGTGAAAATATTGCTAGAACACCCCCGCCTCCACCGCCTCTCTGACGGCCGGATATTTGAAACCGAGTATCACATCATCATTCTCTACCCATAAGTAACAAAATCCCAAAATTTCAAGGTGGCAGGATCCTTAGTGAAAATATTGCTAGAACACCCCCGCCTCCACCGCCCCTCTGACGGCCGGATATTTGAAACCGAGTATCACATCATCATTCTCTACCCATAAGTAACAAAATCCCCAAATTTCGAGGTGGCAGGATCCTTAGTGAAAATATTGCTAGAACACCTCCGCCTCCACCGCCTCTCTGACGGGCGGATATTTGAATCCGAGTATCACATCATCATTCTCTACCCATAAGTAACAAAATCCCAAAATTTCAAGGTGGCAGGATCCTTAGTAAAAATATTGCTGAAACACCCCCGCCTCCACCGCCTCTCTGACATCCGGATATTTGAAACCGAGTATAACATTATCGTTCTCTACCCATAAGTGACCAATTCCCAAAATTTCAAGATGGCAGGATTCCTAGTAAAAATATTGCTCAGACGCCTCCGCCTCCACCGCCTCTCTGACGGCCGGATATTTGAAACCGAGTATTACATTATCGTTCTTTACCCATAAGTGACCAATTTCCAAAATTTCAAGGTGGCAGGATTCGTATTAAAAATATTGGTGGAACACCCCCGCCTTCACCGCCTCTCTGACGGCCGGATATTTGAAACCGAGTATTACATAACGTTCTCTACCCATAAGTAACCCATTCTCAAAATTTCAAGGTGGCAGGATTCCTAGTAAAAATATTGCTGAGACGCCCCCGCCTCCACCGCCTCTCTGACGGCCGGATATTCGAAACCGAGTATTACATTATCGTTCTCTACCCATAAGTGACCAATTTCCAAAATTTCAAGGTGGCAGGATTCCTAGTAAAAATATTGCTGGGACGCCCCCGCCTCCACCGCCTCTCTGACGGCCGGATATTTGAAACGGAGTTTTACATTTTTATTCTCTACCCACAAGTAACTAATTTCCAAAATTTCAAGGTGGCAGGATTCCTGATAAAAATATTTTTGAAATACATTCGCCCCTGCCGCCCCCAACAACACTCCACAATTTCCTATATAATGCATAAAAAATAATTTTTTGAATCCTGGAGTTCACAAAAGGAAGAAACAGAATGTTGCTGATATTTATTGCTAAAGGTTCTCGGGTCGTTATTTTTTCTATTCTTGGAAAGGATACAAGGTTTTCAAAATAAATTTGTACAATTTGCAAGCGTTGTTCTAAATTGAGTTTGTAAATTGTGAAATGGAAAAACGTAATGACAACAAATCCACAAATTGATAATCACGAGAAACAAGTATTAAATAATCAAACCTCTGAAAAAACTCTCGTTTTAAGAAAATGGTGAATAAGAGAGAATCAATTCACTTTCCTTACTTTATTTATGCAAAATTATGCTATATGTATATTGGGTAGGAAATAGGACATTTGATTTTTTTTTGTCATCAGAATTTTATGGTCATTTTATCAAGTATTTAGTTTTTTATAGAAGTATTTATTGATAATAATGCACGATTAACAAAAAGATATATCAGGAGGATTCAAATTTCAATCAACAGAGGTCGTATAGCTTAGCAGAAATTCCCAATATCCAGTTCATATTATATTATATATTAATATGCTAGCGAATTCATCAAAGGTTCTGTATCTGATAGGTGTTGTAATGACACAAGGATAGTCTGATAGAATGGATGTTTGTTGCACCTCCTTTAGTTAAATATATTGGTCGGTTGATGAGGTCTCCATTCTGTGTAACCTTATGTGAATCCCTGTATCAGGAATGTGAGGTACATGGCTTCATCAAAAGCAATTTCGATCGTATGAAGTTGTCGAACATCACCCTTTGTTGACTATAAGCAAAAACAGAGCTTTATAATGGGGTTGGGAGGAATAAAACATGATATCTCGACTAGACCAGTTAGCTGCAATCAGGGGAGTGAAACTCAGAGGAATATTGGAAATGAACTGCCACATAGAAGTACCAAAGATTTCTCCTTTCGAAAACTTTCATAGAAGTTGAACTTTCCTCATCAAAAATTATTCTATCTGTGAACTATACAGGGTGGTCCATATCGTAACCAAGAAATTCTATATCCAAAATAAGCCCTAATTTGTTATTTTAACATATGTCGAGAAATGTTTCCTCTCCGAAATTCGGGATGTTAAAATTATAGAAAAAAAAAATGTTTTTATCAATAACTTTCACACTGCTTGAAATATTTACATGAAATTTGAGACATAGATTTTGAGCGTCAAGGAGTACTTTTTGCATAATATCATTTCTTTTCTTTTCTACCAGTAGCTTCCGTACTGCAGCGAGATTCAATATTTTCAGTGAAAAAATGATACGCCGCTAGTTTTCTCGAAAATACAAATTACTATTTGAATCCTTATTTTATTTGGAGCAAATTCGATCTCTCGACTGTTTGCTATACGAGGCACCGTTTTCGGTTAAAGAAATAAAACAAATTCTTATGCATGAAAAAATCACTAAACTTCGATATAGCGATAAAAAGCTCACTATGGTTTTGTAGCAATTTTCTAAGATTAGATAAATTCAACACACACCCAACTCCTATTTTTAGGGTAAAATAATCTGATTGAAAAATTTGAATGACAGTTTTGGTTTCCAATTACTCATTTCAAAACTGTAGTCCTATTATTATTACCTATGTACCTGCCTTATCAAGTTTTGATGATTTCCTCATGCATGAGAATGTGTTTAATTTTTGAAACCAGAAACAATGCCTCGTACAGCAAAAAGTCAAGAGACCGAATTTGCCCCAAATTTAATAAGGATTTAAATAATTATTTTTATTGTCGGAGAACCAGTGGCGTATTATTTTTTTATCTGAAAATATTCAGTCTCGCTGCGGTACAGACGCCACTGGTAGAATAGAAAAGAAATGATATTATGCAAAAAGTGCTCCATGACGCTCACAATTTATGTCTTAAATTCCATAAAATATTTCAAGCAGTGTGGAAGTAATTATTAGAAACCATTTGTTTTCTACGTATAATTTTAACACCCCGTATCTAGCAGAGGAAACATTTCTCGATATATGTTTATATGACCAACTAAGGCCTATTTTTGATGAAAATTACGTGGTAAAAATTTCTTGGTTACGATCTCTGCTTTTACGAGAAATTCGAGTCATATAAAAAACAGGGTAATGCAGTTTGAGAGGGGAAAATCCAGGAGATAAAATAGAAATGAAAAATAATATGATATTGCCTTATGAACTATATTAGACAAATGCTTCATTTCTAAAGTTCAAGTGTGCAATTTAAGACAGTATAATATGAAAAAATGTTAATAAAGCTAATTCATCAGGGTATGCTACCATTATATTGAAAATATTGAATGAAAGATCAATTCTTGAATTAAAACTTGATACTGATACTGAAGATAATTTGAAATTAATGAATGTTCCTGAAAACTTCATAAACGAAACAGATATTTCATTGAAACCTTATACAAATAGTTCTACGCAGGTTGTAGGAAGGTGTTTTTTACATTGTTAATAGAAAAATGGAATGAAATAATTGAAATCATTTTGAAAAACAATTGAAATCAAGTTCAAAAAATTGATATATCATATCATATACTAGCTGACCCGGCAAACCTAGTTTTGCCAGTTTAAAAATTATTTAATCTGAAATGAGTGATAGATTTAAGGATCTATCTATATCTATAGGCTGAAATTCAGAATATTTAACATGTTTATAGGAACAACCTGTTTATATTCAAAGCGTCTATTGAAAATTTATATGAAATCTTTCACAAATCAAATGAAACATCAACAATACAGAACTCATATGTGACACGTTAAAGAAATGATAATGCTGAAGGGTCTATGAAAACGGCTGCTTGGAAAGGAAAGTTAGAATATCAGGAGAGCAGCCCATCCGATTTAATATATTTTTGTAGTATTTTTTCTTGAAGAAGTAAACCCGGCCTGTGTAGATTTCAAAAGTTCAAGATGTTACTTCTCATAGTAGTCATGTAGAAAACAATTCTGGAATTTCTATTATCATAAGGATTCCACTTTCTTGTTCAAAACCTTAAATCGAATTTGGCTAATCTCGATATTTCCAGTTGCTGCTCTTGGAAGTTATCGAGTTTAGGAGTGGCCTATTGGACACCTATAAACCTATAAATGACTTTCGACGGCAACAACTCGAAAAAACGAAAATTTCAAGTTGAGTTTATGGTTTGAACGGGAAAGTCGAATTGACATATAATTAGAATGACCCTAAAAGTCCTTATAATTGCCCTTCAAAATTTAGGTAAATTTAAAGCATGAATGAAATTGTTAAATCAAATCAAAATAATATTGTAAAGAGGATTGGTTTTGTGGACCTAAATTTCTTCATGAGTAGCTTTCTTTATTTTTTGAATATTCCGTAAATTATCAACAGTCCAAATTCATTTATTTAACCAAGCAGTGAAAGTTTATTGAGCACTCCATATCAAATCTTCAGGACCTGAAAGAAAAGATATATTAATTACTATTTAGTGATCGAGAAGGAAAAATTACTTATTTTTATTTTCGAGTTTTCTATCGATTACATTTTAATGAAAGCAGGCAAAATTCAAATCAATATTTTACATTTTTCGCATAATAATAATTGTTAATTATTCTAACATTTTCCTTGCCAATATGATGAAATAAATTAAGAACATCAATGTAGTTTTCTAAGGAAACCATTTCATCTCTCAGTCTCCCGGTAAACCATGAATGAGTATAATGCACAGATAAAATAATCAGATGTGTGCTACAATAGTTCATAATATCATTTACCTTAGATTCCAGATATATTTTTCTTCATAAGTAGCTTCTTAGTTTTGAAACCATTCAGTAAATTATCAACAATCCAAATCCATTCATTTAATTTCAATGTTCAATTCGTATAAACCTTTTCGACCTGCAAAAAATATCAATAATTGTAACAATGAATAGGTGAGTCTTCAAACAACCACTCTCTTGTTGAAATGTGTGGTAGGATTGATTAGAGCAACCTTGTGTACCTACAATGTCTACTTTATTATAGTATTCATTTTGAAGAGTTTCGAGCGCCTGAGCTGTACCAGTGCTTGTGCGCAGCAAACGGCAACCCATATTTCGAGCTTTTGAGTTACTCAGGAGCACGAAACTTTTCAAAACGAATGGCCTATATGTGGAACTATTGTGGGGAAACCCATTGATATTAAAGTTAAAGATATGAGAAAACCTCAATGAAATGAAGCATTATCATAATGAATTACTGTTACTTAGATTAATCGTTTATATATTCTGAACACTCACATGTCCCCAAAGGTTTCGATTTTTCAATAGTGTTCTTTTATTCACCGGATGGATTTACTGCTTTCACCACTTTATATTAATCTATCTGAAATGTAAATATCCACTTCTTGAATAACAATAGCAGCATTGATATACACTAATATGTGTTGATATTTCATGTTCCTCCTATTATATTACACAAACTCGAATAATAATCATAATCCATACTAATATTATAAATGCGAAAGTAACTCTGTCTGTCTGTCTATCTGTCTGTCTGTCTGTCTGTTACTCTTTCAAGCCTAAACGGCTGAACGGATTTTGATGAAATTTGGTATGGTGATAGATGATAACCTAGAAATGGTCATAGGCTATAAATAATCACGCCATCGTTCTTAGGGGGTAGGCAGTAGGCAGATAACTAAATTGAGTTAGTGATTTTTAGTTGTTTTTGTTGGGACTTTTGCTCTTCACGTCTAAACGGCTGAACAGATTTTGATGAAATTTAGTAAGGTAATAGATGGTTACCTAAAAACCGATATAAAAACAAAATGATCACGTCATTGTACTTAGGGGGTAGGAAGTAGGCAGAAAACAGAATTGAGTTAGTGATTTTTTTATGGTTTTTCCTGGGAGTTTTGCTCTATTATGCCCAAACGGCTGAACGGATTTTGATGAAATTTGGTATGGTGATAGCTGATAACATAGAAATGGTCATAAATACTAATATTATAAATGCGAAAGTAACTCTGTCTGTCTGTCTGTCTGTTACTCTTTCACGCCTAAACGGCTGAACGGATTTTGATGAAATTTGGTATGGTGATAGATGATAACCTAGAAATGGTCATAGGCTATAAATAATCACGCCATCGTTCTTAGGGGGTAGGCAGTAGGCAAATAACTAAATTGAGTTAGTGATTTTTAGTTGTTTTTGTTGGGACTTTTGCTCTTCACGTCTAAACGGCTGAACAGATTTTGATGAAATTTAGTAAGGTAATAGATGGTTACCTAAAAACGGATATAAGATCAAAATGATCACGTCATCGTACTTAGGGGGTAGGAAGTAGGCAGAAAACAGAATTGAGTTAGTGATTTTTTTATGGTTTTTCCTGGGAGTTTTGCTCTATTATGCCCAAACGGCTGAACGGATTTTGATGAAATTTGGTATGGTGATAGCTGATAACCTAGAAATGGTCATAGGCTATGAATAATCACGCCATCGTTCTTAGGGGGTAGGCAGTAGGCAGATAACTAAATTGAGTTAGTGATTTTTAGTCGTTTTTGTTGGGACTTTTGCTCTTTCACGTCTCAACGCTGAACAGATTTTGATGAAATTGAGTGAGGTAATAGATGGTTACCTAAAACAGATATAAGATCAAAATGATCACGCCATCGTACTTAGGGGATAGGAAGTAGGCAGAATACAGAATTGAGTTAGTGATTTTTTTTATGGTTTTTGCTGGGAGTTTTGCTCTATCATGCCCAAACGGCTGAACGGATTTTGATGAAATTTGGTATGGTGATAGATGATAACCTAGAAATTGTCATAGGCTATAAATAATCACGCCATCGTTCTTAGCGGGTAGGCACTAGGCAGATAACTAAAATGAGTTAGTGATTTTTAGTCGTTTTTGTTGGGACTTTTGCTCTTTCACGTCTCAACGGCTGAACAGATTTTGATGAAATTTAGTGAGGTAATAGATGGTTACCTAAAAACGGATATGAGATCAAAATGATCACGTCATCGTACTTAGGGGGTAGGAAGTAGGCAGAAAACAGAATTGGGTTAGTGATTTTTCTATGGTTTTTGCTGGGAGTTTTGCTCTATTATGCCCAAACGGCTGAACGGATTTTGATGAAATTTGGTATGGTGATAGATGATAACCTAGAAATGATCATAGGCTATAAATAATCACGCCATCGTTCTTAGGGGGTAGGCAGTAGGCGGCAGATAACTAAATAGAGTTAGTGATTTTTAGTCGTTTTTGTTGGGACTTTTGCTCTTTCACGTCTCAACGGCTGAACAGATTTTGATGAAATTTAGTGAGGTAATAGATGGTTACCTATAAACAGATGGTTACCTAAAAACGGATATAAGATCAAAATTATCACGTCATCGTACTTAGGGGGTAGGAAGTAGGCAGAAAACAGAATTGAGTTAGTGATTTTTTTATGGTTTTTGCTGGGAGTTTTGCTCTATCATGCCTAAACGGCTGAACGGATTTTGATGAAATTTGGTATGATGATAGATGATTACCTAGAAATGGTCATGGGCTATAAATAATCACGCCATCGTTCTTAGGGGGTAGGCAGTAGGCAGATAACTAAATTTAGTTAGTGCTTTTTAGTCGTTTTTGTTGGGACTTTTGCTCTTTCACGTCTCAACGGCTGAACAGATTTTGATGAAATTCAGTAAGGTAATAGATGGTTACCTAAAAACGGATATAAGATCAAAATGATCACGTCATCGTACTTAGGGGGTAGGAAGTAGACAGAAAACTGAATTGAGTTAGTGATTTTTTTTATGGTTTTTGCTGGGAGTTTTGCTCTATCATGCCTAAACGGCTGAACGGATTTTGATGAAATTTGGAATGGTGTTAGATGATAACCTAGAAATGGTCATAGGCTATGAATTATCACGCCATCGTTCTTAGGGGGTAGGCAGTAGGCAGATAACTGAATTGAGTTAGTGATTTTAGGTCGTTTTTGTTGGGACTTTTGCTCTTTCACGTCTCAACGGCTGAACAGATTTTGATGAAATTCAGTAAGGTAATAGATGGTTACCTAAAAACGGATATAAGATCAAAATTATCACGTCATCGTACTTAGGGGGTAGGAAGTAGGAAGAAAACAGAATTGAGTTAGTGATTTTTTTATGGTTTTTGCTGGGAGTTTTGCTCTATCATGCCTAAATGGCTGAACGGATTTTGATGAAATTTGGTATGGTGATAGATGATAACCTAGAAATGGTCATAGGCTATAAATAATCACGCCATCGTTCTTAGGGGGTAGGCAGTAGGCGGCAGATAACTAAATTGAGTTAGTGATTTTTAGTCGTTTTTGTTGGGACTTTTGCACTTTCACGTCTCAACGGCTGAACAGATTATGATGAAATTGAGTGAGGTAATAGATGGTTAGCTAAAAACAGATATAAGATCAAAATGATCACGCCATCTTACTTAGGGGGTAGGAAGTAGGCAGAAAACAGAATTGTGTTAGTGATTTTTTTTTGTTTTTGCTGGGAATTTTGCTCTATCATGCCTAAACGGCTGAACGGATTTTGATGAAATTTGGTATGGTGATAGATGATAAACTAGAAATGGTCATAGGCTATGAATAATCACGCCATCGTTCTTAGGGGGTAGGCAGTAGGCAGATAACTAAATTGAGTTAGTGATTTTTAGTCGTTTTTGTTGGGACTTTTGCTCTTTCACGTCTCAACGGCTGAACAGATTTTGATGAAATTTAGTAAGGTAATAGATGGTTACCTAAAAACGGATATAAGATCAAAATGATCACGTCATCGTTCTTTGGTGGTAGGAAGTAGACAGAAAACTGAATTGAGTTAGTGATTTTTTTA
This sequence comes from Propylea japonica, assembly GCA_013421045.1. Taxonomy (NCBI): domain Eukaryota; kingdom Metazoa; phylum Arthropoda; class Insecta; order Coleoptera; family Coccinellidae; genus Propylea; species Propylea japonica. Next base: position 4,741,574 of record CM024244.1, read on the forward strand.
TGGTTTTTGCTGGGAGTTTTGCTCTATCATGCCTGAACGGCTGAACGGATTTTGATGAAATTTGGTATGATGATAGATGATAACCTAGAAATGGTCATGGGCTATAAATAATCACGCCATCGTTCTTAGGGGGTAGGCAGTAGGCAGATAACTAAATCGAGTTCGTGATTTTTAGTCGTTTTTGTTGGGACTTTTGCTCTTTCACGTCTCAACGGCTGAACAGATTTTGATGAAATTCAGTAAGGTAATAGATGGTTACCTAAAAACGGATATAAGATCAAAATGATCACGTCATCGTACTTAGGGGGTAGGAAGTAGACAGAAAACTGAATTGAGTTAGTGATTTTTTTATGGTTTTTGCTGGGAGTTTTGCTCTATCATGCCTAAACGGCTGAACGGATTTTGATGAAATTTGGAATGGTGTTAGATGATAACCTAGAAATGGTCATAGGCTATGAATTATCACGCCATCGTTCTTAGGGGGTAGGCAGTAGGCAGATAACTGAATTGAGTTAGTGATTTTAGGTCGTTTTTGTTGGGACTTTTGCTCTTTCACGTCTCAACGGCTGAACAGATTTTGATGAAATTCAGTAAGGTAATAGATGGTTACCTAAAAACGGATATAAGATCAAAATGATCACGTCATCGTTCTTTGGTGGTAGGAAGTAGACAGAAAACTGAATTGAGTTAGTGATTTTTTTATGGTTTTTGCTGGGAGTTTTGCTCTATCATGCCTAAACGGCTGAACGGATTTTGATGAAATTTGGTATGATGATAGATGATTACCTAGAAATGGTCATGGGCTATAAATAATCACGCCATCGTTCTTAGGGGGTAGGCAGTAGGCAGATAACTAAATCGAGTTCGTGATTTTTAGTCGTTTTTGTTGGGACTTTTGCTCTTTCACGTCTCAACGGCTGAACAGATTTTGATGAAATTCAGTAAGGTAATAGATGGTTACCTAAAAACGGATATGAGATCAAAATGATCACGTCATCGTACTTAGGGGGTAGGAAGTAGGCAGAAAACTGAACTGAGTTAGTGATTTTTTTATGGTGTTTGCTGGGAATTTTGCTCTATCATGCCTAAACGGCTGAACGGATTTTGATGAAATTTAGTTAGGTGACAGATAGTAACCTAAAAAAGGATATGGGCTATTAATATTCATGCAATCGTACTTAAGGCTCAGGCAGTAGGCAGAAAACTAATTAAGTTAGTGATTTTTAATCGTTTGTTTTAAAAGTTTACCTCATTCACGCCTTAACGTCTGAACGAATTTTTATAAGACTTGGTTAATATAATGATAGGATCCTAGGCACGGACACAGGCTACTTTTTACGGCGGGAAAATACCTCATTCCCGCGGAAATCGAGCGTGATCGTGTCAAGAAGCGCATGACGCCATAGCTACTGAAATGATTTTGATATTTTTTTTAACTGAGTGTTACTAAGACTTCAAGTTAGTATTTGATCACTTTTCTAACTTAGAGGGGTCGGTAGGCGGACGAAGTCGCGGGTAAAAGCTAGTAATATATAATAATATATATTTCGAATTACATAGTTACTACGTCAAAACAAATTTAATACAAATTTAATAATTATTTTGCATCAAAAACAGCAAACTCCATTATACTGTATGGTGGATTTTCTTGTAAGTGACATTTCAATTTTTTCTTCAAACATTGGACATCTAGCTTTCTCCATGCTAGGGGAGTTTGTTGAAGAGCCTTAATCCCTCAGATTTTCTGTCAGTGGTTTTCAGTCTGGTTCCTATTATATTTAGGTTTTCTTTGGTTCTTATGTTGTACGAGTGGCAATCTGATCTTTTCTCATATTCTGATTTATTTCTGGCAACATCGATTATTAATTTGATTATAAGTTCTGCTGTTATGGTAAGAATTTTCAGTTTTTTGAAAATAGGCTTACAATGTGTCCTTGATTCTACTCCCTCTATTGCTCTAACGGCTTCTTTTTGGGTAATTAGTACCTCTTGCACATGACTTGAATTGCTCCATATTTCCAGACCATCTATCATTCGGAAATGAAATAGTGCAAAATATGTCTGTAGTGCTGTTTGGTTATTAATTATTTGTCTTACTCGTCTGATGGCATATATAGCAGGTTGTAATTTTTGCTTCAGTAGTGTACAGTTGGCCTTCCAGGTTAGTCTGGTATCAAAGTTAATGCCTAGAAACATTGCGTCATCTGTAGGTACCGCAGTTGATGATGTAAAGGTCATAATTTTAGTTTTTTCATTGTTGAGGCATAATCTGTTTGAGTTGAACCAATTGGCTGCTTGTGTGTTTGCGTTCTTTGATCTTTGGAGTAGACTGTCTTTGTTCTTATCCTTGACTGCTAATGTGGTATCATCTGCATATAACACCGCATGGCAATTGACATTCTTTGGGAGGTCGTTGATATATAATATGAATAAAAGAGGTCCTAGAATCGATCCTTGAAGAATACCATGCACGATTGTAGTTGTTGTTGAACCTACCTCTTATTATTTCCTATGCGAGGAGTTCAATGGTATTTATCTTCGTTGGTTTCTTGCTTCACCTTGAGAACTTCATGTGAACCTTTTATTTTCCTTTTCTTGGGTTGAAAATGTAACTTTAAATTGGTCATTTTCTATTGATATATCTGAACCGCAAATATCCTCTTCCTGAATAACAATAGTAGAATCAATATAATAATACATATATCACATATTTCATGTTATCATAGTACACAAATTCTAATATATAACCTACCTCGTATGGTACCTTCAAGTAAAAATTGTTGTACACTACTGGAAAAAATTAAAGGATCAAAAAAAAATTCCAAATTTTTCGGCAATTTTCAACATGCCGTAACTTTGAGAGGAATGGTCGTACAAGAAATTTAAAAAAAGGAAATTATAGCTCCAAGTGTCTAGTTTTTGATTAGAACTTCAAAAATTTTAAGTTTCAGTGGTTTTTGAGTAATGATAGAAAAATCAGCAACAAAAAAATTCTCAAAATTTTACCACTTTTTTTTTCTTGTCCACGAGCGTGGAAATTTTATTTTTACATAATCGTTATAATGATGGGATACTTTGTTAATTCAGCTTTAATTAATTTTTTTATTGACCTCAATACCTCCACTTCTCGCCGAGATATCGGTCTTCAAATGGAAAAGGATACATTTGTTTTTGATTATCGATTTCTCAGCAACCAATGATCGCACAGAAAATTGAAGAAGGGATTCAAGACCTTAAATGAACTCCCATTAATTAACAACCATTGCTTATTCCTAGAAATTTTTTTCTTCATGTCGCATCAATATTAAAATTCAACAAAAAAAGGGCTTTTGGTGGTTTCTTGGAAAATCTACCGCTGGATCGGAAATGTTGAGGAAACCAATAATGTTAAGTGTGACTTTCACAGTTCAATATGTTGATGAAAACCTTACGAAGAGCCAACTCAATTCAGCGAGCCGTTTTTTTGTTTGACTGGATTGAATTTCTGAAAAAAAAGGATCACGTTTTTAGCCCTGAGAAGCTCATAATCTTCAAAAAAGGCAAAAAAGAACTTTCTCGAGCTTTTTCCACATTTTAATTGCAGATAGTACATACATTTCAGAAAAAAAAATAAAATAAACTAACAAATAAAATTTTTATTAATTTAATAACGGGTATTGCCACCCCTGTTTTTCCATTTGAATACCGATATCTCGGCGAGAAGTGGACGTATTGGGGTCAATAAAAAAATTCATTGAAGCTGAATTAACAAAGTATCCCATCATTATAACGATTATGTAAAAATAAAATTTCCACGCTCGTAGACAAGAAAAAAAAAGTGGTAAAATTTTGAGAATTTTTTTGTTGCTGATCTTTCTATAATTACTCGAAAACCACTGGAACTTAAAATTTTTGAAGTTCTAATCCAAAAACTAGACATTTGGAGCTACAATTTCCTTTTTTAAAATACCTTGTACGATCATTCCTCTCAAAGTTACGGCATGTTGAAAATTGCCAAAAAATTTGGAATTTTTTTTTGATCCTTTAATTTTTTCCAGTAGTGTATAATATGCTAGTTTATACGTTATTTCTAATTCTAATTCTAATTTTCGTTTCACTCGATGTAACTTCACTTTTTGTTCAAATGTCAAAAACACTATAACTACTCTATGATACCCAAATACATCAAAGAAGAAAAAGAAAAGGAAAGCTTTTTATTTTTTTCCGATCAATTTTTTTTTGAATATTTTGTAAAAAAAAAACTTGCCCTAACAATAATGAACACAACAAAAAAAGAATTCTCGAATTTGGTGCGGTCGTTTAATAGATATGGTGTTTTAACAGTAACCATAGATCCTGTTTTATTAATATAAGATAATATTCTAGAAAACGAGCACTGAGCAGTGAACGGATCTCAAATAAATTATTCTGAAAACCGATGCATCTAGGCGATATAACACAAATGCATCGTTTTTCAAGAAGAAATATCAGAGTTTATGAATTTGATGTATAATTTGTAAAATGAAGAAAAGTAGAAAGGTTGTCACTAAAAATACCCTTCGCCTACAAAATGATACGCTTATGTTAGACATGAAAAAATAAATTAAATCCTTCGGTGCTAATTTTTGATATGAACCTTTCTTAAAATTTCAAAATTTTAGGTGACGCCGTTTTGGAGATATTTGACAAAAAAAAAGTGTTGTTTGGACGCCATCTTCAGAAATTTTGATCTCTTGCTCTATTGGAAAAACGATGATTCGAATAGAAATAAAGCGAAAACTGCAGGCTTCATTTAATTCATTTTTGAGCTCATCTTTGGTACTCAAATCATAGATCTACCCAGAAAATTTCTAGTTTTGAAGTATTTCCTTTCGAAAGATATCAGAAATAAATAGATTGAAAACAATCTCCCTCCTGAATTATCGTTCAACCAATATAAACAAATTGTAGAATGAATCTATGCAGGGTGTCTGTAAACAAATACGAGGGACTTTGGGAAATGATTCCTAGATGAAAATAAGCAGGAGTAATTCATATAAATTTTTTTCGAGATCGACCCCCCTTCCAAGATACAGCCTGTGGAAAACGATGATGAGTTGACTGTTTTAAATTTTTTTTACGGCTTCTTCAGAACACTAAGTCATAACAGTATAAATAATATGAAGCACTAAGTAGATGTTACCCACACACATATTTTAGATCTACTTACCTCCTCATTATTAGGGTTTGAATATAACAAACTCCTATGATTTTCGTTCGAAAATTGTTTTCTTGGGATAGAATTTTGAAAAATAAAATTCCCTTTCAGTTTTTCATTTAATTCTGGAGAAAAAAAAATGTCTTGAAAAATTTCGACACGTTGGATAATTTTCTCGGAGAAAATAAAAACTTACAAGCAGTTACATATGATCACAGTTCATTCCATTTCATCGTATAAGGTGTAATTAACTCGTTCAAATAGGTGATTATCATAAACTCCAAGCCAAACATTAACACTAAATTCTACTTGGAAATTTCTTGGTCGAAGTTTACCACGCCCCGACGAGTAAAACACGATTTATTAGTCCATAATATGGTTTTTAAAAAGTCTCTATTCTTCTCAATTGAACGAAGAATCCATTGGCCAAAAAATAACCTTCGCTGTTCCTCACCTTCTCGTAAACCTTGGACGTGTTGCAAATGGAGAACATGGGTCGACGGTCCTTTTTTAAAACTCGAAGAATTTTTGACTTATAAAATCGAAGTGTGCGAGCTGCTAGTCGACTGCTTGTTGTTGGATAACTATCAAATTCACGAAGAATCCTGTTACTGTTCCTTTCTTACCCAATATTCACCCTCTTCTGCCGTTCATCAGGTCTAGTGTTACGGATTTTCACTTCCGTACATAAAGAGCGTTAGAGTTTTTACAATTTCATTGTAAATAATTGCATACAGCTGTGGTACAAATATATATAATTTGTTGCTGGATAGTGAGCAGAACCACACAAGGATTCCAATTACTATCATTATTGTCATTACTACCACATATGAAATCGTCGATGTAACATTGTTCTTCTATGCAGCGATAAGCTAGGGGAAATTTATCCTTATTTTTGAAGGCTAGTTCTTTGAGGGTACGAGTTGCTAGAAACGGTGCGGATCTAGTTCCGTAGGTAACGGTAGTGAGTTCAATGCATTTTAGATCATCTGATGGATTTTTTCGCCAAAGTATATTTTGTAGGTGCGTTTGATTAGGGTTAATTCTTATATTTCTAAACATTTTTGAAATATCTGTGGTAAAGACGTAAATAAAGGTTCTGAAACGACATAGAATATCAAATAAATCAGGTTGGACTTGATAACCTTTCAACATCATGTCGTTGAGCGAAAGTCCTGAATTAGTTTTCATAGAACCGTCAAATACAACTCTGTTTGAAATATCATCATTTTTCTGTTTCAGAATACAATGATGGGGCAAAAAATATTTATAGCTATTTAACTCACGACGATTTTGTATCGGCACTTATCTTGCATGATTCGACTCAACATATTCGTCAATAAAATTACTATAGAGTTCGAACAGTTTTTTGTCTTTTGCAAATCTAGTTTCTAAACTTTGAAAACGACGCTTAGCTAATGTAAATGAATCACCAAGAAATGATTCGTCTGTTTTGAGTGGCAAATCGACTTGAAAATGTCCACTTTCCAAACGTATAGTGGTATTTTTGAATATTTCTTCGGCCAATTCATCATCCGGAGATAAATGATTCTCCGCCGAATCAACCTCCTCAACCAACCAGAATTTACGCAGTGTTTCATCTAAGTTTGAGTCATTCAAATGATAAGCATGTATGTTTTCTTTTTCATCTAATTGGTTATGAAAGGAGTTTGCAATTGGACCCATTATTATCCATTATTATGATATCAGGGCAAATCAAACTGTAATACACATCGCAACCGAGTAGTATATCAATAGTTGAGGGCTCGAAAAACGTTGGATCTGCGAACTTTATATTCGGTGGTATATTTAGTTTATTGCAATTCAATTCAATTTGAGGTAACTTACAAGTTATCTCAATCAAAACATAGCAATCAAGAACAAAATTAGAGAGATTCGATTGATCAGTGAAAGTGGCCTTTGTGATTTTGTTTATATGTATGTGTACTACTGTTGGAAATACCTGCAACTTGTATATTGCGCTGAAAAGTTTGAAGATTCAGTTTTTTGACACAATTTTCTGTAATGAATGAACTCTGACTGCCTGGATCTAAAAGAGCCTTGATTTTAACAAATTCTCCTGTTTCCGAAAATACTTTGATATCAACTGTGGCTAAAAGAATATGTGCATTCTTTTGTGAAGATGTATTCAAAGCAGCATTTTCTTGTGCTGATTGATCACGCTTAGAATTGCCTGGAGCTGAGAAATTATTATTAATATGGGATGTTGAACCTTCAACGAATTTTGATTTTAATTCAAAGTTTTTCTGTGTATTGTAAGAAGTGTTTGAATTAAAATTGTGTAAAAGTGTGTGATGATTTTTTCCACAAATTGAGCATCCACGTGACATACAATCTGCAATAGAGTGTTTAGAGCCCAAGGAATTAAAACATAAAATCCGCTCCTTAACTATTTGAATTCGCCTATTCTGGGGTAAGTTTTTGAATTTCATACATTTATATATAGTGTGATTTTTGAGGTTACAGTAGATACAAAGCTTATCGGAATTAACGTTATTCTGAGGGTTCACTCTAGCGTGATGAGAATATTTAGTGGGTTTAGTTTTATTTATATTTGGAGATGGAGAGTTTAAGTTTTCAAAAATTACACAACGTTTTTCTAGAAAGTTGAAGAACTCTTCAAACGTGGGTAGTGCATTTTCATTCCTTTCCATTTCTAAAGCTTTTCTAGTATTAAAATCTAATTTCTGGGAGAAAATGAAAATAAGAATTGAGTCCCATTCATCAATGGGAATTCCAAGATTTTTCAATGATTCCATGTTTTGTTCAATTTCAGTAGTGAATTCTCTTAACTGATTTACTGAGAATTTCGACAGAGTGGGAGTTTCTAACAAGTACCTGAGATGAGAATTTACAATAAGAAGCTTGTTCTCATAGCGATCTTTGAGTGTATTCAATGCAGATCTAAAATTTTCACCAGTTAATTGTAAGTTATTAATTAAATTTAGAGGTTCTTCTCGCAAGAATGACTTCAGATAAATAAACTTTTGAATACCACCAAGGGACTTATTTTCTACTATTAATGTTGAGAACACCTCTGAAAAAGACATACATTCTGAAATACTCCCTGAAAATATAGGAATATTCAATTCTGGCAATTTAACCGAAATCTTAGTCTCTACGATATTTGAACAACCTAGATTGGGCTGTCTTTCAGATGAATTGAATTTTTCCACAATATTATCTATTTCCGATAGTAAATGACAATATTTCTGTTCCATTCCCTCTCTATCGTCACAATCCTTATAATCCTCTGGATGTTTCGATGTTAGATATTCAATTTCATCCTGAACTCCATTATAGGAGTTAAAAGCCTTCACTAACCAATCACGACGTAATATATAATCCTTAACATCATATACGTCTTTATCTATATTTTTTGCAATAAATGTCTCTAATCTAGAGAAAACATTTTTTTGTGCCGTTCTTTGCTTAGTGTGAGCTTCCATTTTTAGTAAAAATGATGAAAATATTATTGACAATACCTAATACTAAATTGGAGAAAATATAAAAAGTTGAAAACTTGATAATGATGAAGTGAATAATTAGTCTTTTAAATGTTGTGAGCAGTGTAGTTCAGATGTTCTTACTATCGAAAATAAAGAAAAAATTCAAAGAAAACAGTAACTGTCATGAATATAAACTGAAGAAGTGATACAACTAAATTAAATTATGAATATAAAATCAAACACAATGTTTATTAAATTCAGATTTTCATTCGATGGAATGAAATCAAAACAATCAAACCTGTTGTTCTTGCGAGGTTATCTTGATAAGGGGACGGCAGCACTCGACGATTCGACAGATGTGGGCCTTGAAGATAAGGAAACTGCGTTGACTATGGCGAAAATTTTACCATAAAATGAAAACTGGATCGTGAATAATCTGCGTTGACTGGATTGAGAATTCTTGCGTCCCTTGGACCACAGGAGAGGGCTTCGAAAAACTTCAATAGTAGGGTTGAAGAAATATCCCGGGTTTCGGCACAAAATTTTATGTTACGGATTTTCACTTCCGTACATAAAGAGCGTAAGAGTTTTTACAATTTTATTGTAAATAATTGCATACAGCTGTGGTACAAATATATATTATTTGTTGCTGGATAGAGATGTGAAATTTTGTGAGGTCTCGATATTGTCGTAATGAAGGTATGATAATTAGTTTGTACGTAAAAATGTGTGGATAGTCACTCGATGTGTTTCTTATTGTGTCTGTATTATTAACTTTCAGCGCCTGCACCTGACTGAAGGTGGAGGTCAAGTGCATGCGCTGATATGTTGTGAATTTCCAGTAAATAGGTTTGTTTTGGTTACGCTTCAGAACTGATCCAGGACGGTTCGCAAGTGCGCACATTCCGAATTTTTGTTCAAAATTCGCAACGGCGCATGTAGGAACCGTCCTGGACAGTTCTGAACTCGGAACCAAAACAAACCTAATGAAATTGAAACATCTAGTACTAAGTCCATTAGTTCTAAATCGTTGGTGAATGTTGACAAACACTGAGGAATGTGGATGGCATCTTCTCGGGAATCTTATTCGGTACTCCGTAGCTGCTTCCGCCAAGGTTCCATTTGCCACTCGAAAAGGCATTTAGTTGTTAAAGAGGAACTGACTAAACTGTGATAAATTACTGTCAAACTTCAAATAAATGTTCAAAGCTGACAACAGTTTTTTCTCCATGGCACACTTTGCTTTCCACAATAAATTAAATAGTTAGTATATATAGTAAATTATAGTTTTTTATGGTTAAGTGTGTGTTGAATTTGTCTTACTTCAGAAAATTGCTACAAAACCGTAGTAAGCTTTTTATTGCTATATCAAATTCTGGCGATTTCCTCATACATAAGAATGTGTTTTATTTTTTTAACCGGACACGGTGTCTCGTACAGCAAAAGGACTGAATTTGCTTCAAATTAAATAAGGATTTAAATTGTAATTTTTATTGTCGAAAAAATCAGTGGCGTATCAGTGGCGGCTCGTGAAATCTCATCTTGGGTCGGCAGAGATATACAGGGTGTCCCGTAATTAGACCGACAAACTTCTAGTGGACATTAAAGATCGTATTTTAGACAGATTCGACCCAAATCATATAATGCAAAATTGCTTCGTTAAGGAGCTAGTGCCCTTTGAAGATGACGTCCTGTCCACACATTTTGCCACATATTCGCAAAACGGAGTCACATAAAGTGCTGAAAGTTTACACATTGGCTATTATCAAAAATACGCATCGAGTAGATTGAGTGCATTTCTTTTATGTCAAGCACAATCGTATCATTTGGGGGGCCAAGGGTATTTTTAGTTGAAACTTTTTTAACTTTCATTATTTCGCGAAATTTACATCATATTCATAAACTCTGATGTTTTTTCTTGAAAAAAGATGCTCCTGTATAATTACGCCCAGATGCACCATTTCTGAAAAAAATAGATTTGAAATGTTCTCTCTTTACACTAAGTACTCATTACTCAATGTAAAATGGTGCATCTGGGCGTTATTATACAAAAGCATTTTTTTTGAAGAAAAAACATCAGAGTTTATAAATATGATGTGAATCTCGCGAAATAATGAAAGTTAAAAAAGTTTCAACTAAAAATACCCTTCGCCCGCCCCCCCAAATGATACGTTTGTGCTTGACATGAAAGAAATGCACTAAATCTAATCGATACATATTTTTAATATTAGTCAATGTGTAAACTTTCAGCACTTTATGTGACTCCGTTTTGCGAATATGTGGCAAGAAGTGTGGACCGGACGTCATCTTAAAAGGGCACTAGCTCCTTAACGAAGCAATTTTGCATTATATGATTTGGGTCGAATCTGTCTAAAATACGATCTATAATGTCCACTAGAAGTTTGTCGGTCTAATTACGGGACACCCTGTATATAGTAATTATTTCGTTAATTGATTCGATCAATTAATTCTGGATGTTTTTGGAAAGGCCTGTGAAAACTGTAGATTCCTCCAAAAATTTCTTCAAAGTTTCATCATAACGCGATAAGAATTTCACGAGTTCAAGAAAATTTCCTTGATTGGCTGACGTTGTTTTTTCTTCATGTCCAATAAATGGTAACTCCTGATAGGCTAAATACAGACTATATCAATGAGAATTCTGTATATTTCACGAATTTTTTTTAACTAATTTATTGTGATCATCAATGCTTTGCCGGTAAGCGTTATCGATTGATTGCTGAATATTAGTGGTACCAAAAAGTTTGAATTTTAAAGCTGAATGTATATGGTCTCGCGAAGCTTCATGTTCACTTAGTGACCTTGAAAGTTCTTTAATTTTGTCGAAACCTAAAGTTACCCATGGACTTTTTTTATTATCCAAAAAAATCAAGCAAATCCAGCAGTATAATTTATTTCTAGATGGACTACCGGTCAACCATCCAAATTTCGAGAACCAATTTTCATTCAATGCCCTACTGGATTGGCTTCCCGATCCTTATTGCACCAAATAACTCATTTTTAGGCACGGTTTTGGCATACCTATGTTTCAGAAATAGCCTATCCTCAAATTAATTAATTCTATTTGCATCAACTGAAAAATTCACAACGTCCGGATTCTCACAAGAAGCTAGGAATTCTTCAACCTGATGTTTGGCCATTTTGTTCACTTGAAAAAAAAATTCTAGAATCACTTACTCGTCACGAGCGAAACGAACGAAAACTTTACGTTACACGCTAACAAACACGTTACACCACTAATCTAATAAGAATTCCGAAAGAAACTGAAGATAGATCATCTGGATCTGGATCACTTCACTGGACGAAGAGCCGAGCCGCCATACGCAAAGGAAAGAATGCAATCGAGATATCCGTATCATCATCGAATCAACGCTTTTCAAGTACGTCTTTATTTGCCGACTGCGATGTATTGAGTCTGCAATAAGGGGTTTAATGACTATCGCTCAGCTTTTTTCTCTGCAAAAAGTTTTTGAGAATAGACGAAGATTATTAGGCATTATATTATATTCGTTGATGAAAAGAATTAAATTAAACTAAAAATCGTTGTAAGCAAAATGAATCTCTCATGATTTGCTATATTGCATAAAAAACATCGGGTTTTTGATTATGGAAAGACTTGAAATAGGAGGCAATTATAATATTTATAATTATCTGAATAAAATTTCAACAGAAATTAGTCAAGTTAGAATTTTTACGTCTCATTTGTATTTCTATTTCATCGATATGCCATCTCCAGGTTCGGCAGTCGGCATGCCTGCCTACCTTGGCGTGCTAGACAGATCGAACGTCGACGGTCCTCGCTTCTCGATTACCCACTCTCGAGGAAAGTTCTTAACGGTCAGTGGCAGTGGCAACTTTGTGTTCGCGTACACATTTTCGCCTAAAGATTTGAGAGAACAGTGATATCACATACCTGATTTCTCATAAAATGGATTGAGACTATTGAGAGGTATATAATTTGAAGAATTTTATTTACACAGGTATTGGGAATACATTTATAATCATTATAACTCAATTCTGGTAATTTGAAAGAATTTGAGAATTTCAATTTTGTCTGGACAATATTTTTGGGTCGGCAGTGCCGACCCTGCCGGGAAGCATTATTTCTCGACATATGTTTGTATGACAAACATGTGTTTATTTTTGATGTAGAAAACGTGGTAAAAATTTCTTGGTTACGATCAGGTCCACCCTATATAAAATTAGACATATTGCAAAATATGCATATTACAATCGTTATTACGTGCTATAATTTAGCAATTGAATATATAGCTTAAATTTTCACTGATGTCCCAATAATTGGGTATTTTATATTTGATATAGATGGAATTTCCCCACCCTCTTCTAACCTCTCCCCTCCACCAATCTAACTGGGCGGGAAAATTCATCATTCGCGGAATACTAAATAGGGACCACCTAGTGCAACACTATCACATAAATTCATGCGCTATCAAGAACTAGTAGAGCAAGCAACAACTAGTCAGTGACAATTACGTCTTCGAACGAGTTGAAAGTGAAGTGACTTATTTAATAAAGGTAAACAATTATTGAATTCAATTTGAATATTTCGAATTAAGTCTGTCGAATTCAACTGAGGTAATTTCTTTAGCAGCTAGCACTTTTTTGCGTCGATATTGCAAAATTATTATTGATAATATGTAGTTTGTTTTTTTTTTTAACTTGCTCTGATTTGCCTGGAAAAGTATTGTGAAAAAAAATTTTCTTTACAATTACTGGTATAATTTGAAGCATTAAAAATCTAGGATGACATTTTCTAACGTTGCATAAGATGTGAACCATTTATTTTCTAGAATTTGACTTATTTAATAAAGGTAAACAATTATTGAATTCAATTTGAATATTTCGAATTAAGTCTGTAGAATTCAACTGAGGTAATTTCTTTAGCAGCTGGCACTTTTTTGCGTCGATATTGCAAAATTATTATTGATAATATGTAATTTGTATTTTTTTTAACTTGCTCTGATTTGCCTGGAAAAGTATTTTGAAAAAAAATTTTCTTTACAATTACTGGTATAATTTGAAGCATTAAAAATCTAGGATGACATTTTCTAACGTTGCATAAGATGTGAACCATTTATTTTCTAGAATTTGACTTATTTAATAAAGGTAAACAATTATTGAATTCAATTTGAATATTTCGAATTAAGTCTGTAGAATTCAACTGAGGTAATTTCTTTAGCAGCTGGCACTTTTTTGCGTCGATATTGCAAAATTATTATTGATAATATGTAATTTGTATTTTTTTTTAACTTGCTCTGATTTGCCTGGAAAAGTATTTTGAAAAAAAATTTTCTTTACAATTACTGGTATAATTTGAAGCATTAAAAATCTAGGATGACATTTTCTAACGTTGCATAAGATGTGAACCATTTATTTTCTAGAATTTGACTTATTTAATAAAGGTAAACAATTATTGAATTCAATTTGAATATTTCGAATTAAGTCTGTCGAATTCAACTGAGGTAATTTCTTTAGCAGCTGGCACTTTTTTGCGTCGATATTGCAAAATTATTATTGATAATATGTAATTTGTATTTTTTTTAACTTGCTCTGATTTGCCTGGAAAAGTATTGTGAAAAAAAATTTTCTTTACAATTACTGGTATAATTTGAAGCATTAAAAATCTAGGATGACATTTTCTAACGTTGCATAAGATGTGAACCATTTATTTTCTAGAATTTGGACCCGGCAATGGGTTTCAAGACCTAACGAACAAGTTGTTTCAAATGATTTTATACGTGAAGTGGAAGAAGAAGAAAAAAATACCCGATAACGTCCGAGTAGTAGCTCACTCTATCCGAGCAAACTCGCATTTTAAGAGGTAATTCAGACAAACGAAGAGAGAGATTTTGCATTTATAGCGTGTGTTTGGTCACGAGTTAGCGATAATTTAAGGTCATATACCTAATATTGTCGACAAAAACACCCAAACTTTGAAGTTAGCCCCCTTAGTTTTGGAGTAGCCCTCATTTTAAATTTACTTTTTTATTTTCGTTGACCCTTTCAAATAATATCGATTTCTTTGGACATAAAGGTCCTACAGATGTAAAAAAAATGTTTTTTGAAAGATGATACTACCACCTTTCATTGAAGTATAACAATATAAAAACATTCAACTTGAAAACGCCATAAAAAAATTCTTTAAAAAAGTTCATAGTAAAAATATGTACTGATTTTCTTAGTAAATCCGCAATAGTACAAGAATTAGCACATTGAAGTATATTTTTTTTCAATGATTTAACACGCAAGGGTATTAGCTACAAAACAATATTTACATCATATCTGTAAGTTACATAATTTGAGAGTTATTGCTGTTCGAACATGATCACTCCGCGAGCAAAAGACTTGTGTCTTTTGCTCGCGTAGTGATCAGGTCGTCATGAAGGCCACTGCCTGTCTACAGAGCAGAGGCGGCCATTTTGAGCAATTTTTATGATTAATTTGTTTGTTTGATCATTGAAAATTATCGAAAGTACAGTACAAAGGTTTTTTTCATTTTACCAATTTTCATGAGGGTCATGTTCGAACAGCAATAACTCTCAAATTATGTAACTTACAGAAAAGCTGTGAGTGTTGTTTTGTAGCTTTTGTCCTTGCGTGTTAAATCATTGAAAAAAATTATACTTCAATGTGCTAGTTCTTGTACTACTGCAGATTTACTGAGAAAATCAGTTCATATTTTCACTATGAACTTTTTCAAAGAATTTTTTTATGGCGTTATCAAGTTGAATGTTTTTTTACTGTTATACTTCAATGAAAGGTGGTAGTATCATCTTTCAAAAAACATTTTTTCACATCTGTAGGACCTTTATGTCCAAAGAAATCGATATCATTTGGAAGGGTCAACGAAAATAAAAAAGTGAATTTAAAATGGGGGCTTCTCCAAAACTAAGGGGGCAAACTTCCAAGTTTGGGTGTTTTTGTCGATAATATTAGGTATATTTGATGATCTTGAATTATCGCTAACTCGTGACCAAACACACTGTATAGTCGGTATCAACTCCAACTCCTAAACAAAATTTTGAGGTGATAGCCTCATTGTTCTACCAATGAACGAGCGCTCAAAGGCACCTGCTCAGGGCTTTTGCAATATTTTTATATTTGTCATAGATTTAATTATAATGAAAAATTAAGGGTATTAACTATTACTGAATTTTTGGATTGATAGGTACCATTTGAATTTTTATTGAATATGAAGTTGTCATCTATCTGAATCTTTCTTTCGATTTGATTTCTCAATAGAGATAGAGTCAACCGGGTATTTCAAAATTCTAAAGGGTATAGCCGGATTTCAATGGTAAATTTGCCCCCGCGGCCTTTTCGATTCATATTGAAGGAATCGATTAGGCATTGAATGAAAATAATTCAGCCAACTTTTCAGCTTTTTATCTCAAGCCATTTTTGAGATTTCTGTTAAAAATACTTTTCTCGTTTTTATTTTTTTTCTCTTGTGAAATCCAAAATGTTTAAATGGTGATTTTTTCTGTTGATTCTTTGCTATTAAAGGAATAGACGTATGATCCTTTTATGAATTTCAGCTGAAAAATCTATTTTTAGAAGAAAAAATAATATTATGTCTATTGGAATTTAGGTGTTCTTAGAAAGTGTCCACCGCCATTTTTTGACATAAAATGTCTTCTTTGGTCCTTTATACCCTGGATTTTTTTCACATTTTCAAAATTGATGGAACATTTTGAAAAAAAAATAAAACTGTTTGAATTTTAAAATTCATCAGATATCCATCAAATTTTGGTGCTGTTGTATTCATATTGGCTCCCTGTATAATTGGCAATCTGTCTTAGTTTGGAAGATATGGGCTCCCAAAGTTAGAAAAATATTTCACCTGAAAGTCACTTTTCCCACTACAGAAACACTGAATTACCGCTTTATTAAGTTTAAAGCCCCTCTGAACAATTTAAGATAAAGATATGATTCATTTTATTTCAGATATATTCAATAATTATTGCAAAAACATCGAAAAATTCGAGAGAAAGCCCGCCGTTTCTGATGGTAAGTTTGGCACTACCGCGAATTATTTCGCGCGAAGATGACAGGATGCATACCGGTAAATCCCGCTATCATTTCCTAATGGCACTCGCTGAAAGACGCGGTAGTGCCAAACTTACCATAACAAACGGCGGGCTTTCCCTCGAATTTTTTCGATGTTTTTGCAATTTTTATTGAATATATCTGAAATAAAATGAATCAAATCTTCATGTTTAAATGTTCAGAGAGGCGGTAAACTTAATAAAGCGGTAATTCGGTGTTTTTGTAGTGAGAGAAGTGACTTTCAGGTGAAATTTTTTTTGGACTTTGGGGGCCCATATCTTCCAAAATAAGACAGATCGCGAATTGTTTTTTTCACTAATATTGTTCAGGGAGACAATATGAATACAACGGCACCAAAATTTGATGGATGTCTGATGAATACTTGAATTCAAACATTTTTAGTTTTTTTTCAAAATGTTCCACCAATTTTAAAAATGTAAAAAAATTCCAGGGTATAAAGGACCAAAGAAGACATTTTATGACCAAAAATGGCGGTGGACACTTTTTAAGAACACCTAAATTCCAATAGATATAATTTTATTTTTCCTTCTAAAAATCGATTTTTCAGCTGAAATTCATGAAAAAATCATACGTCCATTCCTTCAATAGCAAAGAATCAACAGAAAAAATCACCACTCAAAAATTTTGGATTTCACAAGAGAAAAAAAAATAAAAACGAAAAAACAGTTTTTTACAGGAATCTCAAAAATGGCTAGAGATAAAAAGATGAAAAGTTGACTGAATTATTTTCATCCAATGCCTAATCGATCCTCTCAATATGAATCGAAAAGGAGGCGGGGGCATATTTACCATTGAAACCCGGCTATACCCTTTCAATTTATTCAAATCAATAAAAATATTACTCCAATTCTCAACAAAGGTTTTCTTTAGATTCCGTAGACCTGTCGCTATCCAAAACTACCCCATGTATGTAATGCATTTTTGTAGATTCGAGTTGTTATGATTTTTTGGGTGTCTTCTTGATGTATTTTGCTAGCTAGATTTGATAAATTCATATCTTTTTATACAGTAGGTATTTTGCAGTTTTTATTCTTTTAATATGATCGTACTGAATGTTGTTTCAATAAAAAAAAATATTTAGCTTCCTGGAATTACCTCAAGTAACCCAGTAAAGTCTTGAAAGCTAGATCTTCAGTTTTCAGTAGGATGTAATAAAACTTTCATTTTCGATTTAAAAATAGAAAAACGAGTTTTTTCAACTCTGGGCTAAGTTTAAAGATTGAGCGGAATCCGGAGCCACAAGTCATAATAAAAAAATTCAAGAAAGCCTTGAGCAGGTCCTTTTAAGCGCTCGATCATTGGTGAAGCAATGAGGCTATCACCTCAAAATTTTGTATAGGACTTGATATTGTCACTAAATATATTAATGCTTAATCTCAGCACAATCGCATTATTCTTCTGGAAATAACTCAGAAACTGAAATATTTAAATACGTACCAATTGAAAAAATTAGTTTCTATGGTTCAGATGATGCGATCTTTTTGAAATTTCACACGAACATTCAATATGTTGATCTTCATTACCAAAATGAATTTCACTCGAATCGGATATATCGTTATGGAAATATAAAGATTCTTCTATTAAATATTCCAATTGAATTGTCTTTGGTTCTGTTAACACTATGGCCACAAAATTCTGCATGAGGCCGGAAAATTTCATTCCGATTGGTTTCGTTTTGTCTGAGATATTGAGGAACAAAAATTTTTAATGGAAATATTTTATGGAATACTTTGTACGGTTTGGCTGGTAAACGAACTCAACCGCGGCATTTGGGAACCGAATAAAATTTCAAGTCTTTAGATCAATCCCTTTGTATTTAAGTATGTTATAGTATTCACGGCTGGCCGGACGGCCCCACGGACAAAAATTGAAATCAGGGAACCCTATCGTTGGAAACCCTTTTCGGTTCAAAATTCGAAAATTACAGACATTTTGGCAAAACGATATAGCATTCGTTACTTTATCGTACTTTTTTTTGTTGTAATCGGCCTTGGAAGGAGGATAGACTAGATATCATTAAAAACCCGATAATAGTTATTTTCCTCTTTTTATCATTTTTATGATGAACTGAAATGAAGTATGGAATTTTGAATAGATTTTAATTAAAATTCCTGTAAAATAATTTTTACAATAATGGAAATTATGAACATTTGTTAGAACTGCTAGTTGCAAAATGACCTGTTTTGGGATAAGAAAAGGGCACATACAAGTAATACCGAAAAATGAATAATGAAACCCGATAAAAGTAATTCTCTTATTTTTTATTTATATACTCAATACAAATTAAAAATGAGACTTCATATTGATTTTTGCGTCGACCTCAAAATAAAAGGTCATTTTAATGTGTATAAAATTGAACATGATCCAATGATCCATCTCAATGTTTTTTTAATATGCAATAGACGTGGGCAACCGCAAAGTTTATTATCACTCATATATTTCCAACCATTTTGATAATTGATAATGATGATCTACCACATTTGATGGAATTCATGATCATGAGACAATTAGCAATAAATTTATCGATCAAAACGTTTACTTTGAAATGCCCTCATTCAATAAGAGATTCACCTTTGGTTGTGCGAAAAAAAAGAGACCGTGCGCTTTACAAGCATCTAACGCCGGGTCCACACGGCTGTAACGTGTAATGTAATATCACTCGTAATTTATTACGCGACGTGTGGACGGCTCACGAATTCACGGCTAATCCCGAATCCTCGTTAGTCGATGTTCCACTCAATACCCATGCCAACGATAACTGCGAGTCCCTTTGAATTCGACAGAAAAACAGACTCCCCTATGGATCAGGTCGAACGTTGACGCGAGCCTTATATTACACCATGTCTTTTTTTATATATTTATTCGAGCCTTTTTTCAGGGCTATTTGTTGGGTAAATTCCCCCCAAATGAGTCGCACTATATATAATTATATTATACTATGCCTTTTCAAGGTTTGTTTCAAGGGGTTTCAGATAGAAATTGCAAAATTGCAAACATTGAAGAAATTGATATTTTATCCCAAGTTTGATATTTTGAACTAGGACAGCGACGCGCATATTTATCCTACATTTCATCAGATACGAATCATCAGAGTTTGAAAAAAATAAAAATGAACACTCATAACCTTCGATAGGGAAGAGGTGAAAATTTGAAATTTTTATGATGGTTTGGTACCTGAATATCTTGTTTTGAGTTCGTTAGCGGGCCAGTTTGGTTGGATAGTTATTGTCACTAAATTATTTCCCAATTAAAATAATTGAGTTTCTAGTCGATATGAAATTCAGTGTTTAAATACGAATTGCTGATGTGCTCATGTCTGCTATATTCTATAGAACTATACTAATTAGTTTTTCGATTTAGAGAAAATTTGTTATCAGAACACATCCAAACTAACCATACCCAATAATCACAAGGGAATAATGAGATATTAATCACTGCTGTGAGATGACTCATAAATTAAGCTTAGATATAATATTCCTTGAATTTGTATTTCTTCAGTATTCTAAAGTACTCTAACTAACAAATATGGGTATATCATGTCAATCGAGGGCCAAATCTACTTTTCTATACTAATATTATAAAGAGGAAAGATTTGTTTGTTTGTGGGTTTGTGGATTTGTGGGTTTGTGGCGTTGGTAGAGTTAACTAATAAGCTACTTTACCGATTTCAATAATTCTTCCACCCTTAGAATGCTACACTATCCCTGAGTAACATAGGCTATACTTTTCACCTGAGAAAATTGAGGAAACCCTTCTATAACTTCAATGATAATAAATATGAGTACCAAAATCAGCTATTTTCAGGTGCGCTGCTAAAACCGTTAAGACGTACATGGAAACAATGTATGACGAAAATGTACCTCTTCAATAGTTCTACAAAAAAGTACGCGATAGCAAATATCTATCTTTCAAGGTTTACTCGGTATCACCTTTTAAAGGTATACGAATGTTTCTCAAAATTATGCATTCCTTATTTAGGAGTATTTTTTTATGAATACGCTATTGATCATTATCCAATTAAATACGTCCTTCATACCCAATAAGTATTTAATTTAGAACAAAATTGCCTTTTACATCATTCAATTATGATGAATACATCAAAAGATATGGCAGGTTGAAGATGAAATCGCACCAAAATGCGTCTCCGAGCACGATACACAAACACCGGTATGCCGACGCGCATCGAGATGTGACGTCACTGCGGAGCATTTCCATTGCATTCGCGGGATGGAAGTGTTAGAACTCGAGGAAATGATTGGAAAAATAAATATAATAGTTATATTATAGAGAAAAATTTCGTTGAAATATGAGAACCCTGAGACCCTAGATGTGAGGATCATTCTCAACACTTTTCAGATTCGCTGTTGACTCGATCGCAAAAATCCATTTTTTTTTCTGTTTGGTATGTCCGGCCAAAAAATCAAAATTGCATAAATTCACACCTGATCAGTCAAAAAGGACCTTCCGTTACAGCTGGATGATTTCAATTGTGGAATATATGTTATTTACTATGCATCCTGCATAATACACAATATTGAGCCAGACAACCAGTTAGACCCAAATAATTATAAAATTTACCTAAAACAATTATTAATCAGACGATCGAGTGATATGATTGACTCTTGTTCATATTTTGGTTGTAGTGAGAAAACGGAAGACATTTCATTGATGTGTGAGATCTTTTTGCGGTTTATACATAAGAGATGCATCAAACATCGAAATAAAGATTTCGAGGTACCACCACAGGGAGTGTACTTCGTGTGTGATGTTTGTAAAGTTTGAGAAAACAATTAAATTTCATCTCTTAATATAGGAAAATTTTAATATCAGTACGATTATGTCGTCGGGGATCAGGTCCTTTCTCGTGTTAATAGGGTGAAGGATCTTGGTGTGATCTTTGATCAGAAAATTTCGTTTATCCCGCATATTTCCCAACTCATTACGTCTATGTCTAGAACATATGGATTCATCGCGAGCAATAGCAAGTACTTTAGTAATACGCTAACATTGTTGATTCTCTTCAGTTCCTTTATTCATAGCAAGTCGGAGTATGCCAGCATAATTTGGCGTCCTATTTATTATCGCCATAAATACCACCTTGAGGCGGTGCAGAGGAGATTCTTGAAATTCTTGGCTTGGAGGGAGGATAAAGTTTATCCACCAAGAGCATTCGACCATAGTTCATTGTTGAATCGATTCAGTGTGGTTTCATTGCGAGGCATAAGAAAGATTGTGGCTCTTAAATTTATTTACAAACTACTGCACAACAATATTGACTGTCTACCTCTATTGACTGGTTTGAGTTTCCGCGTTCCAAGAGTGACATCTCGTGCTGTGGATTTATTCCATCTGCAGACTTCGAGGACCAATTCATTCATGCAGTTCTCCATTTGGTTCATGGAGTTTATTTTCAACTCGATTGCGGGAGATTGTGACATTCAATTTGACACGTTGGCGTCTGTTATCATCAGATATATATTGAGGTTAAATTAGGAACAAGAGTAAATAAATTTAGATATGTATAATTATGTTTGCCACCTTACTGGTATTTTTTTAATAATTTCATGCTATTTTATTGTTGCTATTTTTAAGTTCGCAATATTGGTTGATTTTGCATTTACATATTTCTGGTCTCAGTATAATATCTTTCGATTTTGTTCGGTATTTTTCTTCCTTTTCATTGTTAGCACTGAACCTTGGTTTCTTTTATTGTGCTAGGTTCAGTGGCGTAAATAACACCCCCGCTGCCCCGCCGTGCGGGGGGGCGCAGCAGTCCGGGAGGCGCCGTAGGGCGCGAAGCGCCCTCCGCTTTACGGGTTGTCAATCAGCGGCAATCGGCCCGGCCGATCAGCTGGCGGGGGGGCGCTCCATGGCTTAGTTACGCCACTGGCTAGGTTTAGTTATTTTCTGTAACTGTGTACAAATAGTTACTAAGGAATGCAAAAAAAATATTCTTCATTTTCGAAAAAGTGTTTGCTAACTTCTCATTCTAGGAGTGTATTTTTTTCGTTACAAATAACAACAAATAGTTACTCACGAGTTACTAACGAGTGGAAAAAAAATTTCTCCATTTTCGAAAAACTGGGTGCTAACTTCGCATTTTGGGGGTGTAATTTTTCCATTACAGATTTGGGTACAAACGAAAATTTTTGAGTTACAAATAATTACTAACGTGTTATTAACGAATGCAAAAAAACCGTTTTCATTTTCGAAAAATTGGGTGCTAATTTCGAATTTTGGGGTTGTCATTTTCTCATGACAGGTAAGGTTAGAAACAAAATTTTTTGCGTTACGAATAACTACTAACGAGATACTAACGAAGGCAAAAAATTTCTCTTTAATTTTCGAAAATGTGGGCGTGATGTTAGACCCAGCGGAATGCGGTGTTTTTCCACCAGTTCCTTTGGGGTACAAAGGAAAATTTTGATGTTACAAATAGTTACTAACGACCTATTAACGAATGCAAAAAAAGATTTTTTCATTTACGAAAAAGTGGGTGCTAACTTCGCATTTTAGGGTTGTAATTTTTCCATTACAGGTTAGGTTACAAACCGAAATTTTTGAGTTACAAATAGTTACTAACGTGTTACTAACGAATGCAAAAAAATCTTCATTTTCGAAAAAGTGGGTGCTAACTTCGCATTTTGAGGTGTCATTTCCACATGACAGGTTAAGTAAAATAACAAAATTAGATCAATCTCTAAGAGGAGCCATTTGAATTTCTCAGAATCCACTACAATTTTTTTTAGATTTTATGTCAATACTTTTTGAGAACTCTGGAGTTTTGTTGTATGACCATATCAAACAGAGTAGAGTCAACCAAAAAACTTTTAGGTGCAAAAAAAAGTACATTCAAGAGAGGAGGGAATTACCCAGTATCTGCCTTATCTGAGTAGATATGAGAAAAGTTATATTGGATGTTCCAATAGGAGTGCCAATGGTATGTTTACGCAGAAGTAGGTATTGGATATGTTTGACACCACGTACAAGGGCATAAGTCGACCAATTTTTCTATTCTTAATATTGAAAATATCTGTGACTTCTTCTCATAGCGAATACAAACTAGTTATTTTTTGTACAACTTTTTTTGTACACTATTTTCAGATGCTACATTTATTTCATGTGACATTCGCCACCTCTATCCTAAGTAATTTTTCAGTTGCTCTATGTTTTTAATGAAAAACATTCAAGAACAGCCCTGAGCAGGAGCTTTTGAGCGCTCGTTAATTGGTGGAGCAATGAAACTAGAGCCTCGAAAATCTATATGGGACTCGAAATCGATACCAATTATACAGGGTGTTTCATTGGGAAAGGGAAATACTTCACAGGTGCATAGGTGGCACCAAGACGGTTCTAGAGATACCCCATTTATTGGGTCTCACTGTCTTCGTAGCCGAGATACAGGGTGTTTTATTAATTTTGCCCGTTTCTTTCTGAGGCCGTACCATACGAACCACCCGGTATATTTTCTTCATATTTGGCAAATATGTTCCTAATTAAGAGCCCAAACATATCATGCAATAACCGCCTCGAAAATCCAGGTCCGGGTTAACAAAAAATTATGAATCGTTTGAATACTCGAAACAACACCCTGTACATCGGAATTTTGAAAATCTGTTTTAATATTCGAAAACACCACTAAAAACCAAACTGAGACGTATACTTCAAATTTTCGCGCAGAAAGTTTTACTGTACAAATTTTCAAGGTAAAAGTGAAGTTTTTAGGAACTTGGTTACCCGAAAGTGGTTTGAAATGACTTTAACAATGAATTATCAACAATATTGAATCCATAATTATTTAAACATTACTTTGTGATTCATTTCATCATTGGTTTCCCTTTTTATAGCCGTATACTTAAAAATCCAGCTCCGGGTTAACGAAAATTATGAATCGTTTGAATCCTCGAAACAACACCCTGTACATCGGAATTTTGAAAATCTGTTTTAAAATTCGAAAATACCACTGAAAACTGAACTGAGACGTACACTTCGAATTTTCGCGCAGATAGTTTCAATGCACAAATTTTCAACGTGAAAGTGAAGTTTTTGAGAAATTGGATACCTGAAAGTTCCATAATCCATAATCCATCCCATAATTATCATATTATACGTTATAATGCAACTTACTTCTCAATAAATGAAAACTAATGTGGAAATGAATCACAAAGTAATGATGAAATAATTATGGATTCAATATTGTTGATAATTCATTGTTAAAGTCACTTCAAACCACTTTCGGGTATCCAAGTTCCTGAAAACTTCACATTTACCTTTAAAATTTGTGCAGTAAAACTTTCTGCGCGAAAATTTGAAGTATACGTCTCAGTTTAGTTTTGAGTGGCGTTTTCGAATATTAAAACAGATTTTCAAAATTCCGATGTACAGGGTGTTGTTTCGAGGATTCAAACGATTCATAATTTTTTGTTAACCCGGACCTGGATTTTCGAGGCGGTTATTGCATGATATGTTTGGGCTCTCAATTAGGAACATATTTGCCAAATATGAAGAAAATATACCGGGTGGTTCGTCTGGTACGGCCTCAGGAAGAAACAGGCAAAATTCATAAAACACCCTGTATCTCGGCTACGAAGACAGTGAGACCCAATAAATGGGGTATCTCTAGAACCGTCTTGGTGCCACCTATGCACCTGTGAAGTATTTTCCTTTCCCAATGAAACACCCTGTATAAGTAAATGCAGAATCTCAGCGTAATTTAATTATATTCTGATAATTATTCTGAAATATAAATATGTAAAATATTAATAATAAAGAAAATTAAATTATATGGTTCTGATGATGCGATCCTCTTCTTTTATAAAATAAATTCGAATCAGATATCCTGTTATGGAAATATGAAGATTTTTCTTTTCAATATTCCAATTGAATTTTGTATGGTTTGGACACTATTGCCACAAAATTCTGCATGAAAACTCAGTATATCAGTCTTCATTCACAAAATGAATTTAACTTGAATCGGATATCCTGTAATGAAAATTTAAAGATTCTTATTTTCAATATTCCAATTGAATTTTCTATGGTTCTATTAACACTATGGCTTCAAAATTTTGTAGAAAATTCAATATATCAATTTTCATTCACAAAATAAATTTCACCCGAATCGGATATCTGGAAAAATAAAGTTTCTTCTTCTCATTATTGCAATTGAATTTTCTATGGTTCTGTGTACTCTATGGCCACAAAATTTTGCATTAGGCTTATTATCTGCATTTTGCACGTATCTGCAACATATCATCTCGATTGGTTTCGTTTTGTCTGAGATATTGAGGAAAAAAAATTTTAAATGGCCATATTTTATAGAACACCCTGTACGATTTGGCTGATTAACGAACTCAACTAAGGCATTTGGAAACCAAACTCAGCCTGAAAATTTCGGCTCAAAATTACAGACATTTGGGGAAAACGATATAGCACTCGTTTAAATAGAACGAGCGCTCAAAAAAGGGATGGAAGTTTTGGGAAAAATTTTTCACAACTGAAACGTTGACTTTGGGGAAAGCCGGTTTCAGCAATAGTAAGCTCGCGGCCACACTCAGTGGAGAAGGGAGTGAGTTATATATGATAGAATAAAATGGGCGCCAGGTAGAGTAATGCCTGCCTACTCAAGGTAAATGAACTGCTTACTCCTCTACCAGAGTAACAGTTAACAAAAAGCCCTCAAAATTCAAGTCACAATAATTTATTAACAAAAATAAAAAGATATGTGCAGTGGTTGATTCAATACGAATAAAGATTATCCCCCAAGGGGTAGTCAAAAGGAAAACACTAAATACACACTAAATCAGGTAAGAACCAATAACCAATAATCTAAACTAACAAACTAAACCCACTTAATCAACTTACGTTCAGCTTAACGCTCGGGTTTAGGTTATCAGAACCTACTTTAAAAAAAATACTCTAAATCAAACAATGATTCCTGAAGGGAATACCGATCAATTATCCTATAATAAAATCCTGAAGGGATACACGATAACAAAATCCTGAAGGGATATACGAGTACCTTTGTTGGTACCCAACGCAACTTATGAAGTGCACCTCACTATAATTGCTCACAGTTATATATAAAATTACCTTATAGAATAATATCACACACTATCAAAATAAAAGAAACCAATGATTTACAACTTTAAAGCCAGTGCTATGCACTGGTTACCTGCACAAATTATTACAAATGGTAAGTTGAACGTATGAAGCCAGGCACGTAGACCTCCAATAAGCCAATCACCCAATACGTGGAACTACGTGGATAACCCTGGTACGTGGATAAGTACACCCAGATACGTGGAATACTGCCAGATACGTGGAAACCCCAGTACGTGGAAACCCCAGTACGTGGACCCTAACAAAATACTATAAGAAACGGTTCATAAGTTATAAAAGGATATCTTAGTTACCTCTGTTGTTCGAGGGAGATAGGTTCAACCTCCAATTCAGTCAAGAATTTGTTCCAAATAATTCCAATTATATTCGCTACACAACAACCTATAAAGAAGATGGTAAGACAACTGGTTCAAGGTAGAAAATGTATGCATACCTAACGAATTTCCTGTGGAAGAGTTTATGATCACGTATGAAACGTATTTTTCCCAAAATATTCCAAAATACTCTCCAGGGAATAATGACACTCGAAGTTTTAATCCCTCAAAACGAGGATGAATCTAGATTCACAATTTCTTCGAAAAATGTCTCAACGAATTTCACACTAACCAAAATGTCGGCCTTGACAGTCACACAGAAATTTCCAGAAACCCCAGGTTCACAGAGCCTATCAGTTGTCATGGTTGTCACAGCGAAGAAGAAGAAAAAAAAACACATCAAAAACCAAAATATATAGGAATTAATACGGTACCGACAATCTACGCAGTTTATACCAGAGGAGGGTCTCTATAAATCCATTTCTATAATTCTTCCACAATTTTCCGAAGTACTTTACTGAGGCCAAATAATAATGAACTAACCAAAAATGACAAACAACATTAACCTCACAATTTTCAAATAATAAACAAACCGTTCTCTGAGGGAAAACAATTCGAAAAGGTAGGTAAACGAAGTGAATAATTACAACAATGAGGAAATCTAGAAAATGAACCATACCAACAAGTTTACTAACCAATAATTTTTGGAAAGAGATGGCAAAACTACATTTCATGACAAGTTCAAAATAATAACGTTACAATTCCCCTCTTACTTTAAAAAAAAAAAATGACT
This sequence comes from Propylea japonica, assembly GCA_013421045.1. Taxonomy (NCBI): domain Eukaryota; kingdom Metazoa; phylum Arthropoda; class Insecta; order Coleoptera; family Coccinellidae; genus Propylea; species Propylea japonica. Next base: position 4,769,555 of record CM024244.1, read on the forward strand.
GAAGGTCCATTTTTTTCCGGTTAATGGTTTTGCCATCCAGGCACACTGAAACTACCACAAGTTGCGCTAATGTATAAGGAAAGTGAAAGAGCATCTGATTACTGAAGGCCATTTCCACCGAGATGGAAACGGAGCGAGAATACCGACAAATATCATCACTCAACCAGAGCCCGAAATAAAAAAACAAACAAAAAAAAATACCTAATCGCTGAAGACGGCAAGATATTGACAAAAATACTACGGTGACTTTCAGAGCCCACCACAGGGAAAAATCCCTAATCCAAACAACACAAAAGTAAAAGATATCCAATCGCTGAAGGCGACTGGTTACCAAAACAACTACGGTGACTTTCATAGCCCACCACAGGGAAAAATCCCTAATCCACACAGCACAAAAGTGAAAGATATCCAATCGCTGAAGGCGACTGGGTACCGACATGTCCAACGGGCCTAACGAAAACTAAATAAAAAAGGAAAACAAAACCAGCTCAACTAAGGATACTAACAAAAAGGCCGATTTTTTTGGGTGTACACTTTTTTTTTTCAAACTAAAGGAGAAACTTATCTGAAATTCGAACCGAAAATTTCAGGTAAGGTGCGGGACATGGAGGACTTCTTTACAATAAAGTCGCAACCTCAACGACTCCCATCACAACCCTACAGGAGTGATGTCAAAATCGAGAATCAAAATCGGTAACACAAAAACGACAAGATCGGGAACGTCAAAATAAGGAAAAGCGGTGGTCCTCGTGGGTAAAGAGCAACGGCTCAATACACGACCAAACGCGTCACTAACTCGTCGGGAGTTTCGGGAATCACAAAAAAAAAACAAAAAAAAGGTCACAATAGGGGCTGATAGCAGGCACGCTATCCATAATCCTTCACAAAGGAGTTACCAATCAAAGAACATAAATCAAAAATCGGGAAACACCAACGTCACGTTCATATCGACACTCAAGGTCGAGATACCTAATCCTCCATTCGGGAGTCACCACACTAAGGTATATAAGTCAAATCGGAAAACACAACGGAATCGACAAAGTCGAGATACCTAATCCTCCATTCAGGAGTCACAAAAATCACAATAGGGGCAATTTAACAATGAGTCAAAATCAAAGAATCCATAATCCTCCACAAGGGAGTCACCATACAAAGGTATAAAATACAAGTCACCGTCATATCGTCATAATCAATACTCCATATAGGAGCCACAAAAATCACCACACATGGCAGTCCTAAACAGAAATTTCACAAAAAAAAAATCACCAAAGAAAGTGTCGAAATCGGGGAATCAAAGTCACACTTTAATACGATATACTTAACCTCGTCACCAATTACTGAGGATGAAATGTAGCTATGTTACTACCGTGGAACTGAAAATACAAAACGATGTTGGTTGTACTTCAGCCACTGAATGGGGGTAGTGACCACCCTAGTCAATTTATGCTCAAGGCAAGGGACAGCCATCCTCTGCCCCATTACTCATTCACCTACTACCCAGCAAATAATGTAACCACATCCACACTAGATCTATTCATCACCAAAAACATCTGATAAGAATCAAATAACCAAAATTGTCCGAACTAATACAACGCAGCCTAAAAGAAAAATCTACCACGAAAACTAGAAACGCATCAGGCGATGCAACAAACCCAATGGACCACATTAAATAATTAATCAACAACAAAAACAGACTGAAAATACGTTGCAGATAAACTAATCAATAAAACAATACCGACGCTACGAACATAGTCAAAACTACCCTCAATTCCATGATAGGGAAGAAAAAAATCAGAAAAAATACCACAAAAGCACCGATCAACCACTGCATGTCAGTTGTCATTGACTATGGCCCCACGTTGGGCGCCAATTTGAAACGTTGACTTTGGGGAAAGCCGGTTTCAGCAATAGTAAGCTCGCGGCCACACTCAGTGGAGAAGGGAGTGAGTTATATATGATAGAATAAAATGGGCGCCAGGTAGAGTAATGCCTGCCTACTCAAGGTAAATGAACTGCTTACTCCTCTACCAGAGTAACAGTTAACAAAAAGCCCTCAAAATTCAAGTCACAATAATTTATTAACAAAAATAAAAAGATATGTGCAGTGGTTGATTCAATACGAATAAAGATTATCCCCCAAGGGGTAGTCAAAAGGAAAACACTAAATACACACTAAATCAGGTAAGAACCAATAACCAATAATCTAAACTAACAAACTAAACCCACTTAATCAACTTACGTTCAGCTTAACGCTCGGGTTTAGGTTATCAGAACCTACTTTAAAAAAATACTCTAAATCAAACAATGATTCCTGAAGGGAATACCGATCAATTATCCTATAATAAAATCCTGAAGGGATACACGATAACAAAATCCTGAAGGGATATAAGAGTACCTTTGTTGGTACCCAACGCAACTTATGAAGTGCACCTCACTATAATTGCTCACAGTTATATATAAAATTACCTTATAGAATAATATCACACACTATCAAAATAAAAGAAACCAATGATTTACAACTTTAAAGCCAGTGCTATGCACTGGTTACCTGCACAAATTATTACAAATGGTAAGTTGAACGTATGAAGCCAGGCACGTAGACCTCCAATAAGCCAATCACCCAATACGTGGAACTACGTGGATAACCCTGGTACGTGGATAAGTACACCCAGATACGTGGAATACTGCCAGATACGTGGAAACCCCAGTACGTGGAAACCCCAGTACGTGGACCCTAACAAAATACTATAAGAAACGGTTCATAAGTTATAAAAGGATATCTTAGTTACCTCTGTTGTTCGAGGGAGATAGGTTCAACCTCCAATTCAGTCAAGAATTTGTTCCAAATAATTCCAATTATATTCGCTACACAACAACCTATAAAGAAGATGGTAAGACAACTGGTTCAAGGTAGAAAATGTATGCATACCTAACGAATTTCCTGTGGAAGAGTTTATGATCACGTATGAAACGTATTTTTCCCAAAATATTCCAAAATACTCTCCAGGGAATAATGACACTCGAAGTTTTAATCCCTCAAAACGAGGATGAATCTAGATTCACAATTTCTTCGAAAAATGTCTCAACGAATTTCACACTAACCAAAATGTCGGCCTTGACAGTCACACAGAAATTTCCAGAAACCCCAGGTTCACAGAGCCTATCAGTTGTCATGGTTGTCACAGCGAAGAAGAAGAAAAAAAAACACATCAAAAACCAAAATATATAGGAATTAATACGGTACCGACAATCTACGCAGTTTATACCAGAGGAGGGTCTCTATAAATCCATTTCTATAATTCTTCCACAATTTTCCGAAGTACTTTACTGAGGCCAAATAATAATGAACTAACCAAAAATGACAAACAACATTAACCTCACAATTTTCAAATAATAAACAAACCGTTCTCTGAGGGAAAACAATTCGAAAAGGTAGGTAAACGAAGTGAATAATTACAACAATGAGGAAATCTAGAAAATGAACCATACCAACAAGTTTACTAACCAATAATTTTTGGAAAGAGATGGCAAAACTACATTTCATGACAAGTTCAAAATAATAACGTTACACAACGCACATGTTTCATGAAAATGGTTACTATAGACGTATATCGACTTGGTTACTTTGGTTAGTAACTGAGCGGTCCGCATATGTGAAATTTCCTTGAATTATCTGTCACCAGTTCAACCGTACTTTTATTCTGGTGAGTTCGGTAACCACACACATTCTCTGTTGGGTTTTCTTTTCATTTATGACGATTGTAGGATGTTTTTGAAGATTTTCGGTGATAAGGAAAAGAAACTAGGTAATTAAAGACTAAATATTAAATCTATATTCGTTTTGTGCGATCAATTAACCTCCAAACTTCTGTAGATAAAAATTTCAAATTATGTCTATAAGAATGACAATAGACCAGCTGGTTACCTGAAATATTAAAAACTGTAAGTAACTGCTCCGAAATTCTCGGCGATATACGGACCATGCCCTATATTTTACTGCCCTCTTTCACTTAAGAACAAAATAATTCGGGGAGTATTTTTGAACAAGATTCTAATGAGTGTGGTCAGTTATGTAAAATACTTAGTGTAACAATTTTTGATCAAATCTCAGTATTTTTGGGTGCTCTATTCGGAAAAGTTGACGTTCTACCGGCGTGCAGTATCACATATACTGTGTTATATCGTGAAACTCATTAAAAATACAACTATGTTTTTAGGGAGAAAAACTGTGTTTTTAAAAAATCAACTTTATAAAGTTAAGCAAAGCGTACAATGTCTCGCTCGATACTATAATTAATCTCCTCGAGTGAGGCATTTACAATCTTTTTATAATTATATCGTCTAAAGTCAGCAGAAATGATGAGTTGCAATTATGCACGTTATAACATAGGTATATAAATTAGAAAAGCTGTAATAAGATGATCTTGGTTTAAGGAATCCAGGGTTGGAATTACTTAATTCCTCCCTATTCTGGTTAAAGGTTTCACCTATAGGTGAACCTTTAATTTTAGATAAATTATTTTTGGATAAAGCAAGCTTGGAAACGAAGTAAAACATAATTATTATAATTATAAAATAGAGAAATGAATTAAACGTCGTCTGAGGAAGATTCCACTGGTTGGTTTCTTCCAATTCGATGTCAGGGATGCTGGGGTGTTTGTAGAAGGCCGATTCTCTCTTCGCTAATATTTCCTTTTCTTTGTTACTGATGGTACATTTGGTACGTAGAATGGCCATCGTAGGAAGGAAATGATGTTTCGTTTGGAATGGACATTTTTCGATTATGTTCTCATTTTGAATTGAGAGAATGCTTCCATCTTCTAGGATCTTTATGTCTTGGGTTGAACTCTTTGGTATTCTCCGGTAATTTTCGGTGTGGTTAGTTAGAATATTTTCCAGACACTTTTTTCAAGTGAATTTTGATCGCATAAGTAGTCGTTTTTCACTGGATGGCGGTGTTTTGTGGACCATTTCAGCTTTTCTTCTTGCGAGAGCAAATAAGAATTGGTATATGATGGAAGGGATTCATTATTTTGTGAGAGATAGTAAAATTTGTATAGGTCATAAGTAGATGTGCAACACGGGTTCTAGCACATTTTTGGACATTTTTACATGTAAATTCCCATAAGGAAATCTAAGGTTCATTTTCCAATTTTTTGTTCCTTTTCGAAATTTTTCTAAGTCCCACAGGGGTGTAGACGTGTACGAGTCGGATGTTGAGTGGTCTAGGGATGCTGAGGGGTAGGAGGATCTAGGGTAGGAGTCGATTTTGTCAATTTTGAAATTTTTTTAAGTCCCACAGGGGTGTAGACGTGTACGAGTCGGATGCTGAGTGGTCCAGGAGGGTGAGAGGGTTGGAGGGTGAGGGAGGGTCGACGTCACACTTTTCTTCACAGTAACACAGACATAAACACTAACATAAATTTTTTCACTTTGTCGTAGTTACACGTAACACTAACATAAAATTTTTCACTTCATCAGGATTCGAACCTGAGACCTATGGATTATGAATCACATGTCTTAACCGCTAAGCTACCGGATCAGTTGAGTAAGGAGTGGAATAAGTGGTATAGTTGATACATCGTCATTGGAACATACACGGTTCGTCGAAAAGACGCGAATATTTCAACAAGTCCAATTCAAGGTTATTTATGCGGTTCATAGAAAAGATCCGAACATAAAAATTTTTCCAAGTCCCATTCAAGGTTGAACGCGAATATTTCAGCAAGTCCAATTCGATTCATAGAAAAGATCCGAACGCGAAAATTGTACAAGTCATATAAACAGCAGTACCCGTGATCTGTCATTGGAGTCGGGGGAGTTAGCATAGTAGCGTCGTCGGTCATTTTGAGTTGACGTCATGATATCGGGGAAAGCGATGAAATTGGGTTGAACGCGAATATTGTACTAATTCAAGGTTAATTATGCGGTTCATAGAAAAGATCTGAACGCTAAAATTTTAACAAGTCCCATTCATAGGGTAGCATTATCCTGTTGAACATGAAAATTTTAACAAGTCCAATTCGAGGTTATTTATGTGGTTCATAGAAAAGATCCGAACGTGAAAATTTTTCCAAGTCACATTCAAGGTTGAACGTGAGACAAGTCCTATTCAAGATTTCATATCTTCGTTGAAAAAATCCGCATGCGAAAATTGTACATCTGAAGATTATTTCAGGATTGATTTGGATAGCTAGCTGATTTAAAACAATTATTATTACGATAAATTGATAAGGATGATGTCATATTCAGGAGAGTTATTTTTTATCGGTTATGAATATACAGGGTGGAGGAGGGAAACACTATAGGAAATCAACCATTTTTTGATTATTTTCATTTCTTGATGTTACAAATGGAAGCGTTATGATAGCTAATTATGAATACACACATAGAATCATCGCTTAGGTAATATTGTACATATAGAAATATTTTTTATTGAGAATAAGGTGAAGTTGATAATGTTTCCAATATAGAAATTTTCTTCCTGGGTGCTTCAGGTTCTTCATTCTTCCGTTTATCGAGCGAATAGTGCCCCCAAGGTAGAGTGTTGAATGTTCCAGGTACCAAATATCGCTTGTCATCTTCTGGACTCAAAGCTATTTTTTTCCTGCGTCAATGAATACACTTGAAGCTCTTTTGCTCGAATTAAATTTTGTGAGATGGTCTTTTGCTTCCATGTTTCCAGACATTCTATGTAATCATCAAAACAAATGTTGTTTTTTACAATCGATTTCTTGATACCCTTAGCCTTCTTGGTAACACCATAATTTCGGCACATAGTTTCAATTTCCTCCGGATCATATTCTTCTGTTTCCCATTGTTGTTTCTTCACATCAATCTCATTATGTGAATTTTTGACTGCGTACAGTTCAGATCTGAGACCAACATAATCAGTCATCAGAATACCCCCATTCTCATCGGTCATCATGGCTAATACCTTCCTATTCACTTGAGGAATTCTGTAATGGTTATTCTCAGGATAGTTGGAGGTATCAAATCGTGTATGACAATCTCTTCTCATCACCTCATAAGGATCTTCAAATAGCTCATATATGAGTGAGTCTGTATCAGTATATAAGATGGTACAACCCCTTCTGAACGCTTCATCCATATAGTCGTAATGGAAGTCATATATAGTTGTCTTCGTCAGATCTAGAATGCTCATTCCCACATAAATTGGTTTATTCAAATATACTTCAAGTTTTTTGAGCTCAACTGCAACCAAGTTCTCGTTGAAAATAACAGAATTCTTGAACTCTGGTTTTGCAATGTATGATTCGGCACCATAACGACCTTCCCATTTCGTTAGCAGATGAACATTAACTCTCTTTCTGATGTTTTCCATAGTAGTAGAATGTGTAAATATCTGTATATGAAATCTAAAGAATAGGATATCATATCAGTACAATTTAACTTACCAAAAACAGCATTATTCATTAATTTGAATAGATTCTTCTCGAATTCATTCTTTGCTTTCTTCCTGAGGTTCATATTTAGATCAATATAGGATTTCAACCAAGCAGATTGTTTGAATTTGAGCACTCGATATATTTTAGTGAGAACCAATCCATTCCTTAAAGCTTGCTTCAAATTTCTATAGTGAATAATATACTTCTTCTTTGGATGTAATGTAGCCATAAGTTTTGCATTCTGTTGAGAAGCATAGCAAGGTGTCCGAGTCTTAGAATTGTAATACTGAGCACAAAAAGGGAGATCTTTATGTTTATCGTCTTGTTCTCTAGGATACTCAAGGTCCACTTTCAGAATATACCCCTCTGGAGCATCATCAGGTATGGAGGTAACATCTATATTTGTATCAGACCATTGAAAACCTCCATATGGTAGGTATTGTGACATCGCCCAACCGTATTGGTTGTTAACATCAAAGTACATCAGGTAGTTTTCAGGTTTCTTCGGATCATAATTGGGGATATACCTGTTGTTTGCATGCGCTCTTCGTTTTCCACATACTTGACTTAGACCTCCACGTATTCCTCTTTCAACAAATAAAAACATATCAACATCAGTTAGAAGTTCCAATTCTTGTTTAGTATGTTTCAACATTGCATCCCACATATATCCAGGTAAGGTGAAATAATGTGCAGGATCTAATCCATAAGTCTCATGAGTGCTCAAGCGAAATTGCTCAAATACATCAGCCAGCAGAAGAATATCAGTTTTCATGTAGATATCCGAGTATTCACCTAAGTCCTTGCATTCGAATTTATTCAATACAAGTTTAGCTTTTAAATACTTCTTGCGTGGGCATTTTTTATCTTTCAATTTATTGTAAAAGGCCTCAATAGGTGGGAGAGAAGTTTCTCGGAAACGGTCATCAGAATCGATATAATCATATGGCATTATCCCTTTCTTTGTAAGAAGATTTATGTGTTCGTGGGGGAATTGTGATTTGAGGATGAGAAAATCTTCTAAACCTGAAGATAATCGATCTAGTTAAGATGCCATGAATCGGAAGCTGTCGATGAATCGGAAATGTACGCAATAATCATCATAATGTTTCGTAAAGCTGATATATTTTTCCTTTGTTATAGGTAGTAAATCGATTTTTCCTTCCATACTTGTAGCGATATCCTTATCACAAAATTAGCATCATAACCACTTAGGTTGTGAAATACTACAGGGATCGTATGACTATCCTTATAATTTATGTTACAGCCCTCATGAGCGGCTCCATGGTAATTGTTCTCTGCTATAATATGATTATGATCTCGTACTTTTTTCTCTCCAGGTTTGAAACTTTCTTCGCAGATATGGCAGTGGGTAGCCTTCTGAAATTCAGATTCCTGTTGCGTCGTCATATCAATATCATAAGGACATAGGAAAACTATTTCAACATCTTCAGCAAATTGATTCATTTCATCTGCAAACCATTCCATGCAATTAGGACCTCGATATGAACGATAAAAACTGAGAGTGTCATCATATGAGCACTTTACATAGTATCCAACAGCTGCTGCTTTGTGTTCTTGATAATTATTCTTTGTATTAGTAGGCTTCAAAATACTTTCCAGATCTGCATAAATAATGAAGGGTACCTTCTCCTTGTTTTTGTGATTTTTAAATTTCAGGATATTGTTTCCTATCTCAGGCATTTTGATCGCAGTTTCATTCATGTTTCCACAATCCTCTGAATGACTATCAAGTTTTTCTCGCGATCGGAAATAACGTAAACATCTATCACAGAAGAATTTTTTATGTTCTTCTTTGCTTAGTTGACTCGATACAAGACGAGAGAGATTTTTGATCCATACATAATGGTATCGTACTGGAGTATCATCATATCTATCTTGAATCAATAGCAAGTTGACGTGTCTTTCCATCTTGTTCTTAGTAAGATATGTTGGTAATGTAGCAAAATTCTTCTTTTCCTTCTTCAAAACATAGACGTTTATGGATATCTAGTTTTATTTCTCAAAGTTGGGTATTTGCTTCATTGTCATGGGAAACTTTAGTCTCTCGAGCTTTAATACTTTAGAATAATGTGGGTAATTGGTGATTCTTTGAGGGTTATCTTTTGCCTGGTACAGAGCTGATGTGAGAGCCCATGCAAAACATGCTTCATCATCATTTTTAACATATACACAGGCTTTCTTATTTTTAATTTGAGGCCGTAGTTCTATGTATGAAGATCCGAGTTGAGGTGTAAACTTGTTTGTATTCACCCCAAGGTTAACAACATTCACAAGAGCCCATCCGCTATCTCTTTCTTGAAACTCTTCAAGTTCCTTCAATATGGGTACCAAGACATTCCTATTGAACCAATCGGTTATGTTTGTATCTCGGTAAATAGGTGTATTGGATGTGGTAAAATATTTATATTCCTTCTGAACTTTATTTGTAGTCATTATTTCAAACTCTCCACAAAACACCATATTCACTTTAACAGCAGCATCTTTTTTCAATGTGTTCAGAGTTCTTTGCCGAAATATATAATAGCTTCACAGTCCACCAGAAAATCTTTAAGGTTTTTATGTTTCAGATTTGTGATAATTCCTGTTCGGATCCTTGACTCAAAGGCAGATAATGAGTCATCCCAATGTACTCTATCTCGAGCAGTTTCCTTTCGCGTACTCAGTCCCACACCAATTCGTTGTTGTTTGAATTGATGTTTCAATGATTTCATTGAACGGATCTGAGCTTCAAGTTGCTGTTTTCCTCCAATAGAAGTACAACCTCGCAATTCCCGATATAGTTTTCTTATTGCTCTAGTACATTCCTTTACACCTTTTATTGCATGCTCATTATCTTCTCTAGCAATGAACAAAGCCACTAACGACTTTATTAGGCGAAGACAATCCTCTATGTTGAACATTTTTGCTGAAATGAAAAAACTTTCGCTCAACTTACAAAAGATACTTGAATAAGTTTTATGAGTACTATCTAGCATTATCACTAGCGTCATCTCTACGAATATAAAGTAGATACAAAAACGGAAATGTAGTAGATATAGAATAGAATGAGATGAGAAATCTGCTGAAAAAAATTCACTCTGTCTAATAATTTAAGTAGGCATGTAAATGAACGAAAATTGCCTTCACTTGTATCTAATAAGCCTTATGTAGGTTAAAGATATAGTTTAACTATGACAACCAAAAATATACCGTTATTAGGATATGAAGATAACCGAAGATGGTCGAAAATATTTTTTTTTCGAAATAGCCGAAAGTAACCGAATGTATCCGAAGATAGCCAAAGATAGTCGAAGATGCAAAAACGGACATAACTGAAATGAAGTGGATACTTTCATATAAAAACGGATATAAAGCGGATACTTATCAATAAAAACGGATATAAAGCGGATAAAAACGGATACTTATTAATAAAAAAACGGATATAAAGCGGATACTCATCAATAAAAACGGATATAAAGCGGATACTCATCAATAAAAACGGATATAAAGCGGATAAAAACGGATACTTATGAACAGAAAAACGGATATAAGCGGATACTCATCAATAAAAACGGATATAAAGCGGATACTCATAAACAAAAAAACGGATATAAAACGGATACTATCAATCATAGAATTCGTAAAAAACAGTCAGCTTAATCATAAAGTTATGATGGCACCTCATGAAATAAAATATTAAAGTTGATGAGCTACTATTGAATTCGGACACACCCGAAAGAAAAATTTATCGATCATCTTTAATAGGGAATATTACTCACCGGATCGAAAAATCACACTAAAACAGCACTCAGGCGAGGTATATTTGTTAACGTTTCAGACTAGTTTTTGAAAAATATGCACTAAGTAGTCGTTTTTCACTGGATGGCGGTGTTTTGTGGACCATTTCAGCTTTTCTTCTTGCGAGAGCAAATAAGAATTGGTATATGATGGAAGGGATTCATTATTTTGTGAGAGATAGTAAAATTTGTATAGGTCATAAGTAGATGTGCAACACGGGTTCTAGCACATTTTTGGACATTTTTACATGTAAATTCCCATAAGGAAATCTAAGGTTCATTTTCCAATTTTTTGTTCCTTTTCGAAATTTTTCTAAGTCCCACAGGGGTGTAGACGTGTACGAGTCGGATGTTGAGTGGTCTAGGGATGCTGAGGGGTAGGAGGATCTAGGGTAGGAGTCGATTTTGTCAATTTTGAAATTTTTTTAAGTCCCACAGGGGTGTAGACGTGTACGAGTCGGATGCTGAGTGGTCCAGGAGGGTGAGAGGGTTGGAGGGTGAGGGAGGGTCGACGTCACACTTTTCTTCACAGTAACACAGACATAAACACTAACATAAATTTTTTCACTTTGTCGTAGTTACACGTAACACTAACATAAAATTTTTCACTTCATCAGGATTCGAACCTGAGACCTATGGATTATGAATCACATGTCTTAACCGCTAAGCTACCGGATCAGTTGAGTAAGGAGTGGAATAAGTGGTATAGTTGATACATCGTCATTGGAACATACACGGTTCGTCGAAAAGACGCGAATATTTCAACAAGTCCAATTCAAGGTTATTTATGCGGTTCATAGAAAAGATCCGAACATAAAAATTTTTCCAAGTCCCATTCAAGGTTGAACGCGAATATTTCAGCAAGTCCAATTCGATTCATAGAAAAGATCCGAACGCGAAAATTGTACAAGTCATATAAACAGCAGTACCCGTGATCTGTCATTGGAGTCGGGGGAGTTAGCATAGTAGCGTCGTCGGTCATTTTGAGTTGACGTCATGATATCGGGGAAAGCGATGAAATTGGGTTGAACGCGAATATTGTACTAATTCAAGGTTAATTATGCGGTTCATAGAAAAGATCTGAACGCTAAAATTTTAACAAGTCCCATTCATAGGGTAGCATTATCCTGTTGAACATGAAAATTTTAACAAGTCCAATTCGAGGTTATTTATGTGGTTCATAGAAAAGATCCGAACGTGAAAATTTTTCCAAGTCACATTCAAGGTTGAACGTGAGACAAGTCCTATTCAAGATTTCATATCTTCGTTGAAAAAATCCGCATGCGAAAATTGTACATCTGAAGATTATTTCAGGATTGATTTGGATAGCTAGCTGATTTAAAACAATTATTATTACGATAAATTGATAAGGATGATGTCATATTCAGGAGAGTTATTTTTTATCGGTTATGAATATACAGGGTGGAGGAGGGAAACACTATAGGAAATCAACCATTTTTTGATTATTTTCATTTCTTGATGTTACAAATGGAAGCGTTATGATAGCTAATTATGAATACACACATAGAATCATCGCTTAGGTAATATTGTACATATAGAAATATTTTTTATTGAGAATAAGGTGAAGTTGATAATGTTTCCAATATAGAAATTTTCTTCCTGGGTGCTTCAGGTTCTTCATTCTTCCGTTTATCGAGCGAATAGTGCCCCCAAGGTAGAGTGTTGAATGTTCCAGGTACCAAATATCGCTTGTCATCTTCTGGACTCAAAGCTATTTTTTTCCTGCGTCAATGAATACACTTGAAGCTCTTTTGCTCGAATTAAATTTTGTGAGATGGTCTTTTGCTTCCATGTTTCCAGACATTCTATGTAATCATCAAAACAAATGTTGTTTTTTACAATCGATTTCTTGATACCCTTAGCCTTCTTGGTAACACCATAATTTCGGCACATAGTTTCAATTTCCTCCGGATCATATTCTTCTGTTTCCCATTGTTGTTTCTTCACATCAATCTCATTATGTGAATTTTTGACTGCGTACAGTTAGATCTGAGACCAACATAATCAGTCATCAGAATACCCCCATTCTCATCGGTCATCATGGCTAATACCTTCCTATTCACTTGAGGAATTCTGTAATGGTTATTCTCAGGATAGTTGGAGGTATCAAATCGTGTATGACAATCTCTTCTCATCACCTCATAAGGATCTTCAAATAGCTCATATATGAGTGAGTCTGTATCAGTATATAAGATGGTACAACCCCTTCTGAACGCTTCATCCATATAGTCGTAATGGAAGTCATATATAGTTGTCTTCGTCAGATCTAGAATGCTCATTCCCACATAAATTGGTTTATTCAAATATACTTCAAGTTTTTTGAGCTCAACTGCAACCAAGTTCTCGTTGAAAATAACAGAATTCTTGAACTCTGGTTTTGCAATGTATGATTCGGCACCATAACGACCTTCCCATTTCGTTAGCAGATGAACATTAACTCTCTTTCTGATGTTTTCCATAGTAGTAGAATGTGTAAATATCTGTATATGAAATCTAAAGAATAGGATATCATATCAGTACAATTTAACTTACCAAAAACAGCATTATTCATTAATTTGAATAGATTCTTCTCGAATTCATTCTTTGCTTTCTTCCTGAGGTTCATATTTAGATCAATATAGGATTTCAACCAAGCAGATTGTTTGAATTTGAGCACTCGATATATTTTAGTGAGAACCAATCCATTCCTTAAAGCTTGCTTCAAATTTCTATAGTGAATAATATACTTCTTCTTTGGATGTAATGTAGCCATAAGTTTTGCATTCTGTTGAGAAGCATAGCAAGGTGTCCGAGTCTTAGAATTGTAATACTGAGCACAAAAAGGGAGATCTTTATGTTTATCGTATTGTTCTCTAGGATACTCAAGGTCCACTTTCAGAATATACCCCTCTGGAGCATCATCAGGTACGGAGGTAACATCTATATTTGTATCAGACCATTGAAAACCTCCATATGGTAGGTATTGTGACATCGCCCAACCGTATTGGTTGTTAACATCAAAGTACATCAGGTAGTTTTCAGGTTTCTTCGGATCATAATTGGGGATATACCTGTTGTTTGCATGCGCTCTTCGTTTTCCACATACTTGACTTAGACCTCCACGTATTCCTCTTTCAACAAATAAAAACATATCAACATCAGTTAGAAGTTCCAATTCTTGTTTAGTATGTTTCAACATTGCATCCCACATATATCCAGGTAAGGTGAAATAATGTGCAGGATCTAATCCATAAGTCTCATGAGTGCTTAAGCGAAATTGCTCAAATACATCAGCCAGCAGAAGAATATCAGTTTTCATGTAGATATCCGAGTATTCACCTAAGTCCTTGCATTCGAATTTATTCAATACAAGTTTAGCTTTAAATACTTCTTGCGTGGGCATTTTTTATCTTTCAATTTATTGTAAAAGGCCTCAATAGGTGGGAGAGAAGTTTCTCGGAAACGGTCATCAGAATCGATATAATCATATGGCATTATCCCTTTCTTTGTAAGAAGATTTATGTGTTCGTGGGGGAATTGTGATTTGAGGATGAGAAAATCTTCTAAACCTGAAGATAATCGATCTAGTAAGATGCCATGAATCGGAAGCTGTCGATGAATCGGAAATGTACGCAATAATCATCATAATGTTTCGTAAAGCTGATATATTTTTCCTTTGTTATAGGTAGTAAATCGATTTTTCCTTCCATACTTGTAGCGATATCCTTATCACAAAATTAGCATCATAACCACTTAGGTTGTGAAATACTACAGGGATCGTATGACTATCCTTATAATTTATGTTACAGCCCTCATGAGCGGCTCCATGGTAATTGTTCTCTGCTATAATATGATTATGATCTCGTACTTTTTTCTCTCCAGGTTTGAAACTTTCTTCGCAGATATGGCAGTGGGTAGCCTTCTGAAATTCAGATTCCTGTTGCGTCGTCATATCAATATCATAAGGACATAGGAAAACTATTTCAACATCTTCAGCAAATTGATTCATTTCATCTGCAAACCATTCCATGCAATTAGGACCTCGATATGAACGATAAAAACTGAGAGTGTCATCATATGAGCACTTTACATAGTATCCAACAGCTGCTGCTTTGTGTTCTTGATAATTATTCTTTGTATTAGTAGGCTTCAAAATACTTTCCAGATCTGCATAAATAATGAAGGGTACCTTCTCCTTGTTTTTGTGATTTTTAAATTTCAGGATATTGTTTCCTATCTCAGGCATTTTGATCGCAGTTTCATTCATGTTTCCACAATCCTCTGAATGACTATCAAGTTTTTCTCGCGATCGGAAATAACGTAAACATCTATCACAGAAGAATTTTTTATGTTCTTCTTTGCTTAGTTGACTCGATACAAGACGAGAGAGATTTTTGATCCATACATAATGGTATCGTACTGGAGTATCATCATATCTATCTTGAATCAATAGCAAGTTGACGTGTCTTTCCATCTTGTTCTTAGTAAGATATGTTGGTAATGTAGCAAAATTCTTCTTTTCCTTCTTCAAAACATAGACGTTTATGGATATCTAGTTTTATTTCTCAAAGTTGGGTATTTGCTTCATTGTCATGGGAAACTTTAGTCTCTCGAGCTTTAATACTTTAGAATAATGTGGGTAATTGGTGATTCTTTGAGGGTTATCTTTTGCCTGGTACAGAGCTGATGTGAGAGCCCATGCAAAACATGCTTCATCATCATTTTTAACATATACACAGGCTTTCTTATTTTTAATTTGAGGCGTAGTTCTATGTATGAAGATCCGAGTTGAGGTGTAAACTTGTTTGTATTCACCCCAAGGTTAACAACATTCACAAGAGCCCATCCGCTATCTCTTTCTTGAAACTCTTCAAGTTCCTTCAATATGGGTACCAAGACATTCCTATTGAACCAATCGGTTATGTTTGTATCTCGGTAAATAGGTGCATTGGATGTGGTAAAATATTTATATTCCTTCTGAACTTTATTTGTAGTCATTATTTCAAACTCTCCACAAAACACCATATTCACTTTAACAGCAGCATCTTTTTTCAATGTGTTCAGAGTTCTTTGCCGAAATATATAATAGCTTCACAGTCCACCAGAAAATCTTTAAGGTTTTTATGTTTCAGATTTGTGATAATTCCTGTTCGGATCCTTGACTCAAAGGCAGATAATGAGTCATCCCAATGTACTCTATCTCGAGCAGTTTCCTTTCGCGTACTCAGTCCCACACCAATTCGTTGTTGTTTGAATTGATGTTTCAATGATTTCATTGAACGGATCTGAGCTTCAAGTTGCTGTTTTCCTCCAATAGAAGTACAACCTCGCAATTCCCGATATAGTTTTCTTATTGCTCTAGTACATTCCTTTACACCTTTTATTGCATGCTCATTATCTTCTCTAGCAATGAACAAAGCCACTAACGACTTTATTAGGCGAAGACAATCCTCTATGTTGAACATTTTTGCTGAAATGAAAAAACTTTCGCTCAACTTACAAAAGATACTTGAATAAGTTTTATGAGTACTATCTAGCATTATCACTAGCGTCATCTCTACGAATATAAAGTAGATACAAAAACGGAAATGTAGTAGATATAGAATAGAATGAGATGAGAAATCTGCTGAAAAAAATTCACTCTGTCTAATAATTTAAGTAGGCATGTAAATGAACGAAAATTGCCTTCACTTGTATCTAATAAGCCTTATGTAGGTTAAAGATATAGTTTAACTATGACAACCAAAAATATACCGTTATTAGGATATGAAGATAACCGAAGATGGTCGAAAATATTTTTTTTTCGAAATAGCCGAAAGTAACCGAATGTATCCGAAGATAGCCAAAGATAGTCGAAGATGCAAAAACGGACATAACTGAAATGAAGTGGATACTTTCATATAAAAACGGATATAAAGCGGATACTTATCAATAAAAACGGATATAAAGCGGATAAAAACGGATACTTATGAATAAAAAACGGATATAAAGCGGATACTCATCAATAAAAACGGATATAAAGCGGATACTCATCAATAAAAACGGATATAAAGCGGATAAAAACGGATACTTATGAACAGAAAAACGGATATAAGCGGATACTCATCAATAAAAACGGATATAAAGCGGATACTCATAAACAAAAAAACGGATATAAAACGGATACTATCAATCATAGAATTCGTAAAAAACAGTCAGCTTAATCATAAAGTTATGATGGCACCTCATGAAATAAAATATTAAAGTTGATGAGCTACTATTGAATTCGGACACACCCGAAAGAAAAATTTATCGATCATCTTTAATAGGGAATATTACTCACCGGATCGAAAAATCACACTAAAACAGCACTCAGGCGAGGTATATTTGTTAACGTTTCAGACTAGTTTTTGAAAAATATGCACTAGAAGCCTCTTTATCTTATAGGTAATCAAAGGAAATGTAACCGCAGCATTGTTATAAGGACATTCATTAGAATAAGATGATAAGATTTGAGTTCTTCAATCTAGACATTGTGATAAGGATTAGACAGGTTGTTGACAAGTCTGGATTCGCAAAAATGGAGAAAAACGTTCCCACGATGGGATCAACAGGAAATGTAACCACAGAATAGTACCTATAAATGAAAATGCAATTCTGTGTTAGATCTGTTGACAACAAATAATCAATCATTATATTTCGTCTTCGAATACAAGTATGTTTTGAATATATTGAAAAATCAACCATTTCTGATTAATTGTTGTTTAGATACTAACAATGGATAAGTCTCTAAAGCTTAAAAACGGAAACTTATTTTCGACACCAGAATCATCAGCTCTAGCCCATTGTGTATCGCAGGATTTAGTTATGGGAGCAGGTATTGCCTTGCAATTTAAAAATATATATGGATCAGTGGATAAATTACGACAACAAAATAAAAATGTAGGAGAAATAGCTGAATTGAATTTACCTGAAAGAAACATCTATTATCTAATAACTAAAATTAACTATTATCATAAACCATCATATGAAAGCTTGTGGAATACACTGAAAAATCTAAGAGCCTGCTGTGAGAAAAACAACGACACATATCAAGCTATGCCTAAGATAGGTTGTGGATTGGATAAGTTGAAATGGGAAAGTGTTGAGAAAATGATAAAATTCATATTTCATAACTCTAACATTGAAATCGTAATCTATGAGTTATAATTGAGAAATCTATAAAAAATAAAGATCTGATTTTACATCTTAACTATATTTTTCCTCAATATCGAAGGAGGACTCTCACAACTCAGCCTTCTATCCTATGTCAATAAAGTTATTGGAAGCATGAGAAAATTTTATAATGATCGATTTAAACGACCAGAATTTTATCATCAGAAAGTTTACAAATATCAAGAGCATATAATTCATATTCAAAATTTCTTAAAACACACTCAACTTTCATTTAGAACAACCTGTATATATGTAATCATTCCTACGATAAGCGATCAATGTCGCATTCCTATTATTTTTAGTATCACGTTTGACATATAATAGATGTTTTAGGATTTATGCTATTGTGTTGACTCTATAATGTCTGTGCATTCGAAAAATGGTAAACAATAGGAATCGGTTTAATCAGCACATCGATTTTATTATCAACGCTACATGTATCCTGCTATCATTATCGCGACGTTGCCACTTTCAGAAATAAATCCTGGCAATAGCGAACAAAATGATCATGTATAATTTAGGTTCTGTGCATAATGATATAAAAACTATACGCATTATGACTTATTTTCTGATCGATATAAAACCCATATCGATTCTATTTGGAAATCGCTTTGCGTTTGGTTGCTAGCTGATCTGCGTTGGATCTGCCAGGTGAGCTGTCTGGAGCTGTCCGCTGAGCTGTCTGGAGCTGTCCCCTGAGCTGTCTGGCCCTCTTTTAGTCTGCTCTAAAACAAAACGTTAGGTATGATCAGATAGATCGCGCGCGATGTATCTTATCTAACCTAACGTTTTGTTTAGCGTAGACCAAAAGAGGGCCAGACAGCTCAGGGGACAGCTCCAGACAGCTCAGCGGACAGCTCCAGACAGCTCACCTGGCAGATCCAACGCAGATCAGCTAGCAACCAAACGCAAAGCGATTTCCAAAATAGAATCGATATGGGTTTTATATCGATCAGAAAATAAGTCATAATGCGTATAGTTTTTATATCATTATGCACAGAACCTAAATTATACATGATCATTTTGTTCGCTATTGCCAGGATTTATTTCTGAAAGTGGCAACGTCGCGATAATGATAGCAGGATACATGTAGCGTTGATAATAAAATCGATGTGCTGATTAAACCGATTCCTATTGTTTACCATTTTTCGAATGCACAGACATTATAGAGTCAACACAATAGCATAAATCCTAAAACATCTATTATATGTCAAACGTGATACTAAAAAATAATAGGAATGCGACATTGATCGCTTATCGTAGGAATGATTACATATATACAGGTTGTTCTAAATGAAAGTTGAGTGTGTTTTAAGAAATTTTGAATATGAATTATATGCTCTTGATATTTGTAAACTCTGATGATAAAATTCTGGTCGTTTAAATCGATCATTATAAAATTTTCTCATGCTTCCAATAACTTTATTGACATAGGATAGAAGGCTGAGTTGTGAGAGTCCTCCTTCGATATTGAGGAAAAATATAGTTAAGATGTAAAATCAGATCTTTATTTTTTATAGATTTCTCAATTATAACTCATAGATTACGATTTCAATGTTAGAGTTATGAAATATGAATTTTATCATTTTCTCAACACTTTCCCATTTCAACTTATCCAATCCACAACCTATCTTAGGCATAGCTTGATATGTGTCGTTGTTTTTCTCACAGCAGGCTCTTAGATTTTTCAGTGTATTCCACAAGCTTTCATATGATGGTTTATGATAATAGTTAATTTTAGTTATTAGATAATAGATGTTTCTTTCAGGTAAATTCAATTCAGCTATTTCTCCTACATTTTTATTTTGTTGTCGTAATTTATCCACTGATCCATATATATTTTTAAATTGCAAGGCAATACCTGCTCCCATAACTAAATCCTGCGATACACAATGGGCTAGAGCTGATGATTCTGGTGTCGAAAATAAGTTTCCGTTTTTAAGCTTTAGAGACTTATCCATTGTTAGTATCTAAACAACAATTAATCAGAAATGGTTGATTTTTCAATATATTCAAAACATACTTGTATTCGAAGACGAAATATAATGATTGATTATTTGTTGTCAACAGATCTAACACAGAATTGCATTTTCATTTATAGGTACTATTCTGTGGTTACATTTCCTGTTGATCCCATCGTGGGAACGTTTTTCTCCATTTTTGCGAATCCAGACTTGTCAACAACCTGTCTAATCCTTATCACAATGTCTAGATTGAAGAACTCAAATCTTATCATCTTATTCTAATGAATGTCCTTATAACAATGCTGCGGTTACATTTCCTTTGATTACCTATAAGATAAAGAGGCTTCTAGTGCATATTTTTCAAAAACTAGTCTGAAACGTTAACAAATATACCTCGCCTGAGTGTGTTTTAGTGTGATTTTTCGATCCGGTGAGTAATATTCCCTATTAAAGATGATCGATAAATTTTTCTTTCGGGTGTGTCCGAATTCAATAGTAGCTCATCAACTTTAATATTTTATTTCATGAGGTGCCATCATAACTTTATGATTAAGCTGACTGTTTTTTACGAATTCTATGATTGATAGTATCCGTTTTATATCCGTTTTTTTGTTTATGAGTATCCGCTTTATATCCGTTTTTATTGATGAGTATCCGCTTATATCCGTTTTTCTGTTCATAAGTATCCGTTTTTATCCGCTTTATATCCGTTTTTATTGATGAGTATCCGCTTTATATCCGTTTTTATTGATGAGTATCCGCTTTATATCCGTTTTTTTATTCATAAGTATCCGTTTTTATCCGCTTTATATCCGTTTTTATTGATAAGTATCCGCTTTATATCCGTTTTTATATGAAAGTATCCACTTCATTTCAGTTATGTCCGTTTTTGCATCTTCGACTATCTTTGGCTATCTTCGGATACATTCGGTTACTTTCGGCTATTTCGAAAAAAAATATTTTCGACCATCTTCGGTTATCTTCATATCCTAATAACGGTATATTTTTGGTTGTCATAGTTAAACTATATCTTTAACCTACATAAGGCTTATTAGATACAAGTGAAGGCAATTTTCGTTCATTTACATGCCTACTTAAATTATTAGACAGAGTGAATTTTTTTCAGCAGATTTCTCATCTCATTCTATTCTATATCTACTACATTTCCGTTTTTGTATCTACTTTATATTCGTAGAGATGACGCTAGTGATAATGCTAGATAGTACTCATAAAACTTATTCAAGTATCTTTTGTAAGTTGAGCGAAAGTTTTTTCATTTCAGCAAAAATGTTCAACATAGAGGATTGTCTTCGCCTAATAAAGTCGTTAGTGGCTTTGTTCATTGCTAGAGAAGATAATGAGCATGCAATAAAAGGTGTAAAGGAATGTACTAGAGCAATAAGAAAACTATATCGGGAATTGCGAGGTTGTACTTCTATTGGAGGAAAACAGCAACTTGAAGCTCAGATCCGTTCAATGAAATCATTGAAACATCAATTCAAACAACAACGAATTGGTGTGGGACTGAGTACGCGAAAGGAAACTGCTCGAGATAGAGTACATTGGGATGACTCATTATCTGCCTTTGAGTCAAGGATCCGAACAGGAATTATCACAAATCTGAAACATAAAAACCTTAAAGATTTTCTGGTGGACTGTGAAGCTATTATATATTTCGGCAAAGAACTCTGAACACATTGAAAAAAGATGCTGCTGTTAAAGTGAATATGGTGTTTTGTGGAGAGTTTGAAATAATGACTACAAATAAAGTTCAGAAGGAATATAAATATTTTACCACATCCAATGCACCTATTTACCGAGATACAAACATAACCGATTGGTTCAATAGGAATGTCTTGGTACCCATATTGAAGGAACTTGAAGAGTTTCAAGAAAGAGATAGCGGATGGGCTCTTGTGAATGTTGTTAACCTTGGGGTGAATACAAACAAGTTTACACCTCAACTCGGATCTTCATACATAGAACTACCGCCTCAAATTAAAAATAAGAAAGCCTGTGTATATGTTAAAAATGATGATGAAGCTTGTTTTGTATGGGCTGTTAGATCAGCTCTGTACCAGGCAAAAGATAACCCTCAAAGAATCACCAATTACCCACATTATTCTAAAGTATTAAAGCTCGAGAGACTAAAGTTTCCCATGACAATGAAGCAAATACCCAACTTTGAGAAACAAAACCAGATATCCATAAACGTCTATGTTTTGAAGAAGGAAAAGAAGAATTTTGCTATATTACCAACAGATCTTACTAAGAACAAGATGGAAAGACACGTCAACTTGCTATTGATTCAAGATAGATATGATGATACTCCAGTACGATACCATTATGTATGGATTAAAAATCTCTCTCGTCTTGTATCGAGTCAACTAAGCAAAGAAGAACATAAAAAATTCTTCTGTGATAGATGTTTACGTTATTTCCGATCGCGAGAAAAACCTGATAGTCACTCAGAGGATTGTGGAAACATGAATGAAACTGCGATCAAAATGCCTGAGATAGGAAACAATATCCTGAAATTTAAAAATCACAAAAACAAGGAGAAGGTACCCTTCATTATTTATGCAGATCTGGAAAGTATTTTGAAGCCTACTAATACAAAGAATAATTATCAAGAACACAAAGCAGCAGCTGTTGGATACTATGTAAAGTGCTCATATGATGACACTCTCAGTTTTTATCGTTCATATCGAGGTCCTAATTGCATGGAATGGTTTGCAGATGAAATGAATCAATTTGCTGAAGATGTTGAAATAGTTTTCCTATGTCCTTATGATATTGATATGACGACGCAACAGGAATCTGAATTTCAGAAGGCTACCCACTGCCATATCTGCGAAGAAAGTTTCAAACCTGGAGAGAAAAAAGTACGAGATCATAATCATATTATAGCAGAGAACAATTACCATGGAGCCGCTCATGAGGGCTGTAACATAAATTATAAGGATAGTCATACGATCCCTGTAGTATTTCACAACCTAAGTGGTTATGATGCTAATTTTGTGATAAGGATATCGCTACAAGTATGGAAGGAAAAATCGATTTACTACCTATAACAAAGGAAAAATATATCAGCTTTACGAAACATTATGATGATTATTGCGTACATTTCCGATTCATCGACAGCTTCCGATTCATGGCATCTTAACTAGATCGATTATCTTCAGGTTTAGAAGATTTTCTCATCCTCAAATCACAATTCCCCCACGAACACATAAATCTTCTTACAAAGAAAGGGATAATGCCATATGATTATATCGATTCTGATGACCGTTTCCGAGAAACTTCTCTCCCACCTATTGAGGCCTTTTACAATAAATTGAAAGATAAAAAATGCCCACGCAAGAAGTATTTAAGAGCTAAACTTGTATTGAATAAATTCGAATGCAAGGACTTAGGTGAATACTCGGATATCTACATGAAAACTGATATTCTTCTGCTGGCTGATGTATTTGAGCAATTTCGCTTAAGCACTCATGAGACTTATGGATTAGATCCTGCACATTATTTCACCTTACCTGGATATATGTGGGATGCAATGTTGAAACATACTAAACAAGAATTGGAACTTCTAACTGATGTTGATATGTTTTTATTTGTTGAAAGAGGAATACGTGGAGGTCTAAGTCAAGTATGTGGAAAACGAAGAGCGCATGCAAACAACAGGTATATCCCCAATTATGATCCGAAGAAACCTGAAAACTACCTGATGTACTTTGATGTTAACAACCAATACGGTTGGGCGATGTCACAATACCTACCATATGGAGGTTTTCAATGGTCTGATACAAATATAGATGTTACCTCCGTACCTGATGATGCTCCAGAGGGGTATATTCTGAAAGTGGACCTTGAGTATCCTAGAGAACAAGACGATAAACATAAAGATCTCCCTTTTTGTGCTCAGTATTACAATTCTAAGACTCGGACACCTTGCTATGCTTCTCAACAGAATGCAAAACTTATGGCTACATTACATCCAAAGAAGAAGTATATTATTCACTATAGAAATTTGAAGCAAGCTTTAAGGAATGGATTGGTTCTCACTAAAATATATCGAGTGCTCAAATTCAAACAATCTGCTTGGTTGAAATCCTATATTGATCTAAATATGAACCTCAGGAAGAAAGCAAAGAATGAATTCGAGAAGAATCTATTCAAATTAATGAATAATGCTGTTTTTGGTAAGTTAAATTGTACTGATATGATATCCTATTCTTTAGATTTCATATACAGATATTTACACATTCTACTACTATGGAAAACATCAGAAAGAGAGTTAATGTTCATCTGCTAACGAAATGGGAAGGTCGTTATGGTGCCGAATCATACATTGCAAAACCAGAGTTCAAGAATTCTGTTATTTTCAACGAGAACTTGGTTGCAGTTGAGCTCAAAAAACTTGAAGTATATTTGAATAAACCAATTTATGTGGGAATGAGCATTCTAGATCTGACGAAGACAACTATATATGACTTCCATTACGACTATATGGATGAAGCGTTCAGAAGGGGTTGTACCATCTTATATACTGATACAGACTCACTCATATATGAGCTATTTGAAGATCCTTATGAGGTGATGAGAAGAGATTGTCATACACGATTTGATACCTCCAACTATCCTGAGAATAACCATTACAGAATTCCTCAAGTGAATAGGAAGGTATTAGCCATGATGACCGATGAGAATGGGGGTATTCTGATGACTGATTATGTTGGTCTCAGATCTAAACTGTACGCAGTCAAAAATTCACATAATGAGATTGATGTGAAGAAACAACAATGGGAAACAGAAGGATATGATCCGGAGGAAATTGAAACTATGTGCCGAAATTATGGTGTTACCAAGAAGGCTAAGGGTATCAAGAAATCGATTGTAAAAAACAACATTTGTTTTGATGATTACATAGAATGTCTGGAAACATGGAAGCAAAAGACCATCTCACAAAATTTAATTCGAGCAAAAGAGCTTCAAGTGTATTCATTGACGCAGGAAAAAAATAGCTTTGAGTCCAGAAGATGACAAGCGATATTTGGTACCTGGAACATTCAACACTCTACCTTGGGGGCACTATTCGCTCGATAAACGGAAGAATGAAGAACCTGAAGCACCCAGGAAGAAAATTTCTATATTGGAAACATTATCAACTTCACCTTATTCTCAATAAAAAATATTTCTATATGTACAATATTACCTAAGCGATGATTCTATGTGTGTATTCATAATTAGCTATCATAACGCTTCCATTTGTAACATCAAGAAATGAAAATAATCAAAAAATGGTTGATTTCCTATAGTGTTTCCCTCCTCCACCCTGTATATTCATAACCGATAAAAAATAACTCTCCTGAATATGACATCATCCTTATCAATTTATCGTAATAATAATTGTTTTAAATCAGCTAGCTATCCAAATCAATCCTGAAATAATCTTCAGATGTACAATTTTCGCATGCGGATTTTTTCAACGAAGATATGAAATCTTGAATAGGACTTGTCTCACGTTCAACCTTGAATGTGACTTGGAAAAATTTTCACGTTCGGATCTTTTCTATGAACCACATAAATAACCTCGAATTGGACTTGTTAAAATTTTCATGTTCAACAGGATAATGCTACCCTATGAATGGGACTTGTTAAAATTTTAGCGTTCAGATCTTTTCTATGAACCGCATAATTAACCTTGAATTAGTACAATATTCGCGTTCAACCCAATTTCATCGCTTTCCCCGATATCATGACGTCAACTCAAAATGACCGACGACGCTACTATGCTAACTCCCCCGACTCCAATGACAGATCACGGGTACTGCTGTTTATATGACTTGTACAATTTTCGCGTTCGGATCTTTTCTATGAATCGAATTGGACTTGCTGAAATATTCGCGTTCAACCTTGAATGGGACTTGGAAAAATTTTTATGTTCGGATCTTTTCTATGAACCGCATAAATAACCTTGAATTGGACTTGTTGAAATATTCGCGTCTTTTCGACGAACCGTGTATGTTCCAATGACGATGTATCAACTATACCACTTATTCCACTCCTTACTCAACTGATCCGGTAGCTTAGCGGTTAAGACATGTGATTCATAATCCATAGGTCTCAGGTTCGAATCCTGATGAAGTGAAAAATTTTATGTTAGTGTTACGTGTAACTACGACAAAGTGAAAAAATTTATGTTAGTGTTTATGTCTGTGTTACTGTGAAGAAAAGTGTGACGTCGACCCTCCCTCACCCTCCAACCCTCTCACCCTCCTGGACCACTCAGCATCCGACTCGTACACGTCTACACCCCTGTGGGACTTAAAAAAATTTCAAAATTGACAAAATCGACTCCTACCCTAGATCCTCCTACCCCTCAGCATCCCTAGACCACTCAACATCCGACTCGTACACGTCTACACCCCTGTGGGACTTAGAAAAATTTCGAAAAGGAACAAAAAATTGGAAAATGAACCTTAGATTTCCTTATGGGAATTTACATGTAAAAATGTCCAAAAATGTGCTAGAACCCGTGTTGCACATCTACTGTCATAATATTTTTTTTGGACTAATGGAATTGAAATCAGGAATAATAAAACTTTGCTTTTGAAAATAACTTTCGTGTGATACAATTGATAATAGTCTTTCAGGTGATGAACTGGTGTAATATTTTCGTTTTTGATCAATTCTAGGAATTTAGAATATTTATGGTAAAACTGATTCTTGCAATAAATGTAACCTCGCAAAGCTAACAGCTGTTTGTATTTCGTCTAAAATATTTTTTATGTTTTAAATTTCGAAATTCAAAAGGTGCATTTGTTGTACTTACTTCATGCAGTTCAGAGACTATCGAAACAATTTAAGATGTTCTGACAATTTCTGGAATTTACTGATACACTTATTAATCAAGTCATTTACTATGGTTGCGATTTGTTTTTTATTTCGAAATAATATTTGTTCGTTATTTTTGATACTGTTGAAATTACTCTGATATAAAGCTTCGTCATCAGAATCGAGTGTTCCCAATAGAAATTTTGAAGTTTTTCCACCTAAGTTTATTGATCCTCTTTTGATTCGTATTTTTTCGTTTAAAAGTTCCTCTTATGCATTCAGGTTCATTTCGCTAGAGTATCTTAAAAATCGTAAAGGACCCCGCACATTTTGTATGAGAATTGGCTCCCGGTGGATTTGGCTGAAAATTTGATAAGATGTTCTACTAATCCTTCTGATCAAATGTCTCTACAGTCACGAAACTGAAAAATGCATACTTCTAGGAGTTTTTAGTGATTTTTTTATCCATTATAGTTTACGTATTACCGTTTACACAGAAATGTTTCAGAATATTTCGTGATTATTGAAAGCAGATTCTGTCAATTCGAAATATTTTCAAACATTTCTGTGTGAACGGTAATACGTAAGCCATAATGGATACAAAAAATCGCTAAAAACTCCAAGAAGTATGCATTTTTCAGCTTCGTGACTGTGGAGACATTTGATCAGAAGGATTAGTAGAACATCATATCGAATTTTCAGCCAAATCCACCGGGAGCCAATTCCCATAATACGTAAGCCATAATGGATACAAAAAATCGCTAAAAACTCCTAGAAGTATGCATTTTTCAGCTTCGTGACTGTTTAGACATTTGATCAGAAGGATTAGTAGAACATCATATCAAATTTTCAGCCAAATCCACCGGAAGCCAATTCCCATACAAAATGTGTCTATTTCAGTTAGATAATTGATTATTATTATTTGTTCGATTTTGGCTAGGTCAATATGGTATAAAAATTGCAAGTTTTTATGAGTTACGTAGGCTTTACCTAGTGAAATGGGCAGTAGGCTGTTTTGGATTTGGATAATTTCAAGGGATATCGAGAAGGTTATTTTTTCGAGAAGTATGAAAAGTATGATAGTGTATTCCATTTTGGATCTGTAACAAAATTCTTGAACTGGTTTTTTTCTCTGTTTCATTTTTTTTTTGTAATAGATATGCTTGTTATTATTAACTTGGATTCGATTCTTGTCTATTTGACAAGCATCAATTTTTTTGAATAGGGGATCTTATTTTCGTGTCATAGGATTTTTGATGTTGGTTGGGTTTTTGTTTAAAGGGTGGTATTCCTTTGTTGACTCTTTTTCATCAGTTTCCAGCGTTGAATATTTTTTTGTCTGTTTTGTTTCAAATGTTTTGATGTCATTTAAATTTTCGACGTAATTTTCCACGTTATTTTGTAATCGTTCATTATGTGTCTGTTCAATGGGTAATGAGTAGTTAAAGTCCGCCCTAATTATTTGCATAGGGGTCATTTCTAAGCTCGCATGGTTTGAATAATTATAACTTAGTAATACTTGAGATAGTCTATTCTGGAAAGTTGAATTTTTGTCTGTAATTGTCGTCAATTGTTCAAATATCACTGTTAAACAGTGGCGCACCCAGAAATTGAGTAATCAGGTTTTTGTAAGTTATATAATTTTAAAAATGCGCCGCAAGAGAACATCTTCTTAAGTAATGGATATATATCGCATTCGTTATTTTGGGAAGACATTATAAAAAAGCTTGCTTTGAATTTCCAGATTTACGCGTCAACAGACATGACAGCCAGCACGCGCAGCGACAAGCAGTGACACGATGTTCCAAAAACACTGTTTTGCATACCGAATAGAATGCGCGTAAAAATTTCAATCCCTATTTCTATCTCTGAAAGAAATGTTTAAGTTTCTATTCTGTTCTAAAATAATTATTATAACTTTTAGAAAAATAATAAGATGGAAATATTTGAATTACTTCTTTTGTCACAGCTCAGGTGGGGCTGCAGTCCGACAGTCCCCCCCCTCGGTGCGCCACTGCTGTTACATGTAAAAAAATAAACTTCAATCTGGTGCTGTATTCTGGACAAACGATCTTTCGAAGCGTATGCGAACTTCATTGCGCGAGTCCCTCTTTTACCTGCAAAAATGCACACAGCGCAATAAAGTTCGTGTTCGCATTGAAAGATCACTTGTCGAGAATCGGCACCTGAGTGAGAGAGTTGAAAAAGTTAAACAGAACTGTATTCAATTTTCTCTTATTTTTCGGAATTAAATTTTTCTTATTTTGAACAAATATTCTCTGTTTGAGAAAGGCTTTTATCAATCTGGTATGTCTACTTGTCCTTTCAGCATCCATGCTCATTTATTGAAGACTAGCTGACCCGTGCCCACTCCGTTGGGCATAATGTTAATAATCCTTTTTTAGTACAGAGTGTTATGTTTTGATTTCTAACTGCCAAAAAGGAGGTTTATACGCAGGTATATTTTGTATTTGCATGCTAATACAAAATTGGAAAGTAACTCTGTCCTAAAAAAACATTTGAGGGATTTGCGATAAACGAATTCCAGGAGGACCAAGTCGCGGGTAAAGTTAGTTTGGTAATGGCAATTTTAATTGTTCAAGACTTCTCTGTAAACAATATTGGATATAATGTTATCATTTGGTAGCAAAATATATTGTCTGTCAGGAGTTCTAACCCGAGATAAGCCAACATGTAACTGCCAATGGGAAAAACACGGCTTTCTCTGGTCAAGGCCCACCAGAGAGAAAATGTGTCACCTTGGGACTTGTTAATAGTGAGGGCAAAAGAAATCTTCACTGGAGGAAACTGTAGCCTTTTGAACGGTATGGGTAAATCAGTGGGAATCATGGCTATCGGCGGAATATAGGCCAGTTGTCCCACTGCTGGCCCTGATAATGGTCGCCACGATTATACTGTCCCGTAACTGTTTTGTAAGCAGCATTTTCTCATTACACATGCTGGGGGGGCTCAAGTTTCTTAATAGCATGATAGGAATGCCAACTTTCGTGAGGAAGTAAGTTCAAAGAATTTAAAAATTTTTGGGGATAGACTTATAGTGATTGACCTGACCAGGCATTTTCTCTGAAATGAGTTTATTTGTTTCGTTCACTGTATCGTTTCTGGGTGACAATATTGCCCTAGAACAAAGCAAATGATAATCTCCAATAAATTTTCAAGACCGGGATATATTGCATCAGTAAGATGTTCCAACCTCTGCAATATGTATCCTAATGTCCCGTCAAGTTTTTACGTCATTGCTGTTGGTGTTAGAAGAGACAATTTTTTCTTCGCTAAGATTGAGTAGTTTACGCGGAGAGTCGTCATCGTCGATGTCGCTCAAATGGGCTCTCATGTTTGTTCGTAAATTGAGAGATGCAACCGAACTCCGTACTAAGTGAGATGATTTTAAGCATGCTTTGATGATATCGGCGCGTGTTCCTTTTGTTACTACAGGCAGTGTTTGCCGAAAATCGCCCGCAAAAACAAAAGTAACACCACCCATTACAGCATCAGAGTTTCTGAGGTACCTATTTGATAGTAGGTACATTTGTCCCATATAATTAAAGATGTTTTTCGTAAAAGTTTCCCGAGTGGCCCATTTTTACGTATGGAACAAACTGACTGTTGCTCTAGTTAGACTGTCAGAGGTAGCTTAAAGGTGGAGTGTGCTGTTTTCCCATCATTTAACAGAGTAGCGGAATCCCCGAAGAGGCAACAGCTAGTCCATTTCTCCCGGATTGTCTTACTTTTGCGAATACCAAATTTGCAAGAAACGATTTGACAGTGCCTCCCGAGGCGTCAAGAAA
The DNA here is from genome assembly GCA_013421045.1 of Propylea japonica. Lineage (NCBI taxonomy): Eukaryota > Metazoa > Arthropoda > Insecta > Coleoptera > Coccinellidae > Propylea > Propylea japonica. The sequence goes on from CM024244.1 coordinate 4,800,568, forward strand.
GAAGTTAAATGTCTGTTATTAAGCACATAGTGAATTTTGTGCATCAAAAGCTTGTTTCTGGCCTTTAACTAATTTCGGTACATTTTCATTAATAAAAACTGACAACTCATTGGTATCCTACGAACGTATCAGTAGTATGTCCGTTTCATTCTTATGTGGCCGAATATAGAAAGTGTGCTAATTCTGTTTCCAAGAATTCAATTCCGATGACGTCCGCTGCGCCTGCGTAAGGAGACGCGACGCGACTGTGACTGAGCTGCGATCACGCGATCAGATGTAAAAGGCCACGCCCCCTTCTCCCGAAGCAAGCACGATCGCAAACCGAATTAAACCGAAGCCCTGGCGCGTCTTCCGCTGATTTGGCTGGCTTTCATACGATTTTTACCCGATTCACTTTGCAAAACCCACTACCACGTGAAAGCCTTCTTATTTTTTGGTGTTTAATATAGCCTATGGCACTCTTGAATAATGTGGCTTTCTATTGGTGAAAGAATTTTTAAAATCGGTTCAGTAAATCCCGAGATTAGCCCTTTTCATTTACAAATATACAAATATACAAACACACAAACTTTACCTCTTTATAATATTAGTATAGATGTTTATTTAATTTTATTGCCAATGTCATAAATCCCATCGGTTGTTTTTTCATTGATGTTGATTCGTTTTTCAATTGATTTTACGGTACAAATTTTTGACAAGATTGTGCACTTTCAACTGAAAGAGTTCATATAATATTACAAATGATGAATTACATTTATTTAAGTACAAACCTTCATTTATTGGAAAGCGCTCATTATTGGAAGAAGCAGTAGCATTTTTCAAATTAAATTATAATAAGCTTATTTATGAAATATCGTAAATTGAATAAATTATTGGAATTTCGAAACGAATATACAGTAAACAAACGCCAGCAATTACGCCAAATCCCCAATGAATTTGAATTTTGAAGTTTCAATTTATTCAGTGAGAAAGAAAATAACTAAAAATCACCAACAGAATTGCCAACCCATGTCGCCTCCAACTGTCCCCTTACCACAGGTCCCCCCTAGCTCATAAGCTCTTCTATTGCATAACCCCCTTATCTATGCGGGAATTCGATCGAAACCAAAGAGATACAACAACAAAATCATGAAATGAGTTGTGTTGGTAGTTCAGGAGTACCGACAGTGGACGTGGAAATAGATATTTCAAATCAAAATATTTTGGTAGTTCCTAACCTAGAGAAGACAAACGACAACAACATTGCGCAAATAAAGGATGTTACTGCTGAAGAAAATATCTATATTCAAAGTTTGAAAACAATATTTTTTGAAGATGAAAATGGTCAATAACAAGACAAAATAAAACAAATTCCAGAAAATCAGTAAAATAATAAAGGATTTATTTTTCACAAGAATTGGTCCAACAACACGTGATGATTTCACCAAAATGGTTAATTTCAGCATTTTCGACTCGGTGTGTGAAAAGCTCGATGCAAAGTACCTTGATAAATACTCATATTTTAGAGTTTCCGTGAATGAAGATTTTTTTGATGTCTCAAGTAAAGCGGAAATTTGGGCGGAAGGCGCGTTAGTAAAAATTTCTTTATAGCAAAACTGCCAAAAAACAAATAAAGTGAATTTTCTCCGTCGACTAAAACAACTTCTCTATTGCATCAATATACGAGGTCTAGGTCTGAGTGATAAATCTGGGGAATAACGGGCATTTTTTGAACACATGAGAAGTCCTGATTTTGTGTGCATTAGTGGGGGCTAGATTGTGTGTTGTCTTGCATATTGATGGCTGGTATCCTACTGTTGCAATTTACATTAGAACTGCAATGAATCGCAATGGTGTGGTGGCAGTACCATCTAAGTCTAATACCTTTAATACACCATGCCTTTTTTATGTCTATATGCGAGCCTTATTTCAGGGCTACTTATGTGGTTAATTTCCCCCAACTGAGTTGCACTGTTACACCATGCTTTTTCAAGGGTTGTTTCAAGGGGTTTCAGGTAGTAATTCCAAATGAAGTTTGTCTTTTTTTGGAATATTTTCGAAAAAATACCATGGTATCTGTATTAATATGAAAAATAATGATGCAAACAATAAAAAATGAAATTGAAAAAATCAATTATAACTATTATGCGATTTCAACTGTTTTTCTGAAAAATAACAAAAAAAGGGTTTTACAGGTGATAAGAGGTGAAGCCTTAGATGAACTGAAAATCAGGCCATAAAAGCCATGAATCTAAATTATTCATATATAAACAAAAAAGATATGACGCTCCATTTATTTGTTTATTATAATCTGCCCATTCATTGAATCTCTGAATAAAGATAAAGAGTTATAAACATTGAAAAAAAGGAAGTTTGTACTCACTGGATTTTTTATTTTAAATATTTCAGATCCTATGTTGATGACATTTCAATTATCTTCTTATAGGACCTATAGACTTGGTTCACGTACTCTTAGATATATTTAATTCAATACACAATGAGATAGTTTTCACAATGGAGATAGGAAATAAGACAATAAATTTCTTGGACCTTCTTTAAAAATTGAGGTCAATAGGGTTTCAATGAATATCTATAGAAAAAAGACGTAAACGACTAATACCATTAATAAATCGTCCAATCACCCAGAATCTCACAAAAATGCATCTTTCAACTCATATGTAAATCGATTGTTGCAGATTCCACTTAGCAAAGAAAATTTTGAAAATGAGAAAAAAATTATTAACCCAGATAGCACACACACGTTCTATGAATGTTCATAGAAGCTACCGCCAGAATGTTCGTATATTCATAGAATGTCCTCACAACATACCTGAAACGTTCTGAGAACATTCTATGAACTATCAAATGAGAAAGGAATTCTGATTCCATGCACGTTCTATGAACATTCTCCCGAATATTCTAGAACGTTCTAGGAACATTCTTAAGAATATTTCAGGGATATTCTTGAGAATATTTCGGGGATATTCTTGAGAATATTTCAGGGATATTCTTGAGAATATTTTAGGAATATTGTTGAAAATATTCCAGGCTCATATTTATAACGTGCGTTCAAAAAAATTCGTGGTCAAGTAAGCTGTGGATTTATTTTTCCCCTCATAGACTCTTAGCAAAAATAGAATCCACAGCTTACTTGATCACGATTTTTTTTAACGCACGTTATAAATATGAGCCTGGAATATTTTCAACAATATTCCTAAAATATTCTCAAGAATATCCCTGAAATATTCTCAAGTTATTATTATAGAAATATACATTCTACTTTTAATCTGAAGAGATTTGGATGAATTTATGAATTGATTGGTATGATTAATTCCTTTAGCGTATCACAGCCGGAATAAATAATAGAAATAAATATAACTTAATTCAAATATCCTCGGAATAAAAGTACAATGTAAAATTATATTTAACGGCACTGTAAGCAACTTCATAATAATAAAATGCATTATTCAAGTCAACGGTTTATTTCGGAGCTGATAAAACAAAACATATATTTCATACTTTTTAAAAAACTCTTTAAACTATAAATTATTTTTTCCAACCAGGCTCTTTGTTTCAACATCACAGATTCTGAAAAAGAAGAGAAACTGATATATTACTAGGTCACCTTGAATAATTTAATGGTTTTAGTGTAAACCCTTATCAGAATGAAATACTAGGAACAAACCATATATGTTAGACAGTAGAATAATAAAAAAAATTGCTTCGTGGTTTGAATGTACAAATAATATTGTTTCCTTCACTAGGTCAAATTCAGTCTCATTTTTGAGATTTTTCCTACCTCTCTTTTGCCTTCACCAACCAGTCTTTTATCTCTAATTCCACATCTCTGTAATCTCTCGATGAATTTTCATTACTGATTCTGTAAAATATGAGAGGTAATTTGAAAATGGAATATTAGTATTTTAGTCAAGATAATAATTCAGAATAAAGCTAGTTAGGTACCATGTTTTGACTAGTTATTCCTTCTAACATTGCTTCTTAATAAGGAAAGTAGTAAATTCTTCCAAAATTCATACCTATAACTACAGTGGATAAAATCAGTACCGAACAATTATCCTTCTTTTCGAATCCTTGCCAGCTTTAGTATACTGCAAGAATATTTGCTATTAACCTTTCCAAGAGTCTTATCGTCATCACTGTATGATTGGACCCCCATTTTCGACAACTTGCCAACCTAAAATAACAACCCAAATGAAACATTTTTGAAGATTTTTCAGAGAATAAAAATCCATTTGATTGTAACATTTGGATATATCACAAACCGAAATAGTGGAACTTACCATTTTTGTTTTATAATCTCCTATTTTTGAATGTCTCTCCAATTAAATTTTGTAATTCCTTCATAATTTCAATAGGAAAATCAAACTTGATTTGAATTGATATATCTAATTGTTCATTATTATGATCTTGTCTCAATAATCTTGCAACGTCCTCTGTCAGTTGATCCAATTCGATCCAGTGAAGAGCTGCCTCAGAACTTTTCCTCGGAAGAAATGTTGAATACAATATTGAGTTTAAATACATAACTGCAAATACTCGGGAGGGATCTGCTTCTCTGAAGATAACCAGAATGTGCTGAAAATTAATCATTATCTTTAACATCAACTCATTACGAACACTTCATTGATTACTAGTTGAACCTGTTCCATTTGCTGATGATTCTTTATCAATCATATTACTCTCATTATTTATCAAGCTTATGCACCTTTCGACTTCTTGGTGGACCTTTCTATCAAAACTTGATTTTTTCTCAGACATATATAAGTAGGGTAATACAAACAATTTCGTTGAGACAAAATTAATGTATAATGCACTAACTCGAGCAGAAACATTAAAATCGATTTAAAAGATATTCAATGTTAATGAGAATAATAGTTTTACAGTACTTACCCGTAAATCGGACCATTATTTGAAGAGCAAGAGAGGGCTATTTATCACTTTATAACAGACAGGGGTTCTAATATCAGATCTAATATACAGATACATCACAAAGCTATTCAACCACATCCATTTGCACGAGTTTCATGCGTGAATCTTCGGAAAGATAGCGTCCAAATTCATAAAAACCGTAGACTCAATTTATGATTTATATTATATTTAGTCTTAATACTCTGTTATATTATATTAATTATATTGCACCTCAGATAAATTAATGTCTTTCATTAATCTGACTGATATAGGTTATGTCTTCTGTTATGTTTACAGACAACAAAGGGTGTGACGTCACAGATAACAAAGGTTGTGACGTCACAGATAACAAAGGTTGTGACGTCACAGATGCCAAAGTTTCGAAAATTGTTTAAATTTGATGTTCTTATTAATTTTTTTATGATTTCACTTTATACGTTGCTATGAAGCATGTACCGGACCGCTAGTAGATATGAATATCATTTTTGAAACATGATTTGTCTAAGAACAGAACGTTTACTGAAGGAAATTCCTTGAATTAGTTGAATATTATAAAGATTAATGTTCAGACGTCGGATATCACATTCTCAGAATGTTCTTCAATATGATATAATATGGATATCATTTTTTAATGTGATCAGAACGTTTACTGAAGAAAATTCCCTGAATGTTCTACGACAATGCGTGGAACGTTCTATTTGAATGTTCTAGAGATCAACATTCAGAAGTTAGATATCACATTATCAGAATATTTTCTAAGGATATTCTGAGCATATTCTTCAAATAATGTTCTATGAATATCATTTTTGAAATGTGATCAGAATGTTCACTGAAGGACATTCTACGAACGTTCAAGAGGTTCTACGAATATGCGTAGAACGTTCTGTTTGAATATTCTAAAGTAGGAACGTTCAGAAGCTAGATATAACATTCTCAGAATGTTCTGTGCTATCTGGGAAGTAAATTGCACAAGAAAATGACTATATCCGAACAAAGTGGATACATTGACCTACAAAATATTAAGGAAAGAACATGTAGATAAAAATAATCGATATAAAAAGGACACAACACAGATTAGATTTTCTGTTCCTTTCTGCAATAAAATCAGTTATAAAATTGCAAGAGCATTCGAGAGAGAGAACTTGAAAGTTGCATTTAGAGCCGAAAATTGTCTGTATTCTCATATAATAAATTGCAAAGACAAAACTCCAATATTTCACAAAAACGGAGAGTATAAATTGAGTAGTAAAACATGTGATGCTTTTTACATTGGGGAAACTTATAGGTCATTAGACACCAGAATAAAAGAACATGTAAGAAATTATAATCAGAAGAGTGCATTTGGGAACCATTTGAAGTCGACTTAGTAACATAAATTTGACAAGAAATAGAACAAAATTATTACATAACGTTGGGGGAGGAAATTATTCAGATTTACTTGAAATATTTGAAATAAGGAAAAAAATGAAGAAGAACGCAACCTTTTATCTGAATAACCAAACTGAGACCAATCTTTCATACAAGCCAATTTTTGAAAACCTAATTTAACTCCAAGACTACAATTTAATGTAGGCAGATGTTTTGCTTTGTGTGACTTAGATAGCACAGAGTTTGTTTTTTTGTAGTTGACCGTGTTTTTGAGAGCACAACCCTAAATTTGATAATTAAGAAAAGTTTTCAGTCGTCTTATTGTTTGTGAATGTCAGTTTTCCAAGTAAATGTTCAGTGTAGATTACTTTTATTGACAAATAATCATATTTTTGTGTTTTAATTGTAAAAATTTTATTTAATACCGTAAAATAATCTTCTAGAGCACCTAATGATGCCTAGCAGGCAACACTAGTAGAGTAGATTGTAAAATAAAAAATCCAGTGAGTATAAACTTCCTTTTCCTTTCAGTTAAAATGATCCTGGATAATGGCTACGTTTGTGATCAAATTTTAGTTATAAACATATTTATTACTTAGCAATTCAAAAGTAAAAATTGACTAGGTTACGCCAAGATGTCAAATTAGATAGAAAAATGTTGTGTTATTGGACCCGTCTCGACATTTCTACGAATAGGCTTGAAACCCCCACGTTTCAGGGGTGAAAGATAGAACTGTTTGTATTTATTTGCAAGCCTGCATTAGGCTCCAAAATAGTCCCACGCGCATGCGCATTCTGTTGAAATTTCAGGTTGTATTCTCAACAAGTGATATTCTGAACGATGCGAATGTAGTATCACTGAACCCTTTAGCGTCCACCATTATATAGAAATTGGAATGAAATAATGTACAAATGCCTTTTTTATTGGTGAAACTGTTAATTAGTGACTGAAAATGACTTACATACTCGACTAGTTTCGATGAGTATCTCTCATCATTTTCAAAAGCCAAGTAACTAGACAACTGCAAAGAGGGAAAACAAAACAGATAATTGAAAAACAATTGTCAATAGACAACTCACGATGCAGCAGTCTAGCACAGTTCTCCAGCCAGGACAAAGAATCCACCTTGACACATTTATGGTTGTCGAAAAATTTTCGAGTTAAGGTCAAGTCAAATATTGTTATATAAATACTAGCTGCCCGGTACGTGCTTCGGTACGTAAAAGGCATAGTAATAAACTTCGAAATAAAACAAAAAAATATAATTTAATACTTTCTCTAATTTCGAATGTATGGAACTGCTCATCAAAAGCCACTACAAAAACATAATGTAAATGTTTATATTATATTTATCAGCAATAAACACAAAGATATACTATTAAATGTTATTTCTCAAATATAACAAAGAGTAAAAACTTTTTAATATGCATTCGAGTTAAAACATCCTTAAGACGTTGTCCGATTCCCAATTGCCATTGCCTTCTCAATGATGAACACTGCAAAGGGTAAAAACTAAAAAATTAAAAATAAGTGGGTACTCTCGCTATGGTGGGTGTTAGTCTAAAACATTTGAATAATAAACAATATTTTTGTTTTTCCATTTTCAGCATGAATAAATAAACAATTGGGAGTACCGACTCTGGAACAGGCAACATAAAGTTGGCCATGTGAAAAACATGATTTCTTCAAATTTTCACCACAAACGCGAAGTGTTCGCCCTAGGTCCTTGTTTATGGACATCGTAAATGATAAACGCATAGGATATTGTAACCGTTTGAATTCAAATGGCATATCCGTTGGAATCATAGTGTTCAGTACCTATCAATTTCTATTCTTTTTATTTTGTTTATTGTTAAAACGAGATGCGCTTGTTCGAGTTCCCTCCTCTTTTCAAACCTAACATCCTGATGTCACATAATTATGTTCAAAAAACAATATGAAAGATTAACGAACGAGAACGGTGTGAGGTGCGAAAAAGGTATTCTGAACGAACGAAAAAACGTGTTTTAAGTTAACGGCGACTAAAAGAGGTTTTTTTGTGAGAAGAGTGCACAAGGGCATACTTAGTGCTGTGTGGAGAAAACAGCGACTGGTTGCAACCGAAGATCTGGTGCTGATTGGTAGCCGACTTGTAGTAAGTGACACTTTTTCCCAACTCATTGTCACCATTTTTACATTTATTCCGTCTACTTTATAAACCAGCGCATTTCAATTACATGAAAACTTTTGTCGTAAACACATAGGGATATGCGGTATCAAACACACTTTTCTTTTTAATTTACCAGTTAATATGATTGGTTCAATCAAATTTGGCAATAACTCTTTTACTGCCAATCTGGTTCCATTACACAGTTTTGGTGGATTAAGGTTTCGCAACAATATAATCAAAGAAACAACTTTCAGATTACATTACAATTACATGAAAACTTTTGTCGTAAACATTGGTAGCAGAGCGTGGTTGACTAATTGGTCAATATCAAGAGAAACGGATTTTAGTTTCATTTAGATTTGACAATTTTACCGAACGGAGAACGTTTGATTTAATAGGGATGTTGACTCATGTTACGAATTCATATAAATTGAGGTTTTCCTCATAGAGGGGAGTTTTTGCAATCCTTAAAAACCATTTTAGTGATCTTATTTTTCTCGTTGAATTAAATAAAGCTGATTTAAATTATGCTATTCATTATCAACTATCATGTGACTTCGAACGCAAATCAGAGGTAATTGACGTCGCTATCAGGTATTGTCATTGCAAATTCGAATGTTCTGTGCTCAGATCAACAAAATACATTCATAGGCCGAGTTCCACAAAACTCCAATCACCTTGATTATTGAAATGTCATCATTTCTCTGCAATTTTCAGTTCATTTTTGACATAAACCATCGACTTACTTCAATATAAACGATTTGATTGCCAATCGAGCTTTGTGAAACCCACGTTTCTGTGACTTGAACCATAGTAAATATATATGATTCGAACTTACGAAGTTGAAAGCTGAAAGAGAACAGAATACCTAGTTCGTTACAAGAACGATAATCTACAATTTTCTTTATAATGGAGATAGGATTCATCAAGGTTAATAGTAGTAACTTACCGAAGATAGATTCCCTTATGGTCGCAAGTTTCTTTGCTGAAAACAGGGATTTTTGTGCAGCGGACGTGAAATCGTCTTTGTAAGTAGCAAACTTTTAACTCATTTTTATTATTACAAATGAAAGAAACACCTCATTCAGCATTTATAGACCGAACTATTAATTTTAAAGGCTTAGATTGAACTTTTCCACAAGGGATCGGGCAAAATCAGTTCGCTTTGACAGAAGTAAAAGTTGTTTTCCGCGGGAATTTTTAATTGTATTTTCATTTACTCATTTTTATTGGCAATTACCATATTTTTAAGAAAAAAGTAATTTTTTCGTGTTTGTAAAGGGTTTATCTTTGAAATAAAATAAATTCCAAAAAGTAGTCAACATCCCTATTGCCAACATTCATGAATCATTAGAATAATCATATAATTTAAAATTGTTATAAGAATAAATCACCACATCCAAGACTTTGGTACGTGAAAGCTTATTATATTATTCGTGATATTCCATCTTACTACTATAAATTATTTCATAAAAAACCACAACATGGCCTCTGCTAGCGAAGAGGATAAAATTTTGTTTGAAAAACTAACTGGTTATAAAGAACGTTTTTGGCGTCAATTACAGGATTGTTATGAGTTGACAAATCAATTACCCCAGAAACTAACCCAATTTAAGTTAAGGGTGTCCCAAATCGATAAAGTGAGGGAAAGATTCAGCGCAAATCTTGATAATCTTCAGATTTTATCAAGTAAACATGAAGAGTTTTTTTACCGACGTCATTCAGTTGGAATCAAATTTCGATAAGATTTATTTCGAAATATTAGCATGCGCAGGAAAATACAGTGAAGCGGTCAGTGACACTCAGTCAGCTGTTAGCTCGCATATGAAGAAAGAATTGTCTTTATATACGCGATATAAACATAACCAAATTTGATGGAAGTCCTGAAAAATTTCCTGCATTCAGGGCGATGTATGACGGCTTGGTACACAATACCAATTATTCTGATATTAAGAAATTTACCGTGTTAATTAATCACTTAGAAGGTACAGCGTTGAAGTTCGCGCAGACCATTCGTTTTTCACCGGAAAATTATGTTGTTGTTTATAATCAATTGATACAACGTTATACCAATAAACGCATTATCGCGAATCATTACTTGCGTACAATTTTTGGATTGAAACCCTAACGTAATGATAATTTCGAAGGTATATCAGAATTATGTGAGATTTTACAAACGAATGTGACGGCATTGGGCGATATGAAAATACCGAATTTGACCGACTATATATTTGTTCAGTTTTCTTTAAAATTATTGGATGATAAATCTAAAGAGGAATTTGAAAGGAAATTTTTAGACACAGAATTTCCAACGTTTAAGAACCTGATTGAATTTTTACGTAGTAAATGCTCGGTTGCGCAATTGGTGGGCGAAAGTTTAAAATTGGATATGCAGATGAATAAACACAATGTTGATTTTAAAATGAATTATTCGAAAAATCAAGGATCAACCGATGCTTATAGAAAGAAAGTATCGATTTTGTCCCAAGAAGTCGATACAAATTTAATTCAGGGGAAAACTTATTTTTGTCTTTATTGTTCTGGGGGCGATCATTTCAAATTAAACAAATGTTCCAAATGCCTATTACTGTCACCCAGGGAACGTCATGAATTTGTAAAAAATAATAATTTGTGCTATGCATGTTTATATCCTCATCGAATATCAGATTGCAGAATGAAAATAAATTGTAAATTTTGTTCTTGTACACGACACAATAGCTTACTTCATGATCGAGAATATAAAAATAAAGTAAATAAAGAGGGTTTTTCTGGAACACACTTACAACCTTCCAGTTGCTCTTTCTTCCTTGGAATCGAAAAAATCTGATGCTTTGTTAGCTACGGCAAGAGTACTCATTAAAGGTAAACACGGTGAACTGCAGTGGCGCAGCCAGGATTTTATTTTGGGGGGGCGGAACTGAAAATTTTTTGATGATACAGTGAATAACGAAAGTTGCAAAAAAAATAAAGAAGAAAGAAATAACGAAGAAATTAATCTTTGGAGGGGGCTGCAGCCCCAAAGCATCCCCCCTGGCTGCGCCAGTGGTGAACTGTATCCATACGTCGAGTAGTTTTGGATTCAGGCTCACAAGTGAATTTTATTACTGAAAAAATGGCCAAGGGTTTAGGTAAAAAACGTAAGTCCTGTATTTATGAACTGTCCGGAATTGGAGAAACAAAAGGTGTGAAACCGCGTGGAGCATTGGATTGTGAGATAATTTCTATACATAAATCTGATTTGGCATATAATTTTGAACCAATTGTTTTATCTCGAATCATTTCAAATTTACCGATCACGAATATGTCTGGTGATGTCGGAAGCCAGTTTAAGTTATTACAGTTGGGTGATATTAGCACAGAACACCACAGAAGCGACACTCGAGCTATTTATGAATGAAGTGTGGGACCACGGAATTTAGAAGGCACTATTGGCGGGAATGCGTTATGAATGTAATCGGCGTTCGTCGGCGTAGCAAATCAGAGAGCAGGATTTTTATCTGAGGACAAAGCGTCGTTGCGGGGGGGTAAAAAGGTTCCATATCGAAATATATAATGTGAATGAATTTGAGAGATCATGGTTAGAGATGAATATTTGAACTTAAAAGAGCTTATAATACCACAGTTGAAAGGAGATGCATTGGAAATACCATTTTATTTCCTAAAATGCAAAAAATGATACGTGAATAATATGTATTTTATAATAATTAATAATATATTTATTAATTCCGTCAGACATACAAAATGCATAGGACAAGTCAAATGAAAGGAAAAAGAGAAATAGAATGTCTGAAACTCATTCTATATGACATCCTTGACCCTTGTCATCCACAAACTCTCATAATAACATTTGATTTGATGTTTTTTTTTTAAATTTAATTTTATTAAGCAACTCAACAAAGTGAGGCAGATGAATGTTACGACCTGAAATACTTAGGATGGAATGTACAAAGCTGCATTATTTCTGATGGAGTAATCATGAAATCTGGATACTGTCATCATAAAGTGTTCAGGTTCCTAAACATCTATAATATAGGAAAGGTAACGTCAAAATCTCATGTAAACGAAAGGAAGGCCTACAGGAATCACGTGGATTTAGGTGGAAAATCAGACGCATAATTCTCTTTTGAATAACAAACACCCCCCTTTAGAATGGACAGAGTTACCCCACAACAGAATATAATAGTTCATATGACTATACAAGTTCATATGACTATACAGCTACCAAGCTGTTGTAAACAGCTATAACCAACTGAAATGGAAATGAATTCTGAAAACTAATAATCGATAAAAAGAACTATATAATTTTTAAACAGCATCGATATGGAAATTCCACCTCGAAGAATTGTCCAGATGAATACCTTGAAACTTTCATATGGTCATTATCTATCCCATAAATAAGTTGCAACTTTTTTGTCACAAATCTTTATGTTCGATAAAAAAATTCTGATTTGCATCTATCAACGATACATGTCTATTTCAAATACTTATTTTCAAGTGAGATCTTTTAATGCTTAAAAAATGTTATGATAACATTTTAAATAATATATAGTCATTGTTTCTGATTAAGATTTCCACGATTGTATCACATTGATATGAAACATAATTCATAAAATTTTTATATGCAACGGAGAGTGTTGTATACATAGAATGAACTTGAATTTTATCAAATGTGGCTAACAAGTCCAAACCAATAATTTTCTTGTGAGCAGAGAAAGGATAGCTTGAATTACTGACAATATTACTAATTTCTTCTGTAAAATAACACCTTGATATTTCAAAAATAAAACGAATTCCTGAAATTTTTTATTTTATATAACAATCTGACAACAAAACATAATCATATGATGTAATATATTGTACTAATACAACGTGAAATTAAATGGGGGACATCAAAGATATACAATAATTTTTTTCCATTAATCTGAAACAGAGAATTGTTTTCATTAATTCCCAAATTCTTAGAAAATAGAACAAAGTTAGAACCCATGTCAGATACAAGTGCTCTAACGTCAAGTCCTATTTCATTCATTTTGCTAAGGCAGGTACTAATAATTATTCCAAGATCCGCTACACTGCAAGATGTATTAAGGAAATAATATCCTAATGGTTGCTTCCAATTGTCATTGATTCCCCTTGCCATCAATACAAGTGCATTTTTTGCAGGAATATATTTTTTTTCATGTGCTAAAAAAAGTTTGTATCAAACATTCTTACATTCATGAAAAAAAGGAGGGATTATAATACATACCAACATCATGAAATCCTACAATTTCATCATTTTTTGGAATATACTGCAAATTTGCTTTGAGTGAAACTTCGTCCATTGATAAAATGCACACTTTCTCTTTTTCATCTCTTGATCTTAATTTCCATTCAAGATTCTTGAAGGTAAATTCATTCAAACCAGTTTGCATTGGAATGTTCTGAGTTATTCTTTCAAGGGTTCTCACTGATGGTAAATGAAATACTGAAGCCATCTTCCTATAGGCTTTTGGACCAGAATAATAGAATGAAAGGGCTTGTTGCTTGAATTCCATCGAGTATCTTTTGCCCTGTTGAGGTTTGTCCTTCATATCACTGATTACTTTTACCATATTTCCGAATTGGCCTGGTAAGTAGACATCACAAGCCTTTTTAAAGTCTTCTTTTGTTATTTTATGGGAGGAATCCAATTCTTTGAAATAATTTTCAAGCTTGCGCTTAGTAGAACTTAAGCTTTTAATTGTTTGGTTTTTTGACTGAAAATTAAATGAATTTTAGGTGATATTTCCTCAGTGATTTCATGTTCAATATACCTTTAATATTCCTCTCAATTTTTGTTTCCTAGGTGTGTTTTGAGAAATTTTTTCGGCAGTTTGTATTGAGCAATTTTTTACCACTTCAATTTGTGTTTGCGTTGAGCAATTTTTGACCTCTTTAATTTTTGCCTTGTTATCATGGGACTCAAAACCATCAGTTTGAGTTTGAACATCCACTTTTCTTGGTTTCTGAAATAAATTTAATGTTGGAACTGCATCCTTTCGAAGTTTATGACTTGATAATAGGTAAGCTTCAAAGTGGTCACTGCATATTCGATTACTGGTATATAGTTGCTTAGGATCTTTTCTCATTATATTTTCGTCACTGCAAGCTAATTTCCACTGCATTACTCGTTCTGCATCTACTGGGTTTGGAAATCTGAAAAACCTTAAAGTTTTGTTGGAGCTCCCAACATTACGGTAGCTGCTACAATATTTAATGGAACAACTGGTACATCTTCTAACTTCTTCCATATTGGCATGCATTCGAAAAAAACTTATTCTAAATAACTGAAAAATAAACAAAATCACTAATGCTACTATTCACACTATCTACAACCCAATAACGATCATGCAAAAACAAATTAAGTTTTATGATATATTCTAACTACTAAAAACAAACTATTAATAATTATGTTCACTCATAAAACGATCTCTAATATATTCGGAAAGTATTAAGCTTTCTTATGCTCAGAGATATCAGAAAATAATTGTTGATATTTTGGTTCGCTTTGGTAAGTTTGGTTATTCGAAACGAATAGAGCGGGAGAAACACAGAACGCCTATGGTTTCAAGTTAGAGAGAGATAGAGAAGGTTGATTCTCCTTGTCACTTTTACTACGCTCGAGAAATCGGAGTTCTTCAAGATCGCGCAGTGACGCTTCTGTGTGTTCTGTGATATTAGGCAGGGTATCACCATCGGTTGTTTCAGTTGATCGGTGATTTCTTGCATTTCAATTGGGAATGAACCGTCACTCAATGAATGTATGCGTGCGTTTTGGGAATCAGAGGAAGTAAGTTTACCGAGACCTATTTCACCGGAAGATCAATTTTGCGAATCGCATTATGAAGAAAATACTCGGCGAAATGCAAACGGTCAGTGTGTTGTACGTTTTCCATTTCGGGACGGAAATGTAAAATTAGGTTCTAATAGAGAAATTGCCCTAAATAGATATTATAGATTAGAATCACGTTTTAAAAGGGATCCTATTAACTATATGAGATATTCGGAAAATATAAAAGATTTTATTGATCAGGGACATCTTATTCCTGCTACTGAAAAAATCTTCGTATAATATTATGACTCATCGTGGAGTCGTTAAACGAACCTCTGATGACATTGAAATTAGGGTGGTTTTCAATCCAACTGAACGAGATGAAAATGGAGTTTCCTTAAATGATATTTTGTTGTCGGGACCTAAGTTACATCAGGATATTTCCATTATTATAACTCGTTTTAGACTACAACAGGTAGCATTGACTTGTGATATTTGTCAGATGTTCAGATGTATAGCTGTGGATCCATTAAATAGAAAATATTTCCACATTTTTTGGCGATTTAATTCTAACGAACCAATTATAGAATTGGAACACACAAGAGTAATTGTTGGTGTCACAACATCACCGTTTCTTGCAAATCGAACCTTGAAAGAACTCATGAAGGACGAGGGCGCGAAGTATCCGTTGGCGGCTAAAGCTTTGAATGAGCAAACTTTTGTAGACGATATTTTGACGGGTGCTAAATCGAAAGCTGAAGCTCTTGAACTCAAAAAACAGCTCATTAGTTTGCTAAAAGCCGGGGGATTCAATTTGGGAAAGTGGTCATCTTCTGATAATGATGTTGTGAGTAATTTAGCGGAATCACTGGAACTACCGATCGGAAATAGCAATTCAATAACGAAGGTTCTGGGAATGTTTTGGGACAAAACGGAAGATACTTGTCAATATAATGTTAATGATGTAAACAAACCAGCAACGAAACGGGGAATATTACCTAGGGTAGCTCGAACATATGACATTAATGGTTATTTAAGCCCATTTACTTTCTTATTGAAATCGATGATACAGAAGTTGTGGTTGTTAAAAATTGACTGGGATATTCCACTTCCTGAGGATGTTCAGGAGATGTGGTTTTCAATAAAGTCTCAGTTATCACTGATCGAGGAAATAAAAATTCCTAGGTACATATGTGGTGCGGAGATGTCTTCTTGTATGTTAATAGGCTTTTCTGATGCCAGTACTGCGGGAATGGCTGCGGTTATTTATTTGAGAGTCGAGTCAAGTGGAAATTATATAATTAATTTAGTAGCCTCCAAAACTCGTGTCGCACCTTTGAAAACTTTAACAATTCCTAAGTTAGAACTGGGAGCTGCTTGTCTCTTATCAAAATTAATGAACGCTAATATTGAGGCTTTCAAGTCATTCTTAAATTTATCTGGCATATTTTGTTTTGTGGATTCTAGTACGGTGTTAGGTTGGCTCAAAACTCCGCCTTATAAATTGAAAACTTTTCTTTCAAACAGAGTTGTGCAAATACACGAAAACCTTTCCGACGTTCGCTGGTCTTACGTGCCGGGAAAATTCAACCCTGCGGATCCTGCTAGTAGGGGCCTTACCCCAAAAGAATTAAAAAATTGTGATCTTTGGTGGAAAGGTCCTAGCTTTCTTTTTGAACATGAGACTAAGTGGAAATTCGAGTATGAAATTCCATCAAAATTGCCTGATTTCAGAATAGTTTCAAATATTTCAACGACGGCAATAAGGATTGAGGATATAGTGAGCTCATTAAAATATTGGATAAATTCTCATCACTTACAAAAGTTAAACGGGTTTTTGCATATATTTTAAGATTTTGTAAAAACTGCAGAAAACGAAATGAATGTCCACCTCAACAAAAATTATGCGGTCCTATAACTGCTAAAGATTGTGAAAACGGTTTACTTTTAGCTATTAGTTTAACGCACTCAAAATATTTATCTCCTGAAATGACATCAAATGAACGAGGTGTTACAACTTCGAAGAAAATCAGATCTCTTTCACCATTCATTTCGGACACGGGTTATCTGATGGTGGGGGGTCGTTTACGACAGTCCCAGTTTCCTCTGAGACAAAAGCATCCCTATTTGATTCCGAAAGAAAGTCGATTGGTAATTTTAATTTGTGATCACTTTCACCTCATTTTTGGTCACGGAGGGTCACGGAGGGCCACGTTCAGTGCAATCTCTGATGAATCGATATTTTTGGATTCCAAATTTACGTAGATTGTTGAGAAATAGGATTTTTCGTTGTTTAAAATGTTACAGATTTAGCGCCAGGCCAGTGCAGCCACCAATGGGCGACTTACCTTCTTACCGTTTAGATCCGGGAAAATGTTTTTCCGAGTGTTTTTCGCATACAGGATTAGATTACGCTGGTCCATTCGAAATTAAATTTTCAAAGTTACGCAGTGAACGATATAAAAAATGTTACGTAGCATTATTCATTTGTATGGTGTCAAGAGGAATACACTTGGAAGTTGTCAATTCTTTAACTACTGAAGCTTGTTTGGCCGCACTTGATAGATTTATTTCGAGAAGAGGTTTACCGACTAATTTATATAGTGATCAAGGCACTAATTTGAGAGGTGCTTCTAGAGAAATTACAGAGATAACAAAATTTTTTGATCAGAAAAATCCGGAGATATCTCATTATTTGTCAGCTCATAACATATTTTGGAGTCATAACCCCCCTTATGCTCCCCACATGGGCGGCCTTTGGGAGGCTGGAGTGAAGTCGTTTAAATTTCATTTAAAACGTATTGTTGGTGGAACTAGATTGCATTTTGAGCACTTTTTGACTATTGTAACTAGCATAGAAGCAATATTAAATTCTCGATCATTTTGTAACGAAACTTCTTCGCCCAATGAAGATTTGGATCCACTTACGCCGGGTCATTTTTTGGTTGGTGGACCTTTATTATCACGGGTTGAGATTGATTTGACCAATATTCCACAGAACCGTTTATCACAGTGGCAATTATGCCAACAATTAGTTCAATCTTTTTGAAAACGATGGTCAAGTGAATACGTTCTGTCATTACAGAAAAGGCCTAAGTGGACGAAGCCTTGTGACAAAGTCAAGGAAGGTGATTTCGTTCTCTGGTATTCTCCAGATGTCCCGCCAACACATTGTCCAATCGGAAAAGTTACTCACTTGATACCAGGTTCTGATGGTATTGTAAGAGTAGTTAAGATTCGAACCCCAACAGGTGAAATACACGGACTTTAAACAAGGTGGCTTTATTACCTCCACCTTAAGACGAAACTCAAAAGTTTTTTTTTTCATTTTTTCATACAGTGGGTACAGGGTAAGTTTAATCGAATATTCACCTGATTTCAATTTTGTTTGATTTTTTTTGGGGATTTCAACCGTTCAAAGGGCAAAAAATGTTATGAACTCCATCATCAATGTAGTTCAATCAATTCTGTTGTTATTAATTTTGTTTCCTCATTTCTAGAGGACAAATATATCATTTGGGTGGGGGTATGTTCAGTACCTATCAATTTCTATTCTTTTTATTTTGTTTATTGTTAAAACGAGATGCGCTTGTTCGAGCCCCCTCCTCTTTTCAAACCTAACATCCTGATGTCATATATGTTCAAAAAACAATATGAGAAGATTAACGAACGAGAACGGTGTGAGGTGCGAAAAAGGTATTCTGAACGAACGAAAAAACGTATTTTAAGTTAACGACGACTAAAAGAGGTTTTCTTGTGAGAAGAGTGCACAAGGGCATACTTAGTGCTGTGTGGAGAAAACAGCGACTGGTTGCAACCGAAGATCTGGTGCTGATTGGTAGCCGACTTGTAGTAAGTGACACTTTTTTCCAACTCATTGTCACCATTTTTACATTTCTTCCGTCTACTGTATGAACCAGCGCATTTCAATTACATGAAAACTTTTGTCGTAAACACATAGGGATATGCGGTATCAAACACACTTCTCTTTTTGATTTACCAGTTAATATGTTTGCTTCAATCAAATTTGGCAATAACTTTTTTACTGCCAATCTGGTTCCATTACACAGTTTTGGTGGATTAAGGTTTCGCAACAATATAATCAAAGAAACAACTTTCAGATTCAAGCAATGCGGTGGTTTACCAGACGGTTCCAATGAATTCAAAAATTCAATTGGATAATTCATTGCCTCATCTTGATTCATAACAGTGTCAATTGATTTATATGACGTGACTTCACCTGGCAGTTTCGCTTGAATTTGGCATTGATATTAATGTTCTTCGGTGCTAAAATGGCGCGTTCTCTCAACCAATCATGATTTCTGTAATTCTGAAGAATATTCGGAAAATCACATTCAATCAACTCATCTATCGACTGGGTAATTGTACAAAAATTGTTCGGTAAAGTGATCAATCCATTGGTACTGTCGATTTGTATTTTGCCATCACCAATTCCTAACAATTGTTTTGAAAACTCATTGGCAGTTGTATCATTATTTAGGTGAAAACGCATATTAATATTCAGTGTCAATTTTCGTACATATCTTCAAAGAACTGATGACTTCAAACAGGGATTCATTTCATCAGCAGGAGTTGATCGAGGAATGACAGGCAATGTTTGACGAAAGTCCCCTAATAGCAATATCAGAGCACCACCAAAAATTTGTTGATTACCCTGTAAATCTTGCATTGTTCCATTAAATGCTTCTAGTAATTTTTTATTCACGATTGTGCACTCATCCCATAAAATAATTGACGTTAATCGAAGAACTTTTGCCATAGCAGAATTTCTTGAAATATTGCAAGTTGGAGTTTCAATCACTTGTACATTCAATGGCAATTTCAATGCAGAGTGTGCGGTCCGACCACCTTCTTATAATGTAGCAGCAATTCCCGAAGATGCAAGTGCCAATGCAATTTTCTGTTCCGATCGTATAGTCGCTAAAATCTATGATACAACGAAAGTTTTGCCTGTACCACCAGGTGCATCCAAAAAATATAATCCACCTGCATAATTGGAAACGGCTTGAATGATTGTGTCATATACATGTTTTTGTTGAACATTCAGTTTGGTTATATTCGATTGTATACTCCGTTCACTAAAGGTTGAGCACATAGTAGGCGTTTCTTTATTTATCTGAAGTTGGTAGTATTTACTGTCATAACGTAAAATAAATTCAATGTTGCCGAATGTACCCGGCCTCGTCCGACGATATTACGAGTTATAAGACAACTCTATGCAATAAAGACAACGTTGCGTGTCAATCTGACAAGAAAATAAACATCATAACCTAAAATTTTAATATACACAGTGGAATATGTCAAATTATCATGGCCAACCAACGGCTCAAGCTTTCGTGAACGGACTATACAAATAAACGTAAATCATTAGAATTGAACTCCTGCTCACGTTGCAACTCAAGATTAAACAAATCATGTATCTCACGATTTGGCTGCTGTAGCTGGTGTGTACAGTATGATATCGAATAAGCGTGGGAAGGTTTGTGTTGAGAAGGCATTGAGGGCGTTAAGTGACTTATCATTGATATGAAATAAAATTTCTATATCTTCCAGCACAGACTGTTTTAAACTGAATTAAGAGGGATATTAGATCTTAACATTCGAATTCACGTGGAAACCATGTTTGGAAAACTTTAAATGTCTACCAAACAGTGATTTGTTGCACCTCTCATTTTCTGACTGCGAAGATGTTCAGAAATGCGCCCCGTCCTACCAATGAACACTCATTACACTCCGGATCACCACAGCTCAATTTTTAGACACCACTTTGTTGTAACATGGTTATCTTATCTTTGTTGTTAACCAAAATGTTCTGCAATGTGTTAGGAGACTTGTAGGCTATCTTGATGATGTGTTCACGAAATAGGCTACCCTCCTTAGTCGAAATGGGACCTATATACGAAAGTCTCATATACTTGCAAACTGGATCCGATTTTTTCAACATTCAACATTTTTTCAACATTAAGAGAGAGAGAGAGAGATACTTTGAAGGATGGAGTGATATCAGTTCAGCTTAGTCTATGCCCTGCAATAATATTACTCCATCCTTCACAGTATCTCTCTCTCTCTCATATGTTGGGGGCACGAACGTAGTGTGAAAGTCGCGTGACACCATGTACATCCTTTTGTATGTCTATGCCCTTGCCTCACTTTTTTCTACGGTGAAAAATAGGAAGTTCGACGTCTAGTTTTTGAGTAATATTCAACAATATAATTCGGCATTTTAAATGACTTTTTTGGTGCTACTAAAATTTTTATGGATAATTTTATGCCGACTTTCAGGGTAAATACCTCAACATTCTGATCCAACATCCACCTAAAATTTTATGTTGCAGATTCAGGGCCAGATTTATCATCGACCTGGTTCGTTATTGCCATACTTCTAGGCTGATCATCAAGTTTTGCAAATTTATTTCATTGATGATGAAAATCGTGAATTAGATCAACGTTGTGCAATTGTTTCAAATACAAGGCGAGAAATTGTTCGTGAGCTACAAAGGTTTTTCCATCAGCATAACGCATTAGTTCAATTGTTCAAAATTGCTCTCGATCGTATGCCATCTGATAATCATAAAATTGTAATAAAGGCTGATAGAACACCTTTGGGAGAACATGCAAGACGATTCAATGCACCGACAATTGATGAGGTTGCAATTGTTATTCTTGATGATCAGTTTTAATCCCGTGATATTGTACTTCATCGCAGAAGCACAGCCGTCTTCAACTCAAGCCGTGCACAGAGAAAGGCAACGTCGCTTCATACGTTGATTCAGGGAGTCCTATGCTCTCTCGTCGATCCGATGTTAGTTCGACACGGACTCCTTATGTCCTCATCCTTAGTTTGTAATTGTTGCATAATACACGGAATAATTTTAAAAGTACTATTGTTGGGGAGAAAATTAAGTTTTTTTTTGTTTTAAATTATTAGAAGAGGTAGTTTCCACAACACCCAGGAGGTACTACCGTGAAGCGTTACTTTTTAATGGGTAGTTCGCCAGTAGCCCTATTTTCCCAAAAACAATTGGTATCCAACCAGAAATAAAAAATAAAAATAACAAAACATAAACTATGTAGTTGATAAATAGATGAAATAATATAGATATTCTGTGCAAATAAAAATAACGGAACATAAACTCTTATCTAGTTGGTAAATAAATAAAATGATATACAGGGTGTTTTATCATAAACTGGACAAACATATATTTTCGTGTAGTGGACATCGGGACAATCATTTTTGGTTTATACAATACTTCCCGTTTTCGAAGCATAAGCGAGATACAGGGTGTCAAACGTCCTTTTGAGCAAGATTCCTATGAGTGTGGTCAGTTATGTATAACACTTAAAGTAATGGTTTTTGGTCAGATCTCAGTATTTTTGGGTCCTCTATTCGGAAAAGTTGACGAACTTCCAAAAATAATTTACAAAATGGCGGAAGACCTGCAATTTCCAAATTTTTTTTGTGGAAGTCAAATTGAATAAACACAATTTTCTAAGAATTTATGTGAAAAAATTTTTTCAAAAATCAAACACAATTTTTTTTTACATGTTCACTGGAAATAGATGAAATTTTGTACAATTGTACTACTTGAATTATCAATCACGAATATGAAAACAGAATTGTAAAATATCGAACGGTTTCGTTACTACAGTCATTCAAATGTTTCGTTCAGACCTCTGAAATAATGAAAAAATAGTGATTTTCCTAACAAGTGCGGGAAACACTTTCCGCACGAGTTAGGAACAATATTTTTTCTACAAGCGCTTATACGAGATCGATTTCAACACACAGATCAAATGTGAATTGATCATTCTAAATACACATATTATAATGACAATGTATTAATTCTTATTCACATGCCGTTTCCATAGTAACGTCGTCGGTGGCATAGAGATATATAATTATTCAGTTTATTCTTTAGAAAAAGCGTGCGAGAAAAACCCTTGCTAATCCATTACCACACGCATTTGCGTGCGGTAATGGAATAGCAGGGGTTTTTCCCACACTGTTTGGCAATGTGACTCTTTACGAATTGAAATACGTGCGGGAAAGAGAATGAAAGTGCACGCTTGTAGAAAAAAAATGTTTTGAGTTCTAGAGTCAAAATAATTGAATTATTGTCATGTCCAAACATTCTAGATGAGTTTATACAAAATAAAATCAGTGAAACTTAGTTGGGACTCGAACCGACGTAGGTATTAAATAAGGAAATGGCACTGTTCTAAGGATAATATTTTTTTTTATCTGAGACAGACCACGAAGGCTCAGGCCTAAGTACTAGTGTACCGTGGGTTCGTTGCCATGCAACGGTAGTTCGTAGTTCATAGAGTTGGACTGGTATTTGAATTTAAGTGAATATAATTTAGCCAGTAGTCAAACTCTATGAACTACGAACTACCGTTGCCTGGCAACGAATATTATTATCCTTAGAACAGTGCCATTTCCCTATTGAATACCTACGCCGGTTCGAGTCCCAACTAAGTTTCACTGATTTTTTTTGTATAAATTCATCTAGAATGTTTGGACATGCCAATAATTTAATTATTTTGATACTAGAACTCAAAACAATTTTTGTTTTCATTATTTCAGAGGTTTCAACGAAACATTTGAATGACTGTAGTAATGAAACCGTTCCATATTTTACAATTCTGTTTTTATATTCGTGATTGATAATTCAAGAAGTACAATTGTACAAAGTTTCATCCATTTCGAGTGGAATTTTTTCATCGCTGTAGACATGTAAAAAAAATTTTTGTTCGATTTTTGAAAAAAATTTTTCACAGGAATTCTTAGAAAAGTGTGTTCATTCAGAAAATAAAACTCAATTCGACAACCGCAAAAAAAAATTTGGAACATTGCAGGTCTTCCGCCATTTTGTAAATTATTTTTAGGAGTTCGTCAAGTTTTCTGAATAGAGGACCCAAAAATACTGTGATTTGACCCAAAACCGTTACTTTAAGTGTTATACATAACTGACCACACTCATAGGAATCTTGCTCAAAAATGACGTTTGACACCCTGTATCTCGCTTATGCTTCGAAAACGGGATATATTGTATAAGGCAAAAATGATTCACCCGATGTCCTCTACACGAAAATATATGTTTGTCCAGTTTATGATGAAACACCCTGTATATCTCACTATAAAATGATATACATAGATGCGTATTATGTATGAATTTATATATGATTTGAAAAATTAAACCTCTGTTCATACTATCTGGAGGGTTTGTAATTTTTTTTTTTGGGAGGTGTTTAGATGAATCCCAGGGTGAATCGGTCTTTTTGGATTCAATGTTAGGGTTGGTCTTCTCTTTTCTATAATCATTTAATATTATATTCGCAAACACTGACAGCAAATGAAATAAAATTTTCTTATAGTCCTTTCCACATAAACAAGTATTTTGGAATTCTTCAAAAGCGTATTCTGTCTGAATACTCAGAAATGTTAATTTTGAAAGAATATATTTTTGATCAACCGCTCGTAAAAAGTTCGATTCTAAGGAACTATCATTTAAAACTACTCCGAAAATAGCACACATACGGAGAAAAATTAATCTGACATGAATAGTTGCAATTGATAGACCCCCTCTCTGCAAACTATCAAAATATTCATTGTCTACGGAACTTCCCTTCTCTTCTACAACCAGGGACCAGCAAATATTACAATCAAATTTTTTGGAAGCACTATGGCAGCCATATCCTGCAATATAAATTGAGGCCGATTCATCTACAGAACACTCGACTAAATAATTAGAATTAAATATTTCGCTGAATTTATCGATATTTCATGTGTCCTCATCAAAAGCAAAACTACACGAGTCATTCATTTCTGAAGAAATTTTTTTTATATCGTTAAGGGAAAAAGTTGATCTATTGCATTTAAATATTCGCTCTACTCTAATTTTCTTTTCCGCATTCAAAACTGCATCCAATGATACATTATAATTACAACCATTTAAAAGTCTGTAATTGCCAAAACGCTTTTCAAGTGTTTCGGTGGTGAATTTACCCGGTAAAAAATATTCAATGTCATAATTTGTGAAACTATACCTAATTACATCCAAAAGTGTAGAAGTACTCTGAACGAAAGCCTTGTAAGTATCATTTGTGAGATGACCGTTTGAATCTAAATCATGCCATTTATTTATCCACACAACAAATTTCTCCAAAAACTTAACTCTATAATCATCATCTTCATTCGAAATCGGTTTAGAAAATTCATTTCTCCTAACGATTCCCTTTATGATACTGGTATTATTAACAATATCCCACCAATTTCTTATCAACTGCAGGAAGTCTGCAGTGTCGTTAAACCCAAAATCTTTCAAAGCAGCTATTGTGGTATCGTGAAATAAATTGTCAACTAGTGAAACTTTTTGCCTTTCGAAGCTATTTGGGAATAAAGTTTGGAAATTCAATTTGAATGCTTTCTTAATTATTGGATTTTTTTCAGCTTCGTTAACTTTTCTGACATCACTTAACTTGGCATATTTGATAAGACCTGTTTTAAAATCAGGATAAACAAATGTTTTATCTAAATTTTTTAAATTGAACCAGTTGTTTCGAATGTTTTTCATAACATGAACAAAATCATAAGACAAGAATATAGTTTTGCCAGTTTTTGAAGGATTGGGAATAAAATTTGAATTGGACAATTTCTTAAACATTGTTTGGTTTATTCTAAAATTATTTGTAATTATGCATAAAATTTCAAATCCACATTTCTGAGTTTGATCAATAACACAAGTTGCGAATGGAATAATGTCATTTCCGCTTATACTGTCAACTGGAACTAATTTTACAATTTCATGAAAATTCCCAAAAGCTGAAGATATCATAAATGCCAAAACAGTTTTTGCTAAACTATCTCTGTTGGCAGCGTAACCAATCAAATTTTTGGAGCGATATAGTCCAATCTTGGTGTATAAATTTCGTCTATCAAAAGAAAAACAACTTTTTCCTATGGCGTTAAATTTGAGGATATATCTACTATATAAAAATAAGTCGGGTTTTCCTCCTTGACCCTTTAACTACAGAACGCACGAACCGATTTCAACGGTTTTGCATTCGTTGGAAAGGTCTCGGGCTCCGCTAGGTTTGTAGCAAAGAAAATTCAGGAAAAATTTCAAGATATCGAGAAGAACGTAGGAAATTGGTACATTTCTGAAAATGTCATTATTTATGACATCGAATTCAATGACAACTGTCAAGTCTCCTTTCGAGAGGGAAGTGTTTCCAACAATTTCCTCATTTCAGAAGAAAAAGGCCAGATCCGAATCAAAAAAGGTACGAATATCGTTTTCGAGTAGTTCTATAACGTTAATTAACGAAGACATTCGTTGCAGGAATTCTGAAATAACCAGGAAGAAGAAAATATTTTTG
The DNA here is from genome assembly GCA_013421045.1 of Propylea japonica. Taxonomy (NCBI): domain Eukaryota; kingdom Metazoa; phylum Arthropoda; class Insecta; order Coleoptera; family Coccinellidae; genus Propylea; species Propylea japonica. The sequence goes on from CM024244.1 coordinate 4,827,190, forward strand.
ACATAGGTACGTCTCATGTGAACATTTGTTCGTTTCGAGTGGAAAACATTATTTGAATAGGTAAGTCCATATGAAATCATCAACTTCAACGTTCATTCAACGAATTCCTAACATTTCAGCGATCAAAAGCATCATTTCAGGTCGCAGTGATATTTGAGGTTTCTACTAAACCGAATTTCCCTGACAAATAATGTAATGAGAACAAAATTCGGGGATTATTCGTATTTTAGGAAAAAATACGCCAGGAAATGATATCAAACTGTATGTATTATGATAATTATCGATATTTCAATATATTTTTTCGATTTCCTGATATGTTTACATGTTAAAACCCGTTGAAGTCTGAGATAAACAGTCGTCACGTGTAACAAGGCAAGTGGTGCAACGACTAACGTCTAGGTGTGTGGACCTGGTAGTGTACCGGTTTCGAAACCCCATGGTGGCATGTTCTGTTTATTCTGGATAAAAAGTATTTTTTCCAGGTTCAAAGAAAGCTGATGAAAATAATTCAAAATTTTCATGTGTATGTTTTATACAGGTACGTTTTAGATATATACAGGGTGTTTCTATAAATCTATCAATTATTTCACATTTCTACGTTATAACAGAAAGCTTTCAATGAAATTGAAGGGGCTTTTGAATTTCGAGTGATTCGTTATAGGAGGTGGAATTTTAAACATAGATACTTTGCTTCGGATTCATACGGGGTGCTCCTATAAACATGTCGAATATTTTGAATTTCTGCATTATCACAGAGACATTTCCACAGAAACGAAGAAGTTTTTGAATTTCAAATGATTTACTATCGATGGTGGTTTGATTTATACAGGCTCTCTTCATAAAAATGCCAAATATTGTAATTTTCTACTTCCTAACACGAACATTTGTATTACTTTTTCCATAAATGTTCAATAGACGCTCTGAGTATATACAGGGTGTGTAGTGTAGTCAGACAGATACCAAGGAATATATCAAACTAGCTGACCCGGCAAACCTAGTTTTGCCAGTTTAAAAATTATTTAATCTTGTTATAAAGTAGAAATCTGAAATGAGTGATAGATTTATAGAAGTACCCTGAAAATATCTATCTATATCTATAGGCTGAAATTCAGAATATTCAACATGTTTATAGGAACAACCTGTTTATACTCAAAGCGTCTATTGAAAATTTATATGAAATCTTTCACAAATCAAATGACACATCAACAATACAGAACTCATATGTGACACGTTAAGAAAAATGATAATGCTGAAGGGTCTATGAAAACGGCTGCTTGGAAAGGATAGTTAGAATATTAGGAGAGCAGCCCATCCGATTTAATATATTTTTGTAGTAATTTTTCTTGAAGAAGTAAATCCGGCCTGTGTAGATTTCAAAAGTTCGAGATGTTACTTCTCATAGTAGTCATGTAGAAAACAATTCTGAGATTTCTATTATCATGAGAATTCCACTTTCTTGTTCAAAACCTTAAATCGAATTTGGCTAATCTCGATATTTCCAGTTGTTGCTCTTGGAAGTTATCGAGTTTAGGAGTGGCCTATTGGACACCTATAAACCAAATGACTTCTGACGGCAAAAACTCGAAAAAACGAAAATTTCAAGTTGAGTTTATGGTTTGAACGGGAAAGTCGAATTGACATATAATTAGAATGACCCTAAAAGTCCTTATAATTGCCCTTCAAAATTTAAGTAAATTCAAAGCATGAATTAAATTGTTAAATCAAATCAAAATAATTTTGTAAAGAGGATTGGTTTTGTGGACCTAAATTTCTTCATGAGTAGCTTTCTTTATTTTTTGAATATTCCGTAAATTATCAACAGTCCAAATTCATTTATTTAACCAAGCAGTGAAAGCTTATTGAGCACTCCATATCAAATCTTCAGGACCTGCAAAAAAGATATATTAATTACTATTTAGTGATCAAGAAGTAAAAATTACTTATTTTTATTTTCAAGTTTTCTATCGATTACATTTTAATGAAAGCAGGCAAAATTCAAATCATTATTTTACATTTTTCGCATAATAATAATTGTTAATTATTCTAACATTTTCCTTGCCAATATGATGAAATAAATTGTGAACATCAATGTTGTTATCTAAGGAAACCATTTAATCTCTAAGTCTCTCGGTAAACCATGAATGAGTATAATGCACAGACAAAATAATCAGATGTGTGGTACAATAGTTCATAATATCATTTACCTTAGATTCCAGATATATTTTTCTTCATAAGTAGCTTCTTAATTTTGAAAACATTCAGTAAATTATCAACAATCCAAATCCATTCATTTCATTTCATTGTTCAATTCAAATAAACCTTTTCGGACCTGCAAAAATATCAATAATTGTAACAATGAATAGGTGAGTCTTCAAACATCCACTCTCTTGTTGAAATGTATGGTAGAATTGATTAGAGCAACCTTGTGTACAATGTCTACTCTATTATAGTATTCATTTTGAAGAGTTTCGAGCTCCTGAGCTGTACCAGTGCTTGTGCGCAGCAAATGGCAAGCCGTATTTCGAGCTTTTGAGTTACTCAGGAGCACGAAACTTTTCAAAACTAATAGGCTATATATGGAACTATTGTGGGGAAACCCATTGATATTAAAGTTAAAGATATGAGAAAACCTCATGAATTACTGTTACTTAGATTAATCGTTTAGATATTCTGAACACTCACATTTCTCCAAAGGTTTCGATTTTTCAACAGTGTTCTTCTATTCACCGGATGGATTCACTGCTTTCACCATCTAATCTATCTGAAACTTCTTGAATAGCAGCATTGATATACACTAATATGTGTTGATATTTCATGTTCCTCCTATTATATTACACAAACTCGAATAAGTTGAACCTACCTCTTATTATTTCCTATGCGAGGAGTTCAATGGTATTTATCTTCGTTGGTTCCTTGCTTCACCTTGAGAACTTCATCAGAACCTTGTATTTCTTTTTCTTGGGTTGAAAATGTAACTTTAAATTGGTCATTTTCTATTGATATATCTGAACCACAAATATCCTCTTCCTGAATAACAATAGTAGAATTAATATAATAATACATATATCACATATTTCATGTTATCATAGTACACAAATTCTAATATATAACCTACCTTGTATGGTACCTTTAAGTAAAAATTGTTATATAATATGCTAGTTTATACGTTATTTCTAATTAAGATTTTCGTTTCACCCGATGTAACTTCACTTTTTGTTCAAATGTCAAAAACACTATAAGTACTCTATGATATCCAAATACGTCAAAGAAGAAAAAGAAAAGGAAAGCCTTTTATATTTTTCCGAACAATTTATTTTTGAATATTTTGTTGTAAAAAAAACCTTGCCCTAACAATAATGAACACAACAAAAAAAGAATTGTCGAATTTGGTGCAGTCGTTTAATAGATATTCTCTTTTAACAGTAACCATAGATCCTGTTTTATTAATATAGATATCTATGAACATCAATAACCAATGATGATCTATCGAGGTATACAAAACGGTTCGAAAGACCTACTATTCATCTGATCTATAGGTTCAATTGATCTACAGGTTAAATTATCCTACTTAGAAAGGTAGATCTACCGGTTTCACAAATCTACTTAAAAAGGTAGATCTACTGGCCTGACTAGAAAATCATTGTTTTTTACATGGCAGTTATACTTTATACGTGTTCACGAGTTGGAAAACCATCCGCTTTGTTTGTGTTTACGTCAGGCCAAAAAACAAAAATATGGTTTACCAAAGAGCATTTCAAAAAAACGGATAGTTTGCGGAAACGTATAACGCTTCGATTCAGTATTTACTTTGGATTCTCTTTCATTTACTTAGAGAAGTTTAACTAAGTAACACTTCATTTTTGTATTCGAAATGAATTTATTACTGTTGTTCCTTTTCAAATAAAAAAAAAAATTTGCTTCATTTTTTTTATCACCAAACGAAATGTTACTGAAAACGAAGCCATCTGGTGGCGAAACGGAGTTCGCCGGGTTTGCTAGTTTGATATATAATTATTGTTATGGATATCATTATTTGGAGAAACATTAAGGCCAGAAGATATTCTCTGTAAATATCTCTTATTAGGTAAAATGAAAAAACCTCTCAGGAGTTCATACGTGGAGTGGGAAGTTGTATGAATCAGAAAAGCCATAATAATGGACCATAAAGAATATCTATTTTTCTTTAGAGTGATCTGTCTCAACTGATCGATTAAAATTTCGAGATTTTTTGAATGCGGTAAATTCTTTTCACACGATACAGTTAATGCTAGGTCCAAATATTCTAAACTTTTCCCCATGAGATAATTAAATGATTCAAAAAATATTTCGGTATCACTTCTAAAGTTTTCTTTGTATCTTGCCAAAATGTTCTCTAGTTGTGACCATCTGTTCAATTTCAAATCGAAAGGAAGAATCCACTTCAGATCATTGAAATTCAACTTGTTTTTACCCAGAAAAACTTGAACAACCATATTCTCATTAACTGAAATTTGAGTTTCAAGCAGAAGCGAATCCTGATTTTCCTGAACTTTCAACTGATAGAAATCAATTTTATTTTCCGCTTTGTGAACTATCCAATTTATAAGTTCTAATTTATTAGAATACTCATTTAACAATTGATCGAAATTTTGAATAATGTCTGCAGTCTCAAATTGTTGAACAATTCCATTATGTGAATCAATATAATTTTGACGCCTTTCATCGGGAGTTTTTCTTGCAGAAACAGAAGGTTTAGAAAGATATGCAGGCAAATTCGGAAAAATTGATGAAACTGCACTTTATTTAATTTTGGATATCTGAGGAGGTTCTTTCCAATTGTGCCATCTGTACGTTTGAATACATCGTATCTTATTATTTCATTCTCTTGGAAATGAACTGAACAAACAGCTGAATTTTGGGAAGGTGGCCAATTTTTACGAGGTATAGCGGAGATCCATTTCATTCTTGAATCAGGTTCCTTAGGAAATTTAAAAATAGAGACATACCTATTTTGTGAGTCGTAATTGGACTTACAACCTGTAACACAACAGCGACAAGGCATTTTCAATGTTTTTCTAGGGAGAAAGGAATAGTCGGAAACTTTGTACCAGATCACTATGTAAATTAACGGCACTAATTCACAGAATTGATACTGAATCACACTTAAAACTGATCAATATCACAATATTTTAAACACTTAGATGAACTTTATAAACACTACACACGCGGTACACAAAACCGGTAACAGGTGCAACTTAACCTAGGATCTCAAACTCCGACCTTTCCGATGCATTTCGTGTCAGGAGATCACAATCGCCAATAGAACTAGGCCTATCAGACATCGTTGCCGCTCTTACTCTACATGGCTTGAGTTGAAGACGGCTGTGGCAGAAATGCAGAAGTGATCAATTGCAACGTCTTTTGGAACTGCATCGTAGTTACGATGTTAAATACTATATCTTCTTGTTTATTGCTGATAAATATAATATAAACATTTCCAATATGTTTTTGTAGTGGGTTTTGTTGAGCAGTTTCATACATTCGAAATTACAAAAAGTAATAAATTTTATTCTTTTGTTTAATTTCGAAGTTAATTACTATGCCTCATACGTAGCGAAGCACGTACCGGGCCTGTTCAGTCTCAATCTAATTACTGAACAGTTTTAAAAAGACGAATTCCTGGTCAATCTCTTTATTGTCACTTAACTGTCAACTCTCTTATTTTTTCAATACAAACTTGATAATTATTAATTTCAAAGGTTACTAAATTCCAACATTCTCCCACGTCAAAAAATAATAAGGTAACTAGTCTTCAATTTCCAATCTGCAAATTTTATGAACCGATCGCCTATATTCTCCATGGTTGGTTTTCATGTCAACAACTCTCACTCTTTTGTATGGCCCTAGTGGCCCTCGATGTAAATTTGTGATTCTGCCTAGTCGCCAAAGTGTTGGATCTCTACCATAGTAATACCCAGCAGATCTTGGAGGCACCCTGTGAGGTCTTGGTGATATTTCCTTCGGCATGGTTTTTCTTACCCTCTCCCTGTTTCGAGCCACAAGTTTTTCTTCCAGCTCCCTCACCAACCTCTTGTAGTAACTTCTGTAGTGACTGCACTTATTCGAAGAAATAGACTCATCACTCTGCTTGCTAGCGAAAGAGTCATCTCTAAACTTAGAACATTGGCAGATTGCTTGATTTTTCTCAAATGATCTCTTTTTATAACTGACCTGGTCTCGAGTTTGAGGCTTACAGAAGGTTCCAACCGTTTTTCGACGTGGTAAACTACATTTTTTCTTAGAATCAGCTTCCAAACCTTTGGATTGTAAGCTGCTTTCGTCGAAGCTCTTCAATCTATAGCACATACTGCAGGGACAATGTTTTTCTGGTTCAGACCTTTCGGTCACAGCTTTTAGCTTGCATTTAACTGAGCAACATTTGTTCGATGATAATACTGAAAAACCTCCACTGGTGCTTTTGCAGCCAACTTCAATCTGGGAGCTTTGGTCTGAACGATCTATACAGGTTTGGGTGCAGCTGTCCACTCCGGCTTGCAGAAGTATTCTTGTATCGGGTTCTCCTCCAGGTGTATGGTGAGTTATTGGAAGTTCATCCTTGCATTTGCAACAACTACATTTTCTTGAAGACCTAGTTTCCATGAATTTTGGATCGTCATCTTGAATTTGAAATTTTTCATAAGTTTGGAGCATTTTTGGTTTCATTTTGGTCTTAGCAGCATTTTTCATTAGTTTGTTACGTCTGAATCGGCAACCTCGTTTTCTGCGTCGTCTGATTTTCTTATAAAGCTTCATATAGTTGAAAATATTGCTATCATGAGTGATTTGCTTCAAAAGTGAATTGTATTTCGTTATAGTTTCAGATGAAAGTTGCACCATTACACTTTCGTTTCTGGTTTGGTTACAACTACTACTATCCGTGGTGGCACATATTTGATTGATTGTCGTTTTGGCAGTTTGTGTTAGGATATTTTCTGGTTGTTGTTCCTGTTTCAAAATTTCATTCATTTTTTGTTGGCACTTATTACTTCCAGAATTATCAGGTTTGTTCACTTCCATGGTGTTCAAGACATTTCGCATTTCAGAAATGGTTGTTTTGAATTCTTGAAAAAGATCAACATGCCCCAGATTGACAACCTCATACTCTGTTGTATTATCTGATAATTCTTTCGAAGAAATCTCTTGTTCTTCACTTCCACGAGAGATTTTATCTATGATGACATCAGTAGATTTGCTTGAATGCTCCATAAAGTTTGTTGGCTCGACAGCATGATCTCCAGAGGATTTTATATCATACTTGAGGAGATCAAAGCCTTGTTCATTTGTTATAGTTTTGAGATCCATCTTCACTTGAAGCTTTTGCTCATCAACTAACAATTTGAAGCTTTCTGTACGATCATTATCATCATCTTGGTGCACTGATATTAACGATTTCATCTGACGGTCTCCCTCATCCAGAACTTCCTTAGTTCTTCGACTCACTTCATTAACAGGCAGCGAGAAGATTTTGCTCTTATTTTTCGGGGAAATTTCAATTTTAACGGTATTATTCATCGAATGAAGCTCTTCAGTAATGGTTTCACATAATATTTTCACACTCGGATCACACAGAGGTGGCAATGTGTTTTTTGACGGTTTTGTGCGGTCGATAATTTCCTCTTTTTTCATTTCGACCCATTGACTTATCTTGGTTTTGTTGTAAAATTTATTTTCACTATGTTCGCTCACTTCTTCACCTAAATCTCCCTTCTCTGAAATGTCTTCCTCTTGTTCTAATTCCTCTTCTAGCTCCAACAGTCTGAATGCTTTTTCTAGTTCCAATTTCTTCATTTCTGTTTCCAATTCGATCCTTTTTCTCGCTATATTGATACTTGAAACAGTTCTCAAACTTCTTTTCGACTTGCTTTTTTTCGACACAACTGACTCCGGTTTATCATTCACCTCATTTTTTTCTGTTTCGACCTCAGAAGGAGAAGGTTCCTTTCCCACTATCGTGTGTTTGTCCTTTTTCCATTTTCCAAACTCGTCGGGCCACACAAAGTCTTGGGATAAAGTCCTTCTTATTCCTGCTCCGCTCCTCTTAGGTCTTTCGCTGTTCATTGTCGGGGTCACCAAAATGTTCAGTTTTAGTCAAATTAAGTACTGAACAGTAAAAAAGACGCAATTTCTTGGTCAATCTCTTTATTGTCACTTAACTGTCAACTCTCTTATTTTTTCAATACAAACTTGATAATTATTAATTTCAAAGGTTACTAAATTCCAACAGGGCCGGTAGTATCTCTATTATAGTTTCGTGTACACATCTCGAAACAGAAGGTTGGGATATGGAGAAATTGAAATTGCATCCTATATCCATTTGGTAGCTTCCACTAGCAAAGGACCGTTATGCCACCAGAATCTAAAATGTATATGCAATTATTATGTATAAACTAGCAAACCCGGCGAACTCCGTTTCGCCACCAGATGGCTTCGTTTTCTGTAACATTTCGTTTGGTGATAAAAAAATGAAGAAATTTTTTTTTTATATTTGAAAAGGAACAACAGTAATAAATTCATTTCGATTACAAAAATGAAGTGTTACTTAGTTAAACTTCTCTAAGTAAATGAAAGAGAATCCAAAGTAAATACTGAATCGAAGCGTTATACGTTCCGCAAACTATACGTTTTTTTGAAATGCTCTTTGGTAAACCATATTTTTGTTTTTTGGCCTGACATAAACACAAACAAAGCGGATGGTTTTCCAACTCGTGAACACGTATAAAGTATAACTGCCATGTAAAAAACAATGATTTTCTAGTCAGGCCAGTAGATCTACCTTTTTAAGTAGATTTGTGAAACCGGTAGATCTACCTTTCTAAGTAGGATAATTTAACCGGTAGATCAATTGAACCGATAGATCAGATGAACAGTAGGTCTTTCGAACCATTTTGTATACCTCGATAGATCATCATTGGTTATTGATGTTCATAGATATTTGATATATTCCTTGGTATCTGTCTGACTACACTACACACCCTGTATATACTCAGAGCGTCTATTGTACATTTATGGGAAAAGTAATACAAATGTTCGTGTTAGGAAGTAGAAAATTACACTATTTGGCATTTTTATGAAGAGACCCTGTATAAATCAAACCACCATCGATAGTAAATCATTTGAAATTCAAAAACTTTTTCGTTTCTGTGGAAATGTCCCTGTGATAATGCAGAAATTCAAAATATTCGACATGTTTATAGGAGCACCTCGTATGAATCCGAAGCATAGTATCTATATTCAAAATTCTACCTCCTGTAACGAATCACTCGAAATTCAAAAGCCCCTTCAATTTCATTGAAAGCTTTCTGTTATAACGTAGAAATGTGAAATAATTGATAGATTTATAGAAACACCCTGTATATATCTAAAACGTACCTGTATAAAACATGCACATGAAAATTTTGAATTATTTTCATCAGCTTTCTTTGAACCTGGAAAAAATACTTTTTATCCAGAATAAACAGAACATGCCACCATGGGGTTTCGAAACCGGTACACTACCAGGTCCACACACCTAGACGTTAGTCGTTACACCACTTGCCTTGTTACACGTGACGACTGTTTATCTCAGACTTCAACGGGTTTTAACATGTAAACATATCAGGAAATCGAAAAAATATATTGAAATATCGATAATTATCATAATACATACAGTTTGATATCATTTCCTGGCGTATTTTTTCCTAAAATACGAATAATCCCCGAATTTCGTTCTCATTACGTTATTTGTCAGGGAAAAGGAAAATTCGGTTTAGTAGAAGCCTCAAATATCACTGCGACCTGAAATGATGCTTTTGATTGCTGAAATGTTAGGAATTCGTTGAATGAACGTTGAAGTTGATGATTTCATATGGACTTACCTATTCAAATAACGTTTTCCACTCGAAACGAACAAATGTTTACATCAGACGTACCTATGTCCAAAATATTCTCTTCTTCCTGGTTATTTCAGAATTCCTGCAACGAATATCTTCGTTAATTAACGTTATAGAACTACTTGAAAACGATATTCGTACCTTTTTTGATTCGGATCTGGCCTTTTTCTTCTGAAATGAGGAAATTGTTGGAAGCATTTCCCTCTCGAAAGGAGACTTGACAGTTGTCATTGAATTCGATGTCATAAATAATGAAATTTTCAGAAATGTACCAATTTCCTACGTTCTTCTCGATATCTTGAAATTTTTCCTGAATTTTCTTTGCTACAAACCTCGCGGAGCCCGAGACCTTTCCAACGAATGCAAAACCGTTGAAATCGGTTCGTGCGTTCTGCAGTTATAGCGTCAGGGAGGAAAACCCGACTTATTTTTATATAGTAGATAAGGCAAGAACATCAAGAAATTTCACTCTGAAAACATCACAATGGAGAGATACCTACTTTAGTGGAAATATCTAAATCTTGACCACGTTTTGCAGGTTTCATATACTCTGAGGTCATATCAATGAAAAATTTCACCAATTCTTTCGAGAGAAGAAACAGTTTTCTGAATTTTTTGTCACTCAAATCATCAAATGGATTACAACGCTGCTTTTATGTCTTCTTATCACTTGTTCAACTGTTTCCAGCACTTCAATCAAATTAACTGCACCAATTCATCCATTTCTAATATTCTCGAGCTTAGTTATTTGATCAACTAGGTTATTAAAGACAGTGACTAATGGTCAAGATATTTTAATAGTTCGTGACCATTAGTCGCTGGATCAATAACCGAGTTGATTACAACATTTTTCCGACGACTTTAATGTGAATTGTGTATAAAATCTTGATTGGAATTAATACATTCTCATTTTCCACAAGATACACATTTGACCTAATAAAATTTCTATGTATCCATGTTCCAGAAGAGTTTTGACATTTCTCGTAGTGCTTCTGAATACTTTGTGAACGGTTGCCATGAAAATTGCTCATTAAAAAAGCTGAAATTGAGCATCGAAATAGTTATTTAATCAACTAGATCATTAAAGACGGCGACTAATGGTCAAGACATTTTAAAGCGTGAGCGGAGCGAACGCTTTGATAGTTCGAGACCATTAGTCGCTCTAATAACCGAGTTGATTACAAGATTTTTCCGACGTTCTCAATATGAATTGTGTATGAATTCTTAATTGAAATTCATATTCATTTTGCACAAGACATACATTTGTCATAGTGAAATTTGAGTTGATTACAAGATTTTTCCGACGATCTCAATATGCATATGCAGTTTTCCCTTAAGGGGATCATTATACCTCACCTTCCCCTATTGAAATAATTCTTTTGCCAAGTCATTACATATTGAACGAAGTGAGTTTTTCTTGTACCTACTAGTTTTTTCTGTTTTTTTCCAGAATAGGATTGCCTTAGTTCTTGATTTCAATGAAAAATTGGAAAGTTAATGAGAATTTTTTCCACAGAAGAACATAACTGAGCATTAAATATGTGAGTTTCTTAAAAAATTCACACTATTGAACTCATATTCGTCGTCCCTAAACGGTTGAATACTGAACACGATGCCATCTACATAGAATGCGTATACTGGACAAAACGTACTTTCTGAGAGGTGTGATAGAAATAATCGGAGGAAACAAAGAGTCTGTGGGTCATTATATGGTTTTCGCAAAGAGATTGGGTGGTAAATGAGAAAAATATGATGATTTGAAGAATAGAGCTGAACGTCGCATAAATGAAGATAATTATGTTTTAACAACCCTATTGATATATTCTGTGTGAAAATGATAATTAGCTTCTCCTGTTTTTACGTTACTCACTTTATAGTGACTAACTATTGTTATTAAATATTTTATTTCCGTTGAATAAACTTTTCACGAAAAAGATTTTCTACTTAATCATTCTGAATTTTTTTTTAAATGTAAAGTTTTTCGAGTAGTCCTTATAAGCTTGAATACATTATCATTCCTCCAAAAATTCGTTATAAAAGCCAATTTTCTGGACCGTAGTAGGTGATTGTTTATATTTTACTCGATAGCTATCTTAGTTGATATTGATGGTGCAAAAACCTTTGAATGGGCAAATTTGTATTATGTTTTTGGGCATTCAGAGTTCAATTTTAGGAAACTCATATAAAATTTCATGTGAATTGTTATTTTAAAAATGGTACAGCCAGTATTTTATTCTCCTAATCCGTAGAGCACTACTTTATAGAGGTAAGTTTTGAAAGTTTTTTTGCATGGTCTCCTTACAGTCCCAATTTAACCCCATTGGACAATTTTATAGGAATATTTGAAATCTCGAGTGTATATGGCCAGTCCACGAAATATTGAAGACATTAATACAATCCAGAAATTCTGAGGGAAACCCTAAAAAAAACCCGATTGTGTGCAGAAGTAGGGACTGATCTTTTTCAACATTAAATTTAACTCTCATCCATAAATAAATAAAATGAGGCTCAGTTTTTTCATTATTCGTGGTTCATTTGATACTTTGAAAACTTCAAAAGATAACCTCAATAAAGTTTATATTTTTCAAACAGAAGATAAAGCTCTACCGAATATAAAAATGAAATACAGGGTGTGCCATTTAAAAAATAACAAATGTCAAGAATTTTTCGGGTTTATGTTGTTTTTATGCGTTTTCTATTACTGTATGCTAAGTGTCCACAAAAAATACTACACAAAGAATTTATTTTTCTCAGTCTCAAGCCAACTCATAAAAGCAGCATAATACGAGTATAGGTTGTTCTTCAACTTTTTCAACACAGTCGAAGATATATCCACTTTTTTCTCAGCATTCAGCAGCTTCAGCTAGCATTTCGATGAAAAATGCCCTTGTCTCCGGGCTGAGAATTGGTTGACCCGGAAAATTCAACCAACGATTTTTCCGCTACCGTGGAAGATATTTCGACATTTTTTGCATCATTCTGCAGCATTTACTTCCGTCAGAATTTCGATAAAAAGTGCAATTTGTTTCTCGGCTGCCATATAGTTGGCCCGGATAATTCAAACGTCGAGTTTTCCACTACAGTTGAAGATATTTCGATTTTTTTTCAGCTTTTCCCAGCATCTAGCAAGCATTAATCTTTGTGACCATATCGATGAAAAATGCTGATGTCTTCGGGCTGCAGATAAGTTAGCCCGGAAAATTCAATCGTTGATTTTTCCACTACGGTTGAAGATATTTCGATTTTTTCTTCAGCATCAGTAGATAAACAAAGAGACTTCTGGCGCAAATTTTTAACATAACCTCAACTTCGTAAACGCCGAAAAGCGCATCGTTAGTAGGCGTCCACAACGGCGCACCTATCATAGCACCGACCATAGCACCTCACCAAGCCTAGCCCCTCAAAAATAAATAAAGCATGTTTCCTTATACGAGTGTTCACAACGGAGCACTGACCTACGCACCTCACCTAGCACCGACCAGCGCACCAACGAGCGAAATTCATTTTGTATTTATTTAAGCACCGCACCACGCACCAAATATGACATAACCTCAAGATTTACGTGTATTTATATTTGTCAAACGATGTATTCGTTCGTTGAAGGACAATCACTGTGCGAAAAATTTCAATTTCCAATCATAATAAGGAAAGATTTCCAAAATCTTCGAATAAATGAACTATTTTCCTAGGACTACGAATCAATGATATGGTTATATAAAGTACACGAATGCTATTGGAACATTATCTATCGAACGATTGTTCAATTTGATGATTATATTGGACATAACTAATTCTCACAGATCTAACCAGAATCAACCTAATAACTGATGATTACTCGAATAGTTTGGGTTTTTTTATTAGAAAGTAAGTGATAAAGAAATAAAAATGAAATCTATATAATGTTTCCGTTCATGTTCGAATCAATGAAGAAGTCGAAACACCGGCCTCCCACAACTCGATAAAGAACACAGTCATATCAAATTAGTGTTTCAACATTCAAAACTCATTTTATCACATCTGAAGTAATATTGATTGATGTTGAAAACACGATGTATTCAACGAAAGAATTAGGCATTCAGTTTGTTTACTTGATGATAAATAATTAAATCAAGTATATCCAACCATTCTTCTTCTATTACTATTGCTTTGCTTTTATGACTTATATCGCAGAATATAAAGTTTGTTGTTTGAATTAACTGAAACAGTCTTTCCAAATGCATTTTTAGGTTTTTGAAGATTTAAATGCCGATTTGAGCAATAAAAACAAAGATACATAACCTAGAAATAGGCGTGAGGGTCGGGGCTTCAATGTGGACAGTCTAGGGCTTGGTGCATGAGTCGGTGCTATGGGCGAGGGTCAGGGCTTTGGGCGAGGGTGCGATGGGCTAGGGTCGGTGCTCCGTTGTGGACGCACACTTATGGGGGCCCCGCGGTACGAGGTGAGTTATTTTTTGGGATAGTGCTGAAGGAGCCCTAGATGTGGATCGATTGGGGTTATGGGAGGCCCATACGGCAGTAAAGAAGTTGTCTTTTAGTATGTGGTGTCAGGCGCGCCGTTATGAGGCCCCGCGGTACAAAGGTTGTCCTTTGGGATGGTGCTGCCGGAGCTCTAGATGTGAGCCCGCATTTAGACATTTAGAGTGAATCGATTGGGGTTATGCGAGGCCCATACGGCAGTAAAGAAGTTGTCTTTTGATATGTGGGGTCTGGCGCGTCGTTATGGAAGCCCTGCGCTAAATAAGTTGTCTTTTGGCATGTGAGGCCCTATTGTGAGTGAATGAGGGCTCCTCGAAGTTGTCTCTGAGATGTGGGACCTTATTGTCAGTGGCATGGGACGCCCCGCAGTGAGGAAGTTTCTTTTGGTATGTGGGGCCCCATTGTGAGTGAATGGGGGCGCCGAGAATTCGTTTTTTATATTGTTTCCTATATTTTCATTATTAATTCAGAGAATCGCATATGATGATGATAAGGAAACGAGTGCGGAGTTATCGGGTATCGGTATACATGAAACGTGATTGTGGTTTGTATCAATTATGGGATTAATATGCGATTTCCTGCAACGCGAAATCTGAGATTAATTTCAGAAACTTGTATGCAGTATGCAGTTGATAAAAATTTGTTTTTGGTTCACTCCTTCAGAAGCAATAGGAAAAATAATATGTAGGTGAAATTTTTGCCTGCGGTAACAAGAAAGAGGTGATTGCATAATATTCGCCAGTTTAATTACATTGAGAGGAAATGCTGATGAGGATACCCTTAAATTTCGAGTTATCAATATTCAATTATAAATAATTGTAATGATATCAACCTTCAAGGTTGCCAACATTAGCATAACAATAATATATGATATTGATCATTTGAATGATGAGGATACCCTTAAATTTTGAGTTATCAATATTCAATTATAAATAATTGTAATGATGTCAACCTTCAAGGTTGCCAACATTAGCATAACAATAATATATGATATTGATCATTTGAATATTACCCTAATGAAAGTGCAAAAACCTTATTAATGACAGGAAAAAAGGGTATACTAGCTAATAAAGTTCGTTTTCATATTAATCGTTCTACAATATCTAATAAAAATTATATGTATATGATATTGATAATTTGAATATTACAATGATATGTCTGCATTAACCTTTACCGACTGAAAGAAGGGAATAAAATAGCTAATTCAGTTCGTTTTAATATTAATAGTTCAACAATGTTACAAGAAAAAGTGATGAACCTTACCGTGGACGTCCTTGGGGACTTCTACCCAGCAGAAGTAGTGAGTGTTATAATTTGAAATGAATATTTTAATATACTTAGTGCGTACAGCTTTCTTTGCCATATTCATATTCCAGCATATTAATTCTCTTTATAGCCAATTGTACACCTGTTCAATCATCAGCCACCGCCCACTTTACCACCGGATATGGAGGTACTTTTGGACATAGACGAAGTATGGGGGCACCATATAGTTATATGGTGCCAAAAAGAAGTGCCTCTGGCGTTCACATACTATTGGGCAATGTGAGGGTGAGTTTATTTTTTTTATAAGTCAATAACTAATTATGTCACTTCAATTACAACACTATTTTTGTTAATGTTTTCGATGAGTGAATTTTTCCTTCAATAATGTTTTATATTTATCATACTCAAGCATGATTCTATAATCAGATTTTTAATATTATGGATATAGTTTTTCAACTATGTTTTACTTTTATCATACTTTAACCGATTTTTAACATTAATTATTAATTTAAATTTTTTTCTTCCCCAGGTGGAGGGGTGAATAATCAAAATAGTACCTACTAAAATATTAGATGATGTAAGTTTGAAATAAATGGAGATATAATTCAAATAATATAACATTTATTGATTTCATTTTGAATCCATACACAGTTAATCATTCTCACTGAACTCAATTTGTTTTTTAATTATTATATCGACAAAAAATTTTAATATTTTTATTAACCCTTCCGATTGACAAGATAATAGAAACAATTCTTCCATTTCGAATGGATATGATCTAATTGCCCTATTCAAAATTCGTTGAATTCATGAACCATATTATTCTTCAAAAAATAAATTATTCCATTGGTATATCTGAAAACCGATGATATATTAGTTGGTATTCAAGGAAAAACTGTACTTATAAATTTGAGATCTTTTCTTCGTAAGGTGAATTTATCAAGTTCCATGCAAAAATGACCATCATAGAATATGAAAGTTTTGAATGACCTAATACATTACCAGGACCATCGAATAGGAATGGACATATTTGAGTTGCTCCTCTACATTTACTATTAAAAGTATGATTCATACCACTATACATCATGATAATATCTGGTTCTAAAGTACCATAATTAAAGGTCAAACCTGAATTCATATGCCAAAAGTTAAATGCATGATGTGCTTTCAGCTCATCTTGTCTAGTACCTCTTAGAAATTTCCATCCTAATAATTTTTTTGTTGTCCATTTACTACCGATTGAGAATTTTTTAGAGAAATCTGCTAGAACGATGTTTTTTCATTCAATTTTTCGTATCATCATACAGTATTCCACTCGTTTCTACGTTGAAGAATTTTTGAAATTTCTACATTGCAGATGAAAAGTTATTTTCTCACACACTGTATGAAGTATTTTGACTTCGAAAATACCCATAGCTAATTAAATATGATTATAGATGTATATTTCACTGTAAAGATGTATATTTTACTGTAAAAATTCTCTGAATTTACTTCAGACATAAGACAGTAAGCATTGAAGACGAGTATAATGGAAAAAAATTATAACATTTTACTGCCGAAACCTTTAAGCAAAAAAAACAGCTGAACTGACACAGTTTCATGGGATTTCTCTTTATATGAGTTGGAGATATAAAATATATCTTGTTGCTCCATGAAGATAGGTCTAAAAATGACATCAATAGTGAACTTTATCCTGAATGAAACAATAGGGTAATACAAAGTAAATCTAATATACAGGGTGAATCCTGTTGAACTTTACATACTTCACACAGAGATAGAGGACACTTTGCTGGTTTCAAAAAGACCCCATATGAAAGGCCTCAAACGTTTCGTTTGAATTATACAGGATGATTTCCAGTTTTTGATCATATTTTCAAAATGCTCTATTGGACGAACGAATAATCACAAATGAACCAAATTTGGTACGTAGGAGGACTATACCGATCCCCATATAGCTGACGTATCAGATTATCAATTTCCAGGACCGGACTTTATTTTTCTGATATTATCGGAATTTATAAAGAAAATCACCCTGTAGATGAAAAGTCAATAAACCTGTCATGGCAGTTCAAGCTACACTTAATACTCTTCAATAAAGAGTAATAAAATCACGTGGCACACCTACAGATTCAGAGAAAAAAAATATTGAATATGGGTACTCGGAGATAATTTTTTTTGAACGGCCTAATTCACAAAAAAAAACCAACATGTATCAAAAGTTTAATATTAATGGTTAAGATCTTCTACGTATTCAAGTTGTCCAATATTCAGGGACGGACTCCCATTTCAGATCAGGTTTTTCAATAGATGATAGGTCGAAAAATTCGCCTTGAATATGGAACACTCCACAAAACTGTTACGGGAAACCGAACAACATTAAATAACCTACAAAATATTTTCATGAAATCGCGAGACACACAAATATGTAGATTTAAAAAAAATTGAATAATCGTACTCAGAGATATTTTTTTTGGGCAGCTAAAGTTTAGTAGAAGAACTAAACCGAAATGCATGAAAAGTCGAATATTATCAGGTTATATCCACTCCCCATGAAAGAATTCCATAATCCAGGGATTAGTTTTTCATTTGATTCGTTTTCCAACTTTTCACAAATTTTCATTTCCAATGGGAGCTGCCGTATTTCTGCTCACCAGTTGGCGCCACTGTTGCGTGAGGTGCTGTCAAAGCACAGAACAAAGTTATTATTTCTGTTCTTGTTGTTTTGCTTATGTCATTTGAAATATCTCCGACACAAAGATTCACTGAAACGAAGTTTTAAATTATTATTTCTATACTCAGACCTCACGCAACACTAGCGCCTCCTAGTGGCGCGACAGCCCCCATATATATTCGACTAAATAGTGGTAATTAGTTCTATGTTTCTGTATTGAAACAAACAAATTTTGTCTTTGATTGTTTTCTAATCAATTGATACTCAATAATGCCGTATCAATACTCAACAAGAGAATATGCCGATATAAAATACATTTATGGATATTGTGATGGTAATGCAAGAAATTCTGTAGAAGAGTACCGTACTAGATTTCCGAATAGAAAGATCTCCAATCACCAGACTTTCTCAGCAGTTTTTGTGTATCTCAGGGAGCATGGAACATTTCCAAATTCGAAACCACGGCGAGAAGGTATTGTAAATAATAATGAAAATATTGTGGAAATTGTCGAAAACGATCCAAGTATCAGAACTCGCAAGGTGGCACGAAGAACAGGTGTTTCTCAAAAAAGAGTGTGCACTACCTTAAAGCTGGAAAACTACCATCCATACCATTTAACTAAAGTTCAACGTTTGGAATCACCAGATCATGAATCGAGACTATTGTTTTCAAATTGGCTGGTTAATAGTAGAAAAAGAATATCACGAATTATTTTTACTGATGAAGCCCAGTTCACCAGAGATGGTATATTTAATATGAGAAATTCACATGTGTGGGCACAAGAAAATCCTCATGCAAAAACACAACGAAATTCGCAGTATCGATTTTCTATGAATATGTGGTGCGGCTTGAAAGATAACGAATTAATTGAACCACATTTTTTCGAAAGAACGTTGAGTTCACAAATGTATTTAGATTTTTTAAATCATCGTTTAATCCCGCCGAAGCCTGTCCCAAGCCAGGTTGTGAAAGGGAGAGGGGGAGGAGTGACAACCTCGTGAAAAAACCAGGGTTCATCTGGCCCGGATGATAGCACCCTGTAAGGGCTCCTGCCTAGGATACAGGCGAAGAGATGGTCAACGGTGGTCAGAATGATTTTATGAACAGCGGATGAACCGGAGAAAGGGAAGATTGATCTCTAAAGTCCAGAAAGACAGTCAATCTAAAGGAAGAAAACCTTGAATAAACATTACCCGGTCCTCCAGGTTGGGGGTTTTGGCGTCAGGCTAGTTCCCTGTCCCTTGTAAAAGAACTTATTTACTAAAAAACCTAATACTAGCCTCGGAACGGATGGATTTACTGGTAAACGAAAAAAGATACGGAAAAGGACACTGAATATTGGAACTTGAAATGTTCAAGGAATGAAAGATAAGGTGGTGGAAATATCTCATGAATGCGACAGTCTGAGGATGGATATTGTTGTTTTGACGGAAACGAAGAAAAAGGGAACAGGCTCAGAAATGATAGATAACTATGTGCACATATTTGGTGGAGTTTCCAAAGACCAGAGAGCCAAAAGAGGAGTTTCGCTATTGATACATAAAAAACACAAACATAAAATAACAGATTTTGAATCCGTAACTGAAAATATCATCAGAGTCAATATGAACCTGTTTCAAACTCCAGTTACAATCTTGGGCGTGTATGCGGTATCCAACGACGAGCCAACGAATATCAAGGATGAGTTTTTTGAGAGAATAAATGGTGAAATATCTAAAATCGGAAGAACGAGAGAAATCTTTTTACTTGAAGACCTGAATAGTAGAGTGGGGCGAAAAGTGCAGAGCAAAGTGGTGGGTCCATATGGAGAGACAACTATCAACGATAATGGAGAAAGACTGATAGATATATGTGAGAGCCATCACCTCAAAATACAAAACGGTTTCTTCAGACACAAGGAGATTCACACTTACACCTGGGTACAACATACGAGAAATGTAAGATCTATTATCGACTATATAATAACATTACAGAACACTGGAATACAAGTAAATGATGTGAGAGAGGTGTGACGTGTGGGTCAGATCACTATGTCGTGAGATCCAAAATGATATTCCATCATAAACACATAAATATCCATAAAACACCAGTAACTGAGGAAACGGAAGAAATAACAACAAAAAAATATAAAACCGAAAGCCTGATGCATGATAGCACACGAACACTATACCAACAGAGATTAGACATGAAACTGAATGATTTAACCGACAGATCCGTGGACGAAGTATATCGGAACATAATTAATAGTATCCAAACAGCAGCAGAGGATCCCTTGGCATTAAGACTAAAATGCAAAGTGATAAGTTTTGGTGGAATGATGAAATCGAAGAGCTGATAAGTAGAAAAAAGCAACTGTACCAAAAGTGGCTGAACACCAAAACCGAAGAAGATAGAGGAGCTTATATGGATGCGAAAAGATCAACAAGGCGGATCATCTCAGCTGCGAAAAGACAAATGTGGAATAAAAAATGTATGGAGATCAATACATACCTGGGAGGATCGAAGTGTTCTGAGACATGGAAATTCATCAAGAAAGTTAAATCGAGTGGAAGAAACCAGGCTGGCATACAGATAATACCCACAAATAAATGGATAGACCACTACGAACAACTGCTGACGGAAAATAGGAGTGAATATAACACGCTTTCACCATCAGAAGTATCGATTGAAGGAGAGGAAATAAATATCGACGTCGCCACACTCGAAAGGGCTGTAGGTAAATTGAAAAATGGCAGAGCGACCGGTCCAGAAGGAATACCACCAGAACTACTGAAGTGTGGAACAAGAAAGCTCTTTGAGGCCCTGACATGGTGTATAAATAGGTATATAAATGGAGTTCCAGTACCAGATCAATGGAAAATAGCCTATATTTCCTCAATACACAAAAAGGGGGATAAACTGAATTGCCAAAATTATAGAGGCATTTCAGTGACAAGCACGATGAGTCGCCTCTATGGAAGGATTCTAAGAGATCTTATAGAATCCGAATACAGCTGCCAGGAAGAGGAGGAACAATCTGGGTTCAGGGTTGGTCGAACATGCACCGATAACGTTTTCTGCCTGAAACAACTAATTGAGAAAAGAATGAGCACGAACCAAGAAACTTATGTTCATAGACCTTCACAAAGCCTATGATACAGTTCCTGTTAAAAATCTATGGAAAGTATTACAGCAGTCGAATATCAACCACGCCTTAATAAAAGCTCTTCAAAATCTGTATAACGGCTCAACATCAAGAATAAAAATAGGAAATCGACTGTCACGAAGTTTTTTGGTCAACAAGGGTTTGCGTCAAGGTTGCTGCGTATCGACCACGCTATTCAAAATTTATGTGGCCAAGGCTTTGACCCTGTGGAAGCGAAAATGTAGAGGAATGGGAATTGACCTCGGAGATACTTGTCTGTTCACATTGCAGTTTGCGGACGATCAAGTAGTCATCGCTAACGACAAGACATAGAATACATGACGCGAAAATTGCAGGAAGAGTATGCAGCGTGGGGTTTGGAACTCAATACCAAGAGAACCAAATATCTGCCAGTCGGAGGTGAACTATCCAACATCCAACCGGATACGGAAGAAATTGCTGGCTGCACCAGCTACACATACTTGGGTGTGGAATTTGATATTACTGGTGGGGACGACAAGGAAATTAAAAAACGCGTCAACCAGGCCAGAGGTCTCATCTCCTGTTTGAATGGAGTCTTCTGGAGCAGCGAAATAGGAAAAAGACGAAATCATAACATCTATGAAACGATGATAAAGAGTACTTTATTGTATGGGGCTGAAACCTGGAAAATAACAGAGAACAATCGAAGAAAACTGGAAGCTACCGAAATGGATGTATTTAGACGGTCATTGGGAATATCAAGAAGAGACCGAGTACGGAATGAGGATGTTCGAGCAAGGATGGGAATAGAGGGATCACTTATGACAGAAATTGAAAGGAAACAACTTATTTGGTATGGACATGTTCAGAGGATGGATAACACCAGACTACCGAAGCAGATCTTGGAATGGAAATCACCATATCGTAGAAAACGAGGAAGACCGAGGAAAACCTGGATTGAGGGAGTTTCAAGAGCGATGAGATCTAGAAGCTTGACAGAGAACCAGTGGAATGACCGCAGAGCATGGAAATTAGGCATCGGACAACGACGAAAGACGTTATAAAACCGAAATATATATAAATAAATCATCGTTTACCTGAGTTATTAGGAAATATCAACGAACGCGGGATTTATTTTCAACACGACGGGGCTACACCTCATTACACTCTGCAGGTTCGCGAATTCTGCACTATTTCTTATGGGGTTACATGAGAGGATTAGTTTACAACGTTGAGATTAATTCCAGGGAACATCTTAAAGAAAGGATTGAAGCAGCGTGTGTCAGGATTAGGAGTGATCCCGCAATGATAAGGAGATCAACCAATCATATTTTCATCAGAGCCGGAAAATGGATTCAGATGGAAGGAGGACATTTCGAGCATCTTATGTGAATCTTTCATATTCCTTTTTTTTTACTTTTTGAAATAGTGTTATTAAACAGTTTCATTTCTATAAATAGAAAATTAATTTAATAGATTTCGATGCACTGACAAAAATTACCTGAATATTGGAATACATGAATATCGAGAGGATTTAGACTGATAATATTCTCCTGTCTTCAACTTTTGATACATTTGGGTATGTGAATTAGGCCGTCGAAAAAATGTATCTCCGAGTACGCATATTCAATATTTCTTAGCTCTAAATTTGTAGGTGTGCCAAGTGATTTTATTACTCTTGATTGAAGAGTTTTCAGTGTAGTTTGAACTGTCATGACAGGTTTATTGACTTTTTCATATACAAGGTGTTTTTTTCTCATAAATTCCGATAATATCAGAAAAATAGAGTCCGGTCCTGGAAACTGATAATCTGTTAACTCAGCTGTATGGAGATTGATACAGTCCTCCTACATATCAAATTTGATGAATTTGTGATTATTCGTTCGTCCATTTTGAAAATATGACCCAAAACGTGAAATCGCCCTGTATAATCCAAACGAGTGACTAAAGACCTAACATGTGGGGTGTTTTTGGAACCGGCTAAGTGTCCCCTACCTCTGTGAAAAGCATGTACAGTTCAACAGGATTCACCCTGTATATAAATCAATGCCACTTTTCGTTGTGACTTTATAACTCAACAACGCCCTTACCGATTTGGCTAATTTTGGTCTTGAATTATTTGTGGAAGTCTAGGGAAGAAGAATTCAGTAGAGAAAATTCAAAAGAAATCTTGGAAAAGTGGAAAATCAAAATTACAGGTTTTATATACAAATTCATTTTCAGTGGCATCTGTAGTCGTTTCCGAGTACTACGAATGCAAGGCAGTATCCTATTTTTTCATACTCTATATAATCTTTGATTAAATTGTCATAGTGAAAAATTTTGGAGGTTTCAATTTTCAACGAATTGAAATATTAAAATTACCGACATTACACTTCAGTGTATAATCATCATAATGGTACATTATTTTAAAAACTAATCACAGGAATCTGAAATATTTATTATTTCACCGTAATTTCGGAGTTCACAGAACACTAATATACAGAGTTCGTTTTTCATCACTTCTTTCAAAGGAACGTCTATGTTTCAATGAAAATTCGAGCACAGATAGCATAGAATTATATTATCAACATGTTCGCCATCAAATCCACTCGAATTATGGAACAAATATAAACATTATATGGCAGAAGATATTTTAAATCGTATGCGTCATCATGCAAGAAATCCTGATTTGTTGGTGACCTTGGAAATGTACAACAAAGCTTTGATAATAATTGAAGATATGTGTTTTTCCATTGGAAATAAAGCATTAGAACAATTGGGTATGACCGCACCAAATCGTGAGATACATGATTTGTTTGATCGTGAATTGCAACGTGAGCAGGAGTTCAATTCTAATGATTTACGTTTATTTGTACAATCGAATATAACCAAACTGAATATTCGACAGAAACATGTATATGACACAATCATTCAAGCCGTTTCCAATAATGCAGGTGGATTATATTTCTTGGATCCACCTTGTGGTACAGGCAAAACTTTCGTTGTATCATAGATTTTAGCGACAATTCGATCGGCATTGGCACTTGCATCTTCGGGAATTGCTGCTACATTATAAGAAGGTGGTCGGACAGCACACTCCGCATTGAAATTGCCATTGAATGTACAGGTGATTGAAACTCCAACTTGCAATATTCAAGAAATTCTGCTATGGCAAAAGTTCTTCGATTAACGTCAATTATTTTATGGGATGAGTGCACAATCGCGAATAAAACATTACTAGAAGCATTTAATCGAACAATGAAAGATTTACAGGGTAATCAACAGCTTTTTGGTGGTGCTCTGATATTGCTGTCAGGGGACTTTCGTCAAACATTGCCTGTCATTCCTTGATCAACTCCTGCCGATGAAATAAATGCCTGTTTGTATTCGTCAGTTCTTTGGAGATATGTACGAAAATTGACAGTGAATATTAATATGCGTTTTCACCTAAATAATGATACAACTGCCCATGACTTTTCAAAACAATTGTTAGAAATTGGTGATGGCAATATACAAATCGACAGTACCAACGGATTGATCACTTAACCGAACAATTTTTGTACAATTACGCAATCGATAGATGAGTTGATTGAATGTGATTTTCCGAATATTTTTCAGAATTACAGAAATCATGATTGGTTGAGAGAACGCGCCATTTTAGCACCGAAGAACATTAATATCAATGCCATTCATTTCCAAATTCAAGCGAAACTGCCAGGTGAAGTCACGACATATAAATCAATTGACACTGTTATGAATCAAGATGAGGCAATGAATTATCCAATTGAATTGGTATACCACCGCATTGTTTGAATCTGAAAGTTGGTTCTTTGATTATATTGTTGCGAAACCTTAATCCACCAAAACTGTGTAATGGAACCAGATTGGCAGTAAAAAAGTTATTGCCAAATTTGATTGAAGCAACCAGATTAACTGGTAAATCAAAAGGAGGAGTGTGTTTGATACCACGTATCCCTATGATTACAACGGATATGCCATTTGAATTCAAACGGTTACAATATCCTTTGCGTTTATCATTTGCGATGTCCATAAACAAGGCCCTAGGGCGAACACTTCGCGTTTGTGGTGTGAATTTGCAAGAATCATGTTTTTCACATGGCCAACTTTATGTTGCCTGTTCCAGAGTCGCTACTCCAAATTGTTTATTTCTTCATGCTGAAAATGAAAAAAACAAAAATATTGTTTATCCAAATAACTAGAGTAGCACCTACCATAGTGAGAGTACCCAATTCTTTTTCATTTTTTAGTTTTTACTCTTTGCAGTCTTCATCGTTTAGAAGGCATTGGCAATTTGGAATCGGACAACGTCTTTAGGATGTTTTAACTCGAATGTATATAATATAGTTTTTACTCTTTGTCATATTTGAGAAATAACATTTAATAGTATATCTTTGTGTTCATTGGTGATAAATATAATATAAACATTTACATTATGTTTTTATAGTGGCTTTTAATGAGCCGTTCCCCATACATTCGAAATTAAAGAAAGTATTAAATTTTATTTTTTTGTTTTATTTCGAAGTTTATAACTATGCCTTATACGTACCGAAGCACGTAGCGAGCTGCTAGTACAATAATCAGGATAACTTATTTGTTGAAACATATTTAGAAGTACATTTTAAATTATGAAATCAATGTTTATCATTTAAAACTTTATTGAATTTATCCATGTAAGATGTGAGTATTATCCATCAACCATTGGAATAATTTCTCACAATTGAGCAGGCTACAAAATCTCAATTCACCATGATGAGCCATACATTTCGGTATTCTCTCGATAAACTTCGTTGGTTGTTTGTAATAAACTGTGTTGTTTGGTCTCTTCTAACTTAATTTACTCTTATTGGGCATAGATGGACAACCATCTCAGGAGAATAAAATAAGCAGTGTAACTTGTACTAAGTCTATTTCTCGATTCCTTGTTCTACAAGTAAAATCATTCACCTATGCTATCGGCCGACTTATTGACAATTTGTTGTATCATCAGTATGTGAATACACGAAAGACAATGGCTTAATTTATTAACAAACTAGGTGGAATAATTGGTTATCATATTTCGAATAATGCTTACTGTGAAAAGGGGATTGGACTTTGAGGAAATTCAATATTTTCGTTTGAACAATAACTATGATTATGAGTCCATTACAGTTGATTCCCCAGATTGATGATCGTTGTTGTACATTTAGATATTTGTTTCAAAAAATAATATTTTTGATGTCCTTTGACGTAAACTGTATTCACACTAAGCATAATATTGTTTATAATGCTATTAGGCTCCTTATAGTGACGTAAGGGACAACGGCTAACTGGAGATAGAGGACCTCAAACTGAATGAGGATTGAGGGTTTAAATGTCCCATAAAAATCTGTCTTTATTTTGAATGGCATGTTTATAATATGTTGAAAGTCAAATATTACAAGTTATTCATATTTAATTGGAGAAGCATACTATTCCTGATGAAAAAAACACTGAATTGGAGATGCTCAAATAATCCTCACCCATTTTGAATATTCCGTTACATCTTGAAATCATTTTTTATTAATCAATATTATAAGGAAATTTCAAAAAACAATACAAACACATTTGATTCATGAAAAAATCAAATGAACAAATGCTCGATATGAGAGACATTCTCCGTACACACTCATTGGCTCTTTTGAACAATTGAAGTACTTTTCATAAAATAATAATAATAATAATAGTTTAATTATGGTAGAACGGTAAGGAAGTTTGTAGGTCACGATGGACACCAAGAACAACCATGGAGGGAAACATTGCAAAACCAACAACCACGACGTCAACCGGAGATCCAGGACCAAGCAACGAAGGACGAACAACCCAGGACCCAGGAGAAGAAGAACACCGAAGACCTCAGAGCTCAATCCCCCTGATACTTGCTATCCGGGATGAGTGAATGTTCCCCTTAGTGGGGAGTGTGATAGCCGATCGCTAGAGGGTGTGAAAAATCACTCCCTTTCTACGCTAGTAGGCTCAAGTCGATAATAGTTTATTTTACCCAACAGGAAATTTCCCAATAATAGGGTAAAATATCAACTATGAATAATATGGAACAATTTTTCAAACAAAATAATACATTCGATGCTATAACAATAAACAATAACCGCCCCGAACTAAAAAAACAAATTAAACTTAAGTTCATCAGCAGCTTTGCACAATCGATAGACCGGAGCTTGCTCAAGTATGTTAGTCCGAGGTTTTGGGAGTCGAAAAGTTGAAGTGGTCCTCGTTTCAATTCTTGGTACGCGAATGTCAACCCTGGACAGTAGATGAGGTGAATCAATTCTTCCACTGACTAGCTTTTGCGCAAATTTAGCGCACTGTCGCTTCTGTCTCTCCTGCAACGTTGAAATTCGCATTTCCCGCATGATCTCCGATAAATCCGCACCACGTTCAGGATACCTGCCGGTCTTTCTGTATTCGGCACACTTCAAGAATTTTCGATGAATACGTTCAAGTGATGTTAGGTGGGAACTGTATATCGGAAACCAAACCAAGTTGGCGTACTCTAATTTGCTGACGACAAGAGAAAAATAGAGAATTCTGAGAACAGAAACATCAGGGAATTCTTTGGAACACCGGAACACAAAGCCCAAAGATCGACTAGCTGAAGAGCAAAGCTCTTCGATATGAGGAACAAAGCTGAACGTCGAATCAAATAACACCCCCAAATCGCGAAACCGATCTCCACTGGCAATAAGACAATTACCAATTGAGTAATTGAAGGTGAGAGGATGTAAGCTTCTTGTGAAAGTCATCTTAAAACACTTTTGAATATTCAAATTAAGTCCATTGCGCGAGCACCAAACATAAACTAACTCCAAGCTGGACTGGAGTAGCTCTGAATCAGCAATTCCGCGTATCCTCATGTAATGTTTGAAGTCGTCTGCATAGGCCAAGGCTCATCAACTGAGAAGAGCCAGAAGATCGATGATAAAAATTATGAACAACAATGGTCCAAGATTAGATCCTTGCGGTACACCAGATGACAGACAAAAGTCGAACGACTTGAAGCCATTATAAAACACATGACTCATTCTTCCTTCCAAGTAAGACTTCATCAGGCCGACGAATGCCGCACGCATATTTATATCTCACGTATCGTAGCGCAATCCGAATTCACCCGAAGCTGACGTAGGTAAGGTATACCTATTCCACGCACGATATCGCAAAGACACGTGCGATCTTGAACGTTGTTTATAACTTCTGAAGATCGCATTAATTTGTCAACCGGCTCTAAATGGATTTTGTAGAAAAAATAACCTCAGATTATCTGAAAATCAACGATGAAAAGAATAGAATGAAACTAACCACAGAGAATGTTTTCGAATTATTTTCTCATATAATCTTAGAATAACGAGTTATATCCTCCAAAATTTGACACTTCTAATCCCGAGGCAAAAGGTTTCACCATTCTTTTGAGAGAACTTTAGTCCCTTGGTTTATACATTATTTTATGCAAATCAGGTCTGGAAAAAACTGAAAAAAAATAAAAATATCATATACTCGTAGCTGTTACTTTAGCTTCAAAATATCGAGTCTGTTGGTTATCATATCGGTTTTTCATCCAAAAATGATGTTTAAAGATATGAAATGGAAAAGAAGGTCTTTGCCTTTATAGAGGTCGTAGCGAAAAATTTTTTGAAACATAGATAAATTGAAAAAATCCTTTTTTCTCCAACCATAAAAAAATGTTGACATTTTTGTACTATTTTCAGGTGCAAAAGTTATAAATTTCCTTACCGTACAAAAATTCACTTGTTACTTAGCAACACTTTTAATCCTAGGATTAAAAACGCTACTTTTAATCCTTGGATTAAAAGTAATTGCATTTGACGTCTACTTGACAATCACTGTCATTAGTATGTGTTCAAATTTATAACCAAATTATTAACGATTTTGGACTAAAACCAATTTTATTGTAATTTTGACTTGGTTGGAGAAAAAATAGTATATATTATTCGGACTAAAAGTGCCTATTTTAACTCGCAATTTTGCATTCGCTCGGCTGCGCCTCGCAACTGCAAATATTTCTCGTAAAAAAAATATGCACTTTTAATCCTTATAATATAATATACTATTTTCTGTGACGGGAAAAAAATGTGACATTTTATATCTCTTGACAGGTCACAAAATATGACTTTTTCTCCAACCATCAAAAAATGTTGACTTTTCTGTACTATTTTCAGGTGCAAAAGTCATAAATTCTCTTACCGTACAAAAATTTGCTCGTTGCTTAGCAACACTTTTAATCCTAGGATTAAAAACGCTACTTTTAATCCTTGGATTAAAAGTAAATGCATTTGAAGTCTACTTGACAATCACTGTCATGATTCTGTGTTCAAATTCATAACCAAATTATGAACGATTTTTCACTAAAACCAATTTTATTGTAATTTTGACTTGGTTGGAGAAAAAATAGTATATATTATCCGGATTAAAAGTGCCTATTTTAACTCGCAATTTTGCATTCGCTCGGCTACGCCTCGCAACTGCCAATATTGCTCGTAAAAAAAAGATGCACTTTTAATCCTTATAATATAATATACTATTTTACGAAATTATTTTTTTTCCCTTTCAAAAAAGTGAGTGTCTATGTATCCGGGAAAAGAGTACTAACTTTTTTTCCATGGGCAAGAAAGTAATTTCGTGAAAGGTATATTTCTTTCACTATTGAATGGTCGTTTTTCCTGTCACAGAAAAATATAGTGTATTGTACACGGAAAAAATATCAGATTTTAGCTCTCGTTTTTTTGTCTCGAGAGCTAAAATCTGATATTTTTTCCGTGTACAATACACTATATTTTTCTGTGACAGGAAAAACGACCATTCAATAGTCATAACCTCGAGCTAAATTCTAATACTTTTTTCCCTTGTATAATAAATAACTATTATATTTATTTATATCTTTTTTCTCAGTGACAACGTCTATACCATCATCACAGTTCAGTTGTAGTAGGTTCTGTGAGCCTATAAATTGAAGAAATTATTGATTTCGATGATTTGCCTTGAAAACGTTGCTAAAACATGTAAGAAAAAATGCTAGGACGCTAACAAACTACTTTCAATACCTCAGGGATTGAAAATAGGTACCAAATATATTTCATATTGCGATGAAGGCTATTTTTTCTAAATTTAAATTACTTTATCATCTCAGAATCATTCATAGTAAAAATATGGTAGTGATTCGTTATTTTATCGTGATTAATATGTTTCTTTTCAATTTCAGGTAGTTTTCATTGCTAAACACAAATACCCTAACTGCATTCTTTGATTTCTTTGGTTTCGAACACTTTCACTTTCATTTATGTATAAAATATGTGTGTAGATACAAAGTATTCCAAATAAATGTCTATCACCCAAACATTTTATTTCTTCAATAATAGGTTGTGACAAGAATTTGTACAAAATCAATTTTCACCAATTGTCTGAAGCGATCTTTCACAATTCATAAACAACGTTCGATATCGCGAGTTACCTTGCGGTTTCGCGCGTTAAATATACGTCGGCTTCGGATCACTACCGATTGCGCTACGGTACGTGGGATATGAATATGCATCCCGGACTGAGGCCAAGAAATGAAAGTTTATTCAGCAACATACGGTGATCAACCGAGTCGAAGGCTCGTGAAAAGTCTGTATAAATAACGTCGACCTGTTATAGTATAGGCAAGACAACTGGAGGGTATTGGGAAAAATGAGTTTGGCTATAATCCCTGATTACATCTGGCATACGAACATTTGAAAAATGCTTTGCGAACAAATCGACTATATCCCTTGGATCGTCATGTGATCTTCCGTCGCAATGAAATACACCAGGAATTCTTGTGCCACTCTTCCTATGGTTGATGTATTTCCAGAAAGAGGAAGGATCCGACTTTAAATCGCCCTGCACCTCAGCCAAGTAATCATCATACGCCGAAGAAATCTCAGACTTGACCAACGACCGCAAACGCCCGAAATCTTAGAGATATTTAGTTCTTCCTGTGGACCGCCATTTTGAACGATAATAGTTTTTCAATCGGATATTGCGCTACAAATCAGGAGTAAACCACACTGGAAAGCAGCGTTTCCCAGAGGTATGAGTTCCAGTAGGTACATGATCTTTTATGATCTCGAACAATTTATCATAAAAGTACCGCAGAGCGTCATCAACATCATTGAAAGTTTTGAGAATACTCCAATCAACGGAACCTAGCGACGAACACAAGGCCGGAAAATCAGCTCTCCTGAAATTATAAAAAGTATTGCTGAGTGTTGGAAAATTTATTTGGCGTTCAAGGGAGCTTCGACTCACGATCATACCAAGCGCGGGATGATACAGATCCTCCGGAACAAAGGGCGCCTCAGAATTAGCCACAGACACCCCAATATTATCTCCTGCAAGGACTAAGTCAAGCAATTTTTGGTCTCTGTTGTAGATGTAGTTGAATTGCTGCAACTTGAGGAGGTCACAAAAATTTTTGAACAGCACCGACTTAGGACAAGAAGGTCCAACACTAAAATTAGGAATATTAAGATCGCCGATTAATAGGACCGTTTTTCCAAGAAAGCTCATCTCAAGGGCAGATGTAAAGGTCTCGAGCTGAAAAACAGTAATATCAGGAGGAACATAAACCACACATAAGATGAAATCGAAAGGACAACAACACTGACACAAAACCACGGCAATCAGTGGAACACGATCTGTCAAGAATTCAGTATTCAACTTTTTGTAAGAAATATTATCTGAAAGTGCAACCAGAACTCCTCCTCCCCGATATCTGTTAACCCCATAGAGATAGAATAGTATAGAGTTGCTATCAATAAAATGAAAGTGGTATCAGATCCGCCATATTACTGCGATACGTCGAATTTTGACAATCATTGAATTTTTTCTAAAAATAGCGATTTTTGTACATTTTTCAAGTTAAATTGAGATTTCTTGTGCTTAATAAACAATAATAAAATGGTATCGTGTGCTGTATGGCTTTCTTCAAGCAGAGAAGGGACAGATAAGAAAATTAGAAGAAAAACATATCACAGGTAGGGATGAGTACTGAACAGATCCGCATTCGAAATTTTTGCTAGTATGTCTTGGTTATCTGATATCTTTTTATATGTGCATATTATCGCCCGAAGAAAAATTGTTTATTTGATATTCAATTGACCTTATTTGAACAGGATTCCTAAAGACCCAACAAGTCGTATTTTTTGGGTGAAATTCGTAAACAGAAAAAACTGGCAACTTAATTCAACCCTGAACTTTCAGCCATATTGGTAATATATAAGCCCCGCCCAGTGGTTCCATTTTTCCTTACACAATTGTATGTTATAGCGTCTCTTCTCTATTCTATCTCTATGGTTAACCCTGAGAAACTGTCTGTCACAACGCACCACACTATATCCCGGCGGAACTACATATCTCGCAATCAATCACCGAGTCACTAAGCCACGTCTCACTGATACAAATAATGTCATAGGTATATTCGCAGGCTGATTTGAAAAACTGAGGTAATTTAGAATTGAGCCCCCTGGCATTCTGATAATAAATATATTGCTGTGACTCGGTATCGAGTATAAAATGTTACACAGAAGGACTACATCAGGTTACATTACAAAACATTACAATTATTATCACATGACATCACATCACACAAGATTGCACCACGATAACACAATAACGGACAGAGTTGAAACACTCATTGCACGGATATCATCTTCGGTGGGTTCTTCGATGACTGAAGAGACCTATTCTTGAGGTGATCACTCTGCCACATTCAGGACATTCGAAATTTCCCTGTGCTGATGGATTTCGTCGTCTGTCCGAATCCGCGTTGTAGCTATTCACAACACGTCTCCACTTCGATCTATCCTCCGTCAGAGCCTCCCAGTCGTTCTGTATATTCAAAAGTTTCAGTTTTTCATGAAGAGAGTCTTTATATCTCTTCAGCTGCCCGCCTTGACTTCTCTGCCCGTACACCAGTTCTCCGTACAAGACGCATTTAGGAAGTCTGTTTTCGGGCATACGCTGAATGTGCCCGGCCCATCTGAGTTGCGCTCAGCCAACTAAAACTTCGATGCTCTGGCAGTTGGTTCTTTCGAGAACAGCTCTATTGGAAATCTTATGAAACCATTTGATGTGCGTTATCTGCCTCAGGTGCCTTTGCTGCAGTTGGTTCAATGTTTTTAGATGTCGCCTGTACGTTGTCCACGTTTCGCACGCATATGTCATAGTCGGGACTACCACAGCTCGGTAAACTGTCGCTTTGGTGCTGATTGACAGGTCGTGATTGTCGAATACTCTTTTCCTTAGGCCCCAAAAAGCTCTCGATGCCGCAGCGACTCTATTTCTGATTTCGTCGTCGATGGTGGCTCTGTTGTTCAATATGCTTCCAAGATAGTTAAAATATTCAACATATTCCAAATCTTCACCCTCGATCTTCACTCTGATCCTTTCAGCATTTTGTGGGGTACACATAATCTTAGTTTTAGCAATGTTGATTTTCAGTCCCAGCGCCTTATATGCCCAGTCAAATGTCTCTACTATTTTTTGCAGGTTCTCAGCGGAGTCTGAGGTGAGGCCGCAGTCATCTGCATACTGAAGGTCGGTGAGAACTTTCTTTCTTGTTCTCGCTTTTAGCCTTTTCAGGTTGAAGAGTCCACCCTCAAAGCGGTATTAGATTTCTAATCCCCTCGAAAGTAATTTACTGTCTACAATCATGGACAGGGCGGTCAAAAAGATGTTAAACAAAACAGGTGCTAAGACACAGCCCTGTCGAACTCCCGTACTAGTCTGAAAGGCGTCTGTGGCTTCGCCATTGAAGAGAACACTGGCCATGTTATTCTCGTGGAAGCTTCTGCAGACATTTACAAATTTTCTTGGGACGCCCAACCGCTCCATGATACTCCACAAAGCCTCCCTATTCACCGAGTCGAAGGCCTTGGTCAGGTCTACAAATGCTACGTATAATTGGCTGTGCTGTTCCTTGACTTTCTCCTGAAGTTGTCTCAGAGTGAATATGTGGTCGGTTGTTCCACGATTTGGCCGAAATCCGTTCTGAGATTCGGGTATAATCAGCTCGACATGTTTCATCAGTCTTGAGGTCATTATTCTCGCCAGGATCTTACCGCCCGTTGAAAGAAGCGAGATGCCCCTGTAATTTCCGCAATCAGAGGTGCTCCCTTTATTTTTAAACACATTTACGATTTTGGCATCTCTGAAGTCTTGTGGGACTGATTCAGTTTTCCAGATTAGGTTGAATGCAAGCTTCAGAGGTTCTATCGCCACTTCGCCAAGTGCTTTGTAGATTTCTGCTGGAATGTTATCGTTTCCAGGGGCCTTGTGGTTCTTTAATGAGTTTATAGCTACCCTGATTTCCTCGGCGGAAATTTCCTGGTCCAAGGATTGATTGGGCATATATTGAGGAATTCTATTCAAGACGTCATTATCTACTATGCTTTCCCTGTTTAGGATGGTGGAATAGTGCTCCTTCCATCTGGCTCTGATGTCAGTGTCTCCAGTCCTTAGCAACCCGCTGGCATCCTTGATTGCGCATACTTTTCTTCTTGATATACCGTAAATTTCCTTTACTGCATTAAAAAAGTTGTGCTGGTCTTTTCGATCAGCAAATGCCTGGATTTGTTCCACTCTAGACGTCCACCATGCGTTTTTAATTGATCTTATTTCTTTTTGTGCCTTTCTCTTAATCTCTTTGTATTTTGCCTTCGCATTTGCGTCATTTGGATTGTTCTGTAGGGATTGAAAGGCATTATGTTTTTTGTCAAGAATATTTTCGATTCGTTTTCTATTCTCACCGAACCAATCAGGTTGCTTTCGTGCTTGGGTTGTGCCTAAAACGGTTTCACTTGACTCATAGATTGCGTCACGTAGTGTCGACCAAAGAGTTTCTGGCCTCGTCTCTTGGTTAGTCTGCAGTACAGCCAGCTTTTCGTCGGTAATTTTTTGCAGATCGTTTATTAAATCCGGAGTAGTTATTTTACTGATATTTAGACGAGGTTTGCGTTTGGTTTTAGGTAAGGTTACGTGCCTAGGCTTAAGCTTGATCGACATCTTAGAGAGTACCAGACGGTGGTCAGTCCAGTTTTCTACGTAGGTAATGGCTTTTGTGATCTTAACTTCTCCGAGTTGTTTCTGTCTTACGATTGCATAATCTATGAGGTGCCAATGACGAGATCTAGGGTGCTGCCAGGTTCCTTTGTTTTTGTTTTTTTGCCTGAAGATGGTGTTTGTTATTACTAAATCGTGTTCGGTGCATTTTGAAAGTAACAGCTCGCCATTGGAGTTCATACTGCCCAAACCATTTTTGCCTATAACGCCAGGCCATAGCTCATTTTGCCTACCTACCCTTGCATTGAAATCCCCAAGTAGTACTAGGCGATGATGCTTCGGGACCTGCGTCAGTGTGATCTCTAGCTGTTCGTAAAAGGAGTCTTTGGCTACTTGGTCTGATGTCATCGTAGGAGCATAGGCGCTGATCACAGTAACG
Source organism: Propylea japonica (assembly GCA_013421045.1). Classification (NCBI taxonomy): domain Eukaryota; kingdom Metazoa; phylum Arthropoda; class Insecta; order Coleoptera; family Coccinellidae; genus Propylea; species Propylea japonica. The sequence goes on from CM024244.1 coordinate 4,863,127, forward strand.
AAGCTGCTGTCAGGTAGTTGGTACTTGAGTGTCATCAAGCGTTCCAAGATTCCCTGTGGTACCCCATGAAGTCTCGGGACCAGATCGTTTCTCACGGCAAATCCCACACCATGAATCTTCCTGGAGCCGACAGGAAAACCCTTCCAAAAAAAAGGTGTATCCACTATCCGTGAGGCTGCCTTCATCAAGGAATCTGGTCTCACTCAGGGCAGCAATATCCACGTTAAGACGGTTGAGCTCATGACTAATAGTGGCAGTTCTCCGTTCGGCGTGATCTGAAGTGTCGGAGTCCTGAAGAGTTCTAACGTTCCAGGATGCAAAGTGGAAAGATTTTCTCTTAGATCGATGGCTTGTTCGAGCAGACACCCTCCCCTGGAGATCCGAATGGGAGGGTATTTTACCTCCGGATGCTTTTGTTCCACTAAAACAATCCATCTTGTGTAGCAGCTGCGTGTGTGTATAGCCGAAAAAAGCACGCTCTTTCCTCAGCTTTGGCTACAGCCGTGATGTTTGGTGTATCCATGGCACAGAGGTTCTGCGACGATGGGCCTCCCGCCAGGCCTTCATGTGTAGCCTGAAGTGCGATTTCCCACACTCCCTTCGCGAGATGCTGGGGTTGCTCACGGAAAATATAGGGTTATCCCGCCCATGCTCGGCCGCCAGAGCCTCATTAGTAGGAACAGGGTGCACCACGTGAAGGTGAGGTTGGCATTTGGGTAGCAGAGGCTATATATTTCGCATGTCTACCCCTTACACCCCGATAATAAATAGAAACACCAGGACGCTCACCGGCCGAAACAGAAGAATTACACCTGTTGGATGACATTAGTTTTTCGAGCCAGAGCTCACTATCGAAGGAACACCTCCAATATTTGAGACCTGTCTCACCTTCGGCTACGCGCAACTCCATCTCAGTCTTTACGGCTTTAAACATCTCCATTTGCTGTGGCGTTCTGTCAGGAGTGATGAATACTCCATCATATTTATCTTTAATTTTCTGAAACCTGCGCAACATAATAGGAACCAGCTCCGGAGAAGATAAACGCACTTTTATGGGACGAGATCGTACCTGTTTGGTGGGATCGAATTTACCGAGTCTTAAGCCTCGATTACACTCAGCCCTCCTACTGCCACTCGCGTTGTCGGCAATAATTCCCGAAATACTTCTGCAGCAGTTTCGAAGGCAGTGTGCATTTACACTCAGCCGCAGTATTGCCCTCGTGATCACTGTTCGGCAATGACGGACGAAGAAATTCCAGCCACAGCGCTTTGTCTCGTTGATTTATATAAATATGTGGATGTCTTGAAAACATGTCGAGAAAAAAAGAAAGTTAGTCCCTCAGTATCAATTTGCCGTTTTTCTATCTATTCAAACTAAAATAGTTTTAAATATTATTATATTATTCCAATTTGTGACTACAATCTACAATTATTCGATGTTTCGTATACAGAAATGGAATGGAAAGGTTTTTGAATGAAATGACTTGTGAAGGATCTGGAGAATTCATCAATTTTCGCAAAATGTCACCTGCAGATATTGAATTTCTCCTGAACAAAATTCAACCGATGATAAAAAAAGGAGATACGAGATTGAGAATTGCAATTCCCCCCAAATTTAGATTGGCGATAACTTGGCGATTCTTGGCCACAAGGGATAAGTTTACACTATCTATTCAAAGTTTCAGAATCCATTATCTCAATAATTCCCTGAAGTGTGCAGAGCTATCAACATTGTTCTCTGTGATCTTATCGAGGTAACAAATACAGATAAAAAACGTAAATATAATTCACACTTAAAAAATCAAAATTGAATAAAAAAACAGGAAAATGTATTTTCAAGAGCAATTCATAATTTTTTTTCATAACTCCATTCCATCGTGGACTTTTTTTCGATAATAATAAAAACCATATTTTCGTTAAAATGTAATGTAATCACTCACTGCGCCTGTATTGCCAGTCCCTTTGACTTCCGTCCGAAAAACCGCCAATTCGGGGAGCATGAGGCAGCACGAGGATTCACGGCATGCAGCAGGGAAGTATAGTGATTACATTCAGCCGCTGTCCACTTCCCTGCCAATTCCCTGCTACATGTCGTGGAAGTGAGCTGAGTGTAATCGGGGTGTCATAGCAGTAATAGCAGCCTGATCAGGAATATTACACTCCTTCAAAAGTGATTGCACCAGCGCCACATCCTCCTTCACCTGTTCCGACCTGCTAGAGCCCCTCTCGGTGCTGCCATGAAGTATAACATTACTGGCAGGTTTTGTTCTCTCAACAACTTCAGTAATCACTTGTTCATTCGATGGTACCGGCGCAGGCAACTGTGTCACGGAAACATCCACCGCACCAGCCTGAATCAGGTCGCATATCTCATCCCTCAGCTCATTTATTAACTGAAAGATCTTCGGTATCTGATGAAGCCCCTGCTCACACTCATCACAGAGATATTTCACTCGTCTTTTGGCGTTCGAACGTAAGTCGAAGCATTTCAGTTCTGTGGCAGTAAGCTCAGAACAATCGAGATGTACAGGTCAATTACAGCCATCGCACTTGACAACCTTATCTACCTCCACTTTAATAGTTACATTACACTTTATGCATGCCATTATGAGCATTAAGTAATCTTCAAAATATACTGGTGAAAAAAGAAAAAACAATGACACCCTTCACAACGGCTGGGCCGATAGCCGGTGACTAACAGACACACAAGAGGGCCACCGGAAAACACAAAGCAGGAATGGATAGGTTACACCAGTATTAAATAATAAAAAAAACTGAAATAAAACTTCGCAACAAGATTTGAATAATAATAATACGATAGCAAAATGAACGTACCCCGTATACATAGAACGAGAAACTCACACCAGCTGACACAGATAAGATAAATAACTGGTAACTAGGTACCACACGTGTCACCAGAGTTTAGATATTAATGAACCGAAATAAATATTACGAATTCAGCAAAACAAAAGTGGAATAAACAGTGAATTATATTCTGAGTTTAATATCAGATATAATGTATAGGTTCTTGCCACCACTTCTGTCTCGAAACGAACCGAAAATACTAGAATTCACACTATAAAAATCGAATTAAAGGGGAGCGATCACTATTACATGTGTATACCATGAACGGAACGGTGTTATAGTGTCATATCCACAAGATGAAAAATTATACACAGAAACACTGGATTTCAGCTCGAGAAAAGTTTGACTTTATTCTCAGAACCCCTGAACAATAATCCATCTGGTACTCATGTTTTCAACAAAATTTATTCTTTAATGAAATCATGATTCATAAAAAAACAACTAAGCAAATGCTCGAAATGAGAGCAATTTGCTTCAATACATTTATTGGCTGTCTCGAACTTTAATGATTTCATTCTCTTTTGAGATGAGGATTATTCTGAGACCAAGTATGATCGTTATTTATGCCGTCGCGGGTGTAAATAGCCTGCAATAGTTTTTTCAGCACATATTCCATTAATTTTGCGAAATCCATAAACAAGTATCATCTACATATTCTTCGATTGTGAAAACTGAAGGCATTTTTCAGTAGATAAACAAACTACACTTTTCCCATCAATTCACAATCAATGAATGTATAAATATAAACGTCATTTTTTGAAATATTCCTACTCTGTGTAGTTGGATGTATTTTATTTATAATGAATAATAAACCCTTATTCTAGAAAATCACTCCAATATTCTGTTTGCATTAAATAAATTCATATGCCTCTCAAAAGAAGGTGAACTTGCTACACCTGAGTATTTATTAGAGTCCTGAAAATTTCTACATTACAATTTCATTGAAGAATAAATTTTATTGAAAACATAAGTATCAAATGGATTTTTGTTCAGGGGTTCTGAGATTGATAACTTTAAGTCAAACTTTTCTTGAGCTGAAATCCATTGTTTCTGTGTATAATTTTTCATCTTGTGGATATGAAAAGTACTTCAATTGTTCAAAAGAGCCAGTAAGTGTGTGAGGAGAATGTGTGTGACTCCAAGATTCCAAGTGAATGATGATTATCTATTATAAATCTTTTCGTATCAGAATTAGATAAATCAACTCTTTTTGTTCAACTGAATAGACCTGATGGTTCTCAGAAATAATATTCCTTTAAGTTATGATTTTACCTTCTCCTTTACGCAAACAATTTAAATAGTCATCGAATGTTATAATTTTTTGAGCCACCGTTTTCTTCATTCCCTTCGCGATTTTATTTACACTTTTGTTTGAGTTTATCTTGAAAGAACACATTTTGGGGAGTAATCCAACAAACTTATTCATGACAGTACCTTTGTTCTCATCTTTCATGAGTCCGGGAATATTTTTGTTAACCTGTGGTATACTATAGGGATTATACTCAGGATAATCTGATGTATCGAAATATTCACGACAATCTTTTCTTATAAATTCATATGGATCTTGATCTCGAATTTCATGAATTGAAGAATCAGTATCAACATATAACTGAAAGCAGTTATCGAATTCAGTTAGACTATAATTATAATGAAAATTATATAACCAGATTTTTGAAATATCTAATATAGCTAAACCAAATATAATAAGGTCTATTGAATATTAATTTTGTTTTCCTCATTTCAATAGCTACTGAATTTTTTTCGAATATCATACTAGTTTTGATGTTGGGACTACATACTTTGTTACAAAGCTCAAAATAAGATGCTTTAAGAACTTTAAGTTGTTAAAGGCCGGAGAGAATTAAAGTGGGATTGGACCTCAATCCTCGAGATTTTTATACGTAAATCTAATAATTTTTCATTAGGGGAAAAGCGGAAAATTAAACGCTGATAATCTGTATATGAAGGATCTACCAAAATTTGGCGATACATCTGCATTATATCTGCAGTGAAACATACTGAGTGTAACCGGAATTTCAATAATATTGTGCTTATGTCATTCTGTAACTTATTACCAATAAATAAACAATCGTTAAGTGATTTATTATTAGGCATTTTTGCGGAAGCGTTAAAAACAATACGCAACTTCGTAGTGGCATGATCTGGTCGTAGAACGGCGTGATGGGGTAAATAGAAAAAATTAGTATTTTCTTGTGGTGGATCAACAATTTCCATTTGTGACAATTGCAGATATTCTTTAATTACAGAACAATATTGCTCATGTAAATTAGGCTGGCGTAGAAGACGCCTTTCTAAAGCGAGAAAACGTTGAATTGCTATCGTGCGACTCTGTGGAAAAGCTGGATTCAGTTCTTTAAATGGAAGAGGAACAATATATCTTCCAGAAGGTGAGCGAGAAACGTTATTTTTGAAAATCTCCTCGCAAGTGTTATGAATACTTATCTGAATTAATTCCAGGTACAGTTTCAATTTCGAAAAACATTCTCATTGTATCGTCCAAATTATTTTCTGAAAGTGTACTAATAAAAGAATTGCATTTTATCTCTACTGGGCTTTTCTCAATTTTTCCAAGTAAAACATACCCAAAAATGGTGCGAAGCGCGTTTGGACCTCCATCTTTTCCATAAATGAGGTCATTTGATAAAATATTTGCGAATATATCTGATCCTAATAAAACATCGATTTCATTAGGAATATAATAATGCGGATCAGCGAGAGGTAAACCGAATAAATATTTCCAAGATTTGGAATCTAAAGGATAAGCTGGTATTTTATCACATATTTTGGGCAAAATAAGGGCGTCCACGGTTAAACAAATATCAGAATTCCCAATAGGATTCAAAAAAAGTTGAACAATGCCATTGTTCGCGACTTGGGTATTGCCGATGCCGTTAATGACTACGTCTGAATTAATTTTCGGAAGATTCAAAACGTTAAAACTTTTTTGCGATATAATCGAAATTTCTGAACCAGAATCCAGTAACGCACGAAATTTCTTGTGCGTACCATCACGAGCTCGCACTTCAATCAATGCAGTACCCAGCATAACAGTACGAGATCGTTGTTGCGCAGCGAACGAATTATTATTATCGAACGCGATCGAAGAAGATGCGGCAATGTCAGCACCGGGCGTCGCCGTTTCATTCCGGTATCGATTCGAATTTATAGGAACAGATTTTTCAAAATGTTCATTTTCAAAATGCAAAGTTGTATGATGTTTCCTGCTTCCACATTTTCGGCATGATGACTTTGATTTACATTTATTTAACATATGCATGTCACTCAAACAAGCAAAACAAAGAAATTTACTCTTGGCGTATGAAAACCGGTCGCGGGCCGTTTTATTCAAATATTGTTCACAATTGTAGAGATTATGATTTTCATTACATAATGAACACTGTGCGGCTTTAGAATCTCGGCGTGCAAGAAAATTATTTGAAGATTTATTTGCTAATGGTTTATTGGATCTAGAAATGGGTTTTTGAATACTGCTTCCAGAAATATTGTTCAAACCATTGCAGTACCTTTCAAGAAATTCAAACAAAGTTTTATATTCCGGAATTTCTGTTGAACCGTATTCGTTCTCAAAAGCTCTAGCAGTATCAGGATCAAGTCGGGATAATAACATATGAGTCAGGACAAAATCACATTTGATATCTACGTTCATATTTTTCAAACTTTGTAAATTTATAGAGAAAGTGTCCAATAGTTTGCGGAGTAAAAAAGGATTTTCAGTTTTTAAAGGAGCGAAGTTTTCAATAGGGAGCCAATAAGCTCGAGCTTGGGCTCGAGGATTTGTGAAACGTTTTATCAAGGTATCATAAGCTGACTGGTAGTTTTCATTAGTTGCTTTGAGGTGTTTGATAAGATCTAATGGCGTACCATTTAGAGAAGAGATCAAATAATTAAATTTCTCAACTGGTTTGAGATTTGAATTCGAATGAACTAAGGCATCAAACATATCTTTGTATGCAGGAAATTCTCTGATATCGCCAGAAAACCGTTGCAAATCAATTTTAGGTAACCTCACGTGCGAAATTTCAGAAATAATTTTATCTGCGACCACAGTCGCATTCAAAGGAGACATTGCATCGTTTTCAAATAATTCGGCATAAATCGATTTGACATCATAAAACATTTCAAGAAACTTACATTTAAGATCATCTTCTGCGTTCAAATCTGAGTCTTTATCAGTTGATAACAAAGATAGGATGCCACTATGATATTTTTGAAATTCTTCATTCAGAGAATCAAGAGAAGTATTATAACGAACTTTGAATTTCGTTTGTTGCTTATGATCCTTTTTAACTGATATAGCTAAATTGTTAATTATTTCCATCTCCTTTATACAACTCTGCCTCAGAGCGACCTGTTTACGAAATTTATCAGACATTTTTAAGAGTTTGTATCAATAATAAAAGGAGTGAATTCAATACGCAACTATAATATTGTGTTTGTAAACAATGCGAACCTCTGAATAAATATTAACCTGAAACTAGTTTGATAATGACTGCTGAAAATATGACGTTGAAGGATGACCACTGATAACGACTGAACAGAGCATATGATTTCAGGCGATAAATTATCTTCAATATGGTTGAATTTATAATGAATTAAATCGAATTTTCAGGAAATGAAAAATTTTCGAAATTTTGCGGTAAATCAAAACGAATGTATTTAATAATATTGTTAAGTCAAAAAATGGACTTAACAAAAAACCCAATTCATTCAAGGAACATTTCGTCATAATCATAATATATGTAATCTAATATGTGGACCACACGTGTGGATCCGTAATAGTTGAAAAATATCGTAATATTAGAAGGTTAGTTTAATCAGACTATTTTCATTGTAACAGCGTCTGGCCTTGCAACAAATAAACGAAATAAAGAATGTGCAGGCAAGCAAGGTCGCGACGGTGAAACATTATCAGTAGTAGTAGAGAACGACTATATTGTTTACAAATTTTATTAATTGTGATATATAAACCACAACAACTGCTAATCAGATGAGACCGCAGTTAGCTAGTTCAATAAACGGTTGACAGTGAAATCTCCACCTTTTTCCTCCATCCCCATACAAACTACCCTAGAATCAGCACCTGATTCTACAAATATATTAAAATTATTCAAAACGTAATTTCGAAGCGATTGGCCTGAAATGACCAGTGAAAAGAGATTTAATTAATTTTTGAAAAAAAATGAAAATTAGTATTTAGAGTATATTTTCAACAAAAATCAAAGAGGACGAAGGGCCTTAACATCCGGCTCGAAGGACCATGTTACAAAGCTCAAAATAAGATGCTTTAAGAACTTTAAGTTGTTAAAGGCCGGAGAGAATTGAAGTGGACTGATTGGACCTCAATCCTCGAGATTTCCGGTGAAAATTCAATAATAGCGAATAGGACCCCTCACAAATCAATAAATTAAATAAATATTGAAACAAAACCAACGATTTACGACTTACCCTTAAAAGGATGGTTCTGCTGCTGCTTGAAGGGCCCTTCTTTCTGGAGATGAACACAACACTATGTCCTTTGGTGTGTATTCACGAACTATAGCGGCTTGATTACAAGTTAAATAGTTGAAATGCGTCCAAACTTTTGGAAAATAGCGAAAATAGAAAAAATAGAATTTAACTGCGTGGCGGTTTCTTAAGAATTGTCTCTTCCTGTTTCTGCTTAACCACTACGCACATGCGCCAACAAAAGAGGTAGCTGTACGCAACTCGTTGGCAGAATATTCAAAACTTGAATTTAAAAATGAAGAAAAAACTTGTGAGAAGTCCCCCCATAATGAAAAACAAACAATATATTTTGGTATATATTTCGTGATTACGAAACATACTTATATTATGAGATCTTTCGCTCCCGGCTCCATAACGTGATTCTCATTTATTAACTATTTTAACTATCCTATGTTTTCGTATATTTTCCATTGTTTTACCGAATACTTCATTATTCATCAACTTTTTTCTTAGTTCGATATTTAAATCGATAAATGATTTCAAGCAAGATGATTGGTGAAATTTGAGGACTCTATGAATTTTAGTCGAAAAAATTCCGTTTTTCAACGGTCGGGTCGTTTAAAATTTTGGATAATGTAATATATAAATTTTTTTATATAATGTGGTCAATAATTTAGGTATTTTTTTGCCTGAAAGATCTCGATTTTCAGGACAAAATGTTAAAACTAAATGTGAATTATGTATAAGTGTTGGGGATATTCTAGATCAACTTCCCGAAAATATCCTTCTGGAGCATCTTCAGGAATTGAATTCACATCGATATTTTCATTAACCCACCCAAATCCTTCATATGGAAGATATTGACTCATTGCCCACCGATAAAGGATATTGACTTTTCAGAATCAAATTCATTCATATATTTATTATTTGACTTGGCATATCTATTAAAACACTGACTTATGCCTCCTCTTATACTCTGCTCAATGAATAATGTATCAATATCTTTTATTATCTATAGCTTCGGCTGCTTATACCTCAACATGCAATCCCATGTATACCCTGGCAGTGTATAATACCAAGCGGGATTTAGTCCGTACGTCATGTGACAACGACAACGAAATTGAGATATAGATTTGAATAGTCTTATAAAGTTCCACAGCAAAGAGTGAACCAAACGTTTTGAACTCGTAGATATTCTTCATCAAATATGTCTTCATCGTTTAGTTTATTAAAAAACTGTTCCTTCGATGGAAGTGGAGTCTCTGCCAATTTATCAATATTATTGGTTATGTAGTCATAGGGATATATAGCTCTTCTAGTTATAAGTTTTTAGTGGTTTGCATTTAAATTAGGGAAGTTTGAGTATAGATTATTGAATGATTCAAGTTTCAAGTATGATGATAATTCTTCAAGAGACGATCCCATAAATCGTTAACTATCAATAAACATATATTTGATAAAAGTGTTTTCATCATAAACCGTGAAAGATGTATACTTTTTCTGATTCATAGGAAGTACTGAGATAGAAGCACTTTGAAAAATAGTTATTTTTCTACAAGCGCACTTTCATTCTCTTTCCCGCACGTACCTATTTCAATTCGTAAAGAGTCACATTGCCAAACAGTGTGGGAAAAACCCCTGCTATTCCATTACCGCACGCAAATGCGTGTGGTAATGGATTAGCAAGGGTTTTTCTCGCACGCTTTTTCTAAAGAATAAACTGAATAATGATGTAGTCTCTATGGACCGAACGTCAACGATGAGAGTACAATGGTAATGACTTGTCAGAGACTTTTGTCATTCATGTGTATTTAGACTGATCAATTCACATTTGATCTGTGTGTTGAAATCGATCTCGTATAAGCGCTTGTAGAAAAAATATTGTTCCTAACTCATGCGGAAAGTGTTTTTCCCGCACTTAACTGCTTACCCAAACTCCGATTCGCGTCCTAACAAGTGCGGAAAGTGATATTTTCCCGCACGAAACTGCCGTTACCCAAACGACGCGAATCGGAGTTGAGTGCGGGAAAAACACTTTCCGCACGAGTTAGGAACAATATTTTTTCTACAAGCGCTTATACGAGATCGATTTCAACACACAGATCAAATGTGAATTGATCATTCTAAATACACATGAATGACAAAAGTCTCTGACAAGTCGTTACCATTGTACTATCATCGTTTCCATAGTAACGTCATCGGTGGCATAGAGATATATCATTATTCAGTTTATTCTTTAGAAAAAGTGTGCGAGAAAAACCCTTGTTAATCCATTACCACACGCATTTGCGTGCGGTAATGGAATAGCAGGGGTTTTTCCCACACTGTTTGGCAATGTGACTCTTTACGAATTGAAATACTTGAGGTAAAGAGAATGAAAGTGCACGCTTGTAGAAAAAATATCTTATTAAAAATTGGAGTCAAACCACACAAATTATGGAAAACTACAGGTACCATAATGTTTTGTTTTGTAATTTACATATATTATTCACAGGTCCTCTTATTACTCCTGTGAAATGATCATGATCTTCAACTATTTGATCATTAGCTTTAAACAATTTCTCACATATATGACATTCTTTGGATTTCCCACTAATTTTATTCTCTTGTAATTTAGGAGGCTAAATTTTAATATTCAATTTATTTGCTATCATTCTGAGTTCTTCCTGAAACCATTCAATACAACTGAATCACCAGATTTTTTAATGAATTCCCCACAAAAAGTAATATTAGTTTTGAGAACAAGTTTTTTCAGTTGATTTTTAAATCTTATCTTGATGAAAACAAATTCATTAGTAATAAATTCATTTATATCACCATGTGTTAGATTTATCACAACTCCAGTTCTTATTCTACCAGAACACGTTGTTTGTACATCTTCCCACCTTACTCGGCTAGAACTTTTATTATGTAAACGCCCACTTCTTCAAATGAAATAATTCTTTTTAAAATTGTTTTATAACGTTTTAAGTGATCAGTGTTAGTTTGAATTTCGAATTTCGACAGTAACTGTTTGATTTTTTTCAGCATTTTGTTGAATAATTTGATTCGATTGTTTATATGAATAAACCATCGTTAAATTTCTTCTACTGATTGTCTTTTTTTATACTTGAATGCTTTATGAAATGCTAACATAATATCATCATTGACCTCCATTTTCTTTAGCCTTCACTATTCTAAATTTCTCTCCGAATGGTAATTCTGCCAGTTTGATTTTTTTTGTGTGCATAAGAACAAGCAGCATTTAGTTTATCTTAATACATTCCGTTGTGCCATCAAATGGAAAGTAAAATACGATAAAATAATACTGGAATATTCTTGAATACCAATAAATGAAAAAAAATCAACACCGCACACTAACAGTTATACATATTTAAATATGTAAAATGTCTGGGTATTGAATGAATCTATATACCCTTCTTTCTGTCAGTAATTAGGTTATTGCACATCCATGAGTGTAATATTCAAATTATCAATATCATATAGTAATGTTGGAAACCTTGAATATTAATAACTCGATATTTTAGGGTATCCTTATCAGCATTTCCTCTCAATGTAATTAAACTGGCGAATATTAAGCCATCACCTCTTTCTTGTTACCACCGGCAAAACTTTAACCTACATATTATTTTTCCTATTGCTTTTCAATGAGTGAACCAAACACCAATTTTCATCAATTTGCCCCTGTATACAAGCTCCTGAAATTAATCGTAAGATTGCGCGTTGCAGGAAATCGCATATTAATCCCATAATTGATACAAACCACAATCACGTTTCATGTATACCGATACCCGATAACTCCGCACTCGTTTCCTCATCATCATCATATGCGATTCTCTCAATTAATAATGAAAATATAGGAAACAATATAAAAAACGATTTCTCGACGCCCCCATTCACTCAAAATGGGGACTCTTATACAAAAAAAAACGTCTTCACCGCGGGGCATCCCATTTCACTGACAATAGGGCCCCACATGCCAAAAGACAACTTCTTTAGCGCAGGGCCCTCATAGCGACCCGAAAGATCCCACATACAAAAAGACAACTTCTTTACTGCCGTATGGGTCTCCCATAACCCTAATTGATTCACTCAAAATGGAGGCCCACATCTAGGGTTCCGTCAGTACCATCCCAGAAGACAACTTCTGTACCGGGGGGCCCTATAACGGTGCGCCTGACCCCACATACTGAAAGACAACTTTTTTACTGCCGTATGGGCCCCCATAACCCTCATCGATTCACTCTAAATGTGGGCCCACATCTAAGGCTCCGTCAGCACTATCCAAAAAAAACTTCTGTACCGCTGGGGGCCCATAACGGTGCGCTTTTCGACGTTTACGAATTCAAGGTTATGTTCAAAATTTGCGCCAGAAGTCTCTTTGTTTATCTACTAGCATCTTTCAGCATCTAGCTAGCATTTACCGTGAAAATTTTTTCTTCTAGAGGTGCCGGAATTTCCGGGCTAACTTGATGGACCTCAAACAAATGCATTTCACCCTAGTGGAAAAATCAAACATTCATGAAAACCTGGATAATATATCAAAGAAACATTTCCATATATAACGAGAAAGTCGTAAGAAACAGATCCGTTTTATCCAAAATTTTAAGAACCATTAATATTTGCGGTTCATTTGTGCTTGCACAATGAAAGTAAAAATTTATATATTCTGCAGCTCTACCCTTTCAACTAGTCCTGAACTGTATTTCCCCTTAGTATTTGAATTGGCGTTATATTTTAAAATGAAAAATTTCGTTTTAAACATAATTGTTGAATGTATTATCTTGAAACTTCAGGTCAAATTTACATAACATAACATAACATAACAAGCTTCTTTATTTCAGACCATTTCACCTACAGTAAGTACATATAAGTTACATTAAATTAAATAGTGTCCAAAAAAAGAAAATGGAAGTCAGAAACATCCAAAATCTGCCATGGAATAAGGTTCTAATTGTAGTAAATATCTATACAGGGTGTACCGTAATTAGACCGACAAACTTCTAGTGGACATTATAGATCATATTTTAGACAGATTCGACCCAAATCATATAATGCGAAGGAGCTAGTGCCCTTTGAAGATGACGTCCTGTCCACACTTTTTGCCACATATTCGCAAAACGGAGTCACATAAAGTGCTGAAAGTTCACACATTGGCTAATATCAAAAATAGGCATCGATTAGATTGAGTGCATTTCTTTCATGTCAAGCACAATAGTATCATTTGGGGGGGGCGAAGGGTATTTTTAGTTGAAACTTTTTTAACTTTCATTATTTCGCGAGATTTACATCATATTAATAAACTCTGATGTTTTTTCTTGAAAAAAGATGCTCTTGTATCATCTTGTATCATTTAACTACCTTACTCTAAAGACTTAGTGAAAAAAGAGAAAATTTCAAATCTATTTTTTCAGAAATGGTGCATCTGGGCGTTATTATACAAGAGCATCTTTTTTCGAGAAAAAACATCAGAGTTTATGAATATGATGTAAATCTCGCAAAATAATGAAAGCTAAAAAAGTTGGACAGGACGTCATCTTCAAAGGGCACTAGGTCCTTAACGAAGCAATTTTGCATTAAATGCTTTGGGTCGAATCTGTCTAAAATACCATCTATAATGTCCACTAGAAGTTTGTCGGTCTAATTACGGGACACCCTGTATATGTGTTTTTTGAGGCTTTTGATGTCCTTTATGGCTTTCACTGCTGGGGATAGGTTGTTGAATAATTTTAAGCATCTATACTCAAGCTGTTTCTGGGTTGTTGTGAGATTACATTTAGGGTAGTTGTAATCAAGACTTCTTGTTCCATATGTATGATCACTTTTGAATATGTCAAACATCCTTGGATTTTTATGCATAAACAGGAGGCATTCCTGAATATATATAGCATATACTGTCAATAAACCATTTTTCTTGAATATGCCCCTGCTGGACTCTCGATATTTCAACCTGCTTAGGATCCGAATTCCCCTTTTCTGAATAGTAAAAAGTGTTGTTATATTTCCAGATCCATAAAAAACTATACCAAATCTGATCTTCGATTCTATAGTGGCATGATACACAGTCTTCAGAACGTCTTCGTTAAGATATTTAGATAATATAGACAATGCATAAATCTTCAGTTTTTCTATCTCCGACTTCACTTCTAATCCGTTGGTGACTATCTTCACTAGTTGTGCTCTATTTTGAAAAGAAGATTTTATCCATTGTAGTGTTGAACTTCTAATTCCACAATGATACATCTTCTTAAACAGTATCTCCGGATCTAAGCAGTCATATGCCTTTGAGAGATCCAGTAATATACCAAGTGCTAAATCTCCCTCTTCAAATGCCCTAGTTACTCTTTTGGTGAATTGATAGATTGCAGTTTGGATGGACCTGCCTATTATGTATCCATGTTGGTTAGTTTTGAAAAACGTACATTCCAGAAGAAACCCTATCAGTTGATCACTGTAAGCCAGTTCAAATATCTTGGAGAATGAGGTTAGCAGGCTGACTGGTGTATAATTGCCATAAGATTTTTCATCTCCTCCTTTGTATATTGGGACTACAACTGCTGTTTTTAAACTATCTGGAAAAACTCTTGAGTTATTGATGTTGAACTTACAAGATGTTTGTTTAATTAAAGTATTTGAGATACCATCTATGCCACTACTGTGTTTATTACGAAGTTTTCCAATTATAGATTTCAGATGTTGTGTGGAAACTGTTTCTGGTTGGAATATTCTGTTGAGCTCTTTTTCTTCAGTGTAACTGTCAGTGTTTTCATTCAAATTTTTTGTTAACCGAGATGAACTATTAACGAAGAATCTGTTTATGTCATTAGCTATTTGTTTAGGGTTACCCTGTATTGGAAATACTTTTTATTTACTCTCATTCTTCAAGGAATTGACTATTGACCATGTTGATTTACTTTTGTTGTCTGATTCATTTATTATTTTCTCAAATGACCTGCTTTTTTGTTTAATCAATGGCAAATCATACTCTGCTTTGACCTTTTTGTATGTACTCTTCATTTTGCTGTCCCTCTCAGACAAAAGCACATAGAAGCAATCAGAAAACTTATATTATAATTTGACAGAAACCTGCCCTAGCTTCGCTTGGGTAGAAATTTGTTTAACATTTTGCGATCAACGAAGAACAGATGTAAATTATTTATTTTGCCTATGAAACTTTTTTGAATTGTTACATTTCTTCTTCTCAATCAGCCCCTCAAAATGGAGTCGACTGTATGTCTGAAATCTGATCCACGCGGCCACCTCTTATACAGGATGAGTCTTTGACTTACATATATTCAAACCGTTTATTCCTGGGCTCAAAAGAAACACTTTTTTCCTGTACCATTTTTTACGATTCGGCCTGAATAAGAAGATATAGCCCTTTTTTATTTTCAGAATGAGCTATGCCGCCACTGGTAAACTAACCACTGAATTTTTGCAAGTACGAGATATAGCATTCAAACCTTTGATCTTTGAAATGAGCTATTGTATCAAAGAAACGAGTGGATATACCATTCGAAATTTTCAAATGAGCTGCTGTATTAAAGAAAGAAAATAATATAAACTCACTTTCAATACCAGTTGTATTGCTAATGCAATGATTGATTCATCCAAAATTTTGCTCGTGATGAAAACAGAATAATCTCTTCTTGATGTATACTTCACTTTTGATTATATCGGATTAACTTTTAAACCACCTATTTTAGCTATAGCATTCATTTCCAATATCTCTTGAAATCTTCCGTGCAAGAGTTTCCGAAATCAAAGCAACAACTCAAAAATAAATAAGTGCGAGCTGCCTACTAAACACCACAGAACATAAATAGAGAAATACAGAACATAAACACTCGCAACACGCTTGACATTTCACGTTCATAAAAACCAGTTGGGGCGATTGAATTTCAAGGGGTGTCCGCATGGTGACAGTGACAGCCGTGACACTAGATTATTTGACATCTGTGTTCTGTGGTTAGTTTTGAACATTTCTGTGTTCGCAACTCCTCTATAGAGAGAGAAAGAAGATGCTCCTTTTTTATCCGGCTCTTTTTAATTCTCTACATTTTAAAATAATTACTATGTTTTTCAAAATCATACGCAGACTTCATGAATAATAACTTTATTAAGGTTATTTTAGTAGTAATAAATAAGATGCATAAATCAGAAATGATCGTATTCTAATCGTAATGTAAATTTGGATCAACGTATGTCAAAGCTCAACGAAACAAAATTGCAATACTCCGAAAGTGGTGTAGAAATTTGCTTGAATAGATAATGATTTACACTGAAGAGGAATAGAGGTGAGCTCATTCATTGTAAACCTATCTTTAAAGAAAATCCGCTAGCTCTCTTACCATTTATCATTCAAAATAACAAATTCTTGAATTATTCTTGAAATTTGTCAACGTGACAACGTAGGGAAAATTTAATTCTGTGAATATTTTCGACAGAGTTGCATTCAGCCAAAGTATCCAAATTTTCGAATTTCTAAGTTTTTTTTGCTTTCAACATCGAATTACTCGGAATTTTGTATTCGGAAAAGATTCATCATATTCATGAAAAACTATGTTCCAAAAATCATTTCATGTGAATAAATCGTTTGCGAGATATTACTGAAAATTTATGTTTTTCATGGATTATCAACAGCCTGTTTCTTTTACACCAGGCCGAATCGAAAAAAATGGTAGAGAAAAAAGTGTTTCTTTTCACCTCAGGAATCTACGGTTGAAATATATGTACAAGTCAAAGACTCACCCTGTATAGATATGCATGCCCTCCTCTCACACTTCGGTACCTTCTCCTACCCGCCTAGTGCCTACCTCGGAGAAGCATTTTGGTGCGATTTCATCTTCAACCTGCCATATCTTTTGATGTATTCATCATAATTGAATGATGTAAAAGGCAATTTCGTTCTAAATTAAATATTTGGTATGAACGACGTATTTAATTGGATAAGGATCAATAGCGTATTCATAAAAAGATACTCCCAAATAATGCATAATTTTGAGAAACATTCGGAAAACTTTAAAAGGTTAAACCGAGTAAACCTTGAAAGATAGATATATGCTATCAGGAACTTTTTTGTAGAACTATTAAAGAGGTACATTTCCGTTATACATTGTTTCCATGTACGTCTTACGGTTTCTGCAGCGCACCTGAAAATAGCTGATCATGTCTGATTTTGGTACTCATATTTATTATCATTAAAGTTATAATAGGTTTCCATAATTTTCTCGGGTGGAAAGTATAGCCTATCCCTTAACTGCATAGCGTATCATATTTGATATATCGTATTTATGATACTGCTACGGACATCTATGAATGAGTGTTCGAGTTTTATGCTGTAACATATTTGAGACAATATGCATTCCAACATATTTTATATATTTGGTTTGTGTACATTCGTTATTCAACTTTGAGAGTGTCCATTGAGGAATGGTCAGCGGTTATGAAAGAGTGGTGAATTTCAAAGATTTTTTTCAGAGCGTATGTTCACGAAATTTTTTAGAGAAAATTCATCTGTTATTTCTTGAGGTGAGTGTTTTTGTTTTATTCAGTCAGTTACAGTATTTGATACCGGGAAGATTTTGAAAATTACATATTTGTTCGATATCATATATGATACATCATGAAGTCCTGTTCCATTGTGAACTATAGAGGAGATCATTCTTTCACACAGATCATGGAGTACTATACATATCTTGTAGAAAAGAATGGAAAGAAGAAGCCGCTAACTGGAGAAGATGTATATAAATTGATGGATATGTCTTATGAGAGTGAAGATGACTTATTTCCATTTATGGATGACTCGGACGAGATTGAGATACCTGACGAAGTTCCTCCGGAAATTTTCTCTGAGATGCCTAGCACTTCGAAAACTGTAACTTCTTTGGAGGCACCATCAAGTATCGCTCCAAAACGAGTAATCAGTAGTGAAAAAGTTATCAGTAGGAAAAAAGAAATAGAAAAACTAATCCGTTGGTGGAAAGGCTGCAAAATGAAAAAGATGAACTGTTTTTATGATTTTCACCATTAGACTTTTTTCAATACATATTATTTATTTCGTCAACCCGAAAAGAAAATATAAGAAGTTGTTACCGTTTTCAAAATTGAAATAAATCATGAGTCAAGACTTATCAGTACTTATATTGTACCTTCTCCTCAATGAATAATATATCATATTTGATACAAATGAATCCCCCTCTCTTTTGGAGAAAAAAAAAGTAATATGAATTTTTTCAACATTTTTTTTTCGAACATTTTGGGTCTCAACAATTCACTCGATTTTTCTTATTAATTTTCTAAAAATTTTTTGAAATTCATGCAGCTAAGGGCTATGTTACTCAGGGATAGTGTAGCATTCTGAGGGTGAAAGAATTCTTAAATCGGTCTAGTAGCTTATGAGTTAACTCGTATCAAACAGACAAACCCACAAATCCACAAACCCACAAACATACAAATCTTTCATCTTTATAATATTAGTTTACGAGTAGAAATCAAATTTCGTCAATTTGGTTTCAGTTTTCTGCTTCAATCTAAATGTGGAAATCCAGTCCATTCGTCAATGAAAAGAATTTCCAAACATTCCACCCACTTCATTTTAGCAATTAAAACAAAATTCATCGCTTCGCGGATTTTTCTCAATGTTCGACAAAATACGAACTGTATACCAAAACGGTATACAGAAAGAGAATTCCCTAAACCCAAACAAAATGCGAGAGCACTGGGCGTCCTAATGGTCGGTTGAAGATAAACACAACACGAACTCTTCCTGGGTTGAAGCGAAAAGGGAAGCACAAAAAAAACTTGCGAGAGATGCCAAGAGTGGAGGTGAGTGAGGAAGAGATCAGAAAAAACAACTAACAGAATAAAGGACTGGGCTTCCCTAGGAGTGGATGGGATTCATGGTTACTGGTGGAAGGCTCTGAAATCGACTCATAGTGTGTTAGCGCGACTAATGGAAGGAGCTTTAGAAAATCCAGAGATCATTCCCCTATATTTTACAAAAAGAAAACGTTTATGGTACCAAAAACGAGAGACCTGGCACAACCCGAAAATTATGGACCAATCACCTGTCTTTCGTCTGCCTATAAAATTATTACATTCACACCTGCCCACAAGATGAACACACACCTCAAAAGCAACAATGTGATGGCCTGGGAGTAAAACGGGAGCAAAAATTAGTGTCGCGGTAGCAAGGAACTCCGGGTCATAGACAGAGAGATCACTAGACAGGCAAAAAAGAAGAACACGAAAATAGCCCTGGCCTGGATTGATTACCAGAAAGCCTTTGACTGTGTTTCACACTAATGGATTACCAAAGTACTGGAAATATACAAAGTAGACCGTAAAGTAATAAAAATGCTCAACGGAAAAGAAAATTACTCTACTCTTTCTATATAAATGACTTGTAACTCTATGCAAGGGGCCGAGCACAACTGAAAGGATTATTTATTAAAACTAGTTAGAAACTTAATAGTGGATATAGGCATGACACTGGGATTTGAAAAGTGCTCGGCGATGATAGTTAATAGAGGAAGAGGACAACGTGAGGCAGAGGGATGGAAAAGAAAAAAAAACCCTAAGTACGGAAGAAAAATATAAGTATTTAGGCATACAACAAACATTTGAGATACGACAACAGGAAAATAAAAAACATGCTAAAACAGAATTACTTCGAATCGTTGAGCTTATACTGAAATCACAACTGTCGCCAAAAAATAAATAATGGCCATCAACATCTTGGTGATTCCGTCATTCACATACACCGTGGGAGCACTCACATGGTCGAGAACGGATCTACAATTAATTGATAGAAAAATTAAAACTACAATGATACAGTTCGGCCTGCTGCATCCTAACTCGGCCATTGAGAGAATGTACTTACCTAGGACGGAGGGTGGCCGAGGCCTCAGTTCATTAGAAAAGACCTGTAAAAAAGGAACAGTTAACATACAAAAATATTTTAGAAACACCTACTTACCAATCCATCAATGGGTCACAGCACAGGAAAGTATGGCACACGAAGGTGGAGAGGACAGAGGAAACTTATGCAGAGCTGGAAAACTAAGCAATTGCACGGTAGGTTTTATTCAAGTCTACATCTGGAAGAGGTGGATGTAGCTGCTTCTTATATCTACCTGACCCAGGGTTACCTCCTCCCACAGAAAGAAGGAACGATCTTTGCCATGCAAGACCAAGTAGTGCCAACCCAGAATCACAGCAAACATATCATGAAAAAACAGATAGAAAGCACGAAATTTCGGCTGTGCAACAATGTTGAGGAAACCACACAACATCTAGTATCAGGATGCTCGGTGATAGCCAGCACTAAATATCTATCGCGACAAGATTACATGATAGAGCAAGAGCCCGTGAACGCCAGACCTTCGTTATTTTATAAAAGCTGAAAACTTTTTAGGCATGCTCACAACACAGGTAAGAACGATGGACCATTATGAAGTTTGGGTTACCCTGGCTTTGGCATGTAAACGGTATTAAAGGGGTGTAAAATACTGATCTGATTTTGTCAAATAAAAGTGTGATTTTTTGATATCACCTTCAGAATATCATTAGAAATCACGTCATTAATTGCCAGACACTTACTATATTGGCAACCCCTTGCCAGACACCCTTAATGTTCATTAAATTATATGTAATTCTACTTACGTTATAGTATAAAAGCTGATTTTTATACATAATATATGTATAATACTTGGGTAATAATTAGATAATGTTTTCTCATTAGCCAGACATTTTTGATAGTGCCAACTCTTTGCCAGACAAGCTTGTAGTTACGCTGCAGGTGCGAGGGCCAGACGGTATATATGCGTGGGTGCGAGTGAGACGGCATGATTATAATGACTTATGCAAAAAAATTTTGGTACAGATTTATATAACTAATCATATAAGTGAATCTCAAAAACATCTGAAGAAAAGACATTAGATGCTACAACTAAATTAAATTATTAATAGAATAAATTAAAATTTTCAACAATTTAATTTAGTTGTAGCATCGACTGTCTTTTCTTCAAATGTTTCTGAGATTCACTTAAATGATAAGTTATATAAATCTGTACAAAAAAATTTATATGCATAAGTCATTATAATCATGCCGTCTCACTCGCACCCACTCATATAATATAATCTCTCGCGCTCGCACCTGCAGCTCTACTACAAGCTTGTCTGGCAAAGGGTTGGCACTATCAAAAATGTCTGGCTAATGAGAAAACATTATCTAATTATTACCCAAGTATTATACATATATTATGTACAAAAATCAGCTTTTATACTATAACGTTAGTAGTATTACATATAATTTAATGAACATTAAGGGTGTCTGGCAAGGGGTTGCCACTATAGTAAGTGTCTGGCAATTAATGACGTGATTTTTGATTATATTCTGGAGGTGATATCAAAAATTCACACTTTATAATTTGACGAAATTAGATCAGTATTTTACACCCCTTTAATACCGTTTACCTGCCAAAGCCAGGGTAACCCAAACTTCATAATGAGCCATCATTCTTACCTGTGTTGGGAGCATGCGTAGACAAGTTTTCAGCTTTTATAAAATAACGAAGGTCTGGCGTTCACGGGCTCTTAGACTATGAGGAAGATGGTACATCAACTTCTGTGCCTGAATAAGAACCTGATACAGCATTTCACACCCCACCACTTGTACGTCCCATCGGCAGTTGTCGAAAATGATGAAACGAAGATATACTGGGATCTCACGATACTTACCGACATAGGAAAGGAACAAAATAGACCGGACAAGGTGGTATGGAACAAAAATAATAGAATGGCAGTAATGATCGACTTTGCCGTTCCGCAAGATGAAAATATAATGAAAACCTATGCAGAGAAGATAAGGAAATACGAACCACTGTCAAAGCAGATGAAAGGTATGTGGAAGTTGAGAAAGGTAAAAATAATCCCACTTATAATCAGTGTCAATGGACTAGTACCAAAAAAACTGCCTAGCATATCTAAGATCTAGAAATGCAAAATAATACCATTACATGGATGCAAAAAGCCGTGTTGCTTGGCACTGTCAATATCATCATCTATCCACACTGAAGAGCAGATCTTTTCTTGGTAGAAATACCCGGGAAGCCCTGTAAGATGTGAAACACTAAAGTGTGAAATTAAAAAAAAAGTATATATGTATATATACAATGCTGACATGGTGGCTATCGACTAACTGGTAATAATATAGTGGATGATATTAGGTGAGTAGTCGGGTCAGAAGGAAGAGGACTCTTTTTTCCTTTGACTTGAGCTTTCGAGACTGTATTGTCCCTTCATCAGGAGTCGCTAAAATTACAGAGGTGTTATAATATTATTACAAGTATAAGGTAACAAAACTCACGAATTTAAAGCCAAAGAATTTTTTTGTTTGTCATTTTTTCTTTATCTTAAAATCATCTCACGAATTTAAGCTTGAAATTAAAGTTATTAGAAGATACATGTAATTATTGTACTGCAGCAAATCATGGAAAAACTCCCAGTCAAAACAACAAATTTGAGGTATGTCAACTCAGTGGGAGGCGTCAAGAAATTTCTATGGCTGAATTATGTCAGCCTGTCAAGGGCACAAAACATAATAAAAATGGTCACATCACAACGATATTTAACATTCGGAGATCAAAGAGATGGTCATCTCTGAAGAAAACAAAACAATGACACAATAAGTGACACCACAAAAGCACATTAAAATTAAAAAAAAATTTCAATGAACAAGAGAGAGAGCACTTTTGTGCCGCTAGATAAACAACAAGACACCAAAACTTTTACACCACGATCAGGGTAGAAAACACACTGTATTGGAACCAGCACTCGGTGGTCAGGGCGAACAATTATGCATCGATTGGTCTGTCATACCAACCTCTTCTTATAGTGGTATCCATGACGATGAGGAGAGAATAAATAGAACTTAGCCCATCAACATCTCCGTTTGAGTTAACGGAATTATCTGTCTGGTAGATCCGCACCATCTCCAAAAAGGTCCTCTTTCTATAATTGGATTCTCTGTCCAAAACTCTCACTCCGTTCAAGTCAGGGAAGTGGTTGAGTTGGATGGAATGTTTGGACAATGCACAGGCATGCCGTTCAAATCTTATATGGATTCTGTGCAAGGCCAATTTTTGTTTTAGTTTGGTGAAAGTTTGGCCAACATAATCATGGTTACAGTTGGAACAAGGAATCTGTTAAACCACATCGCTCATTTCCTCTACTTCCTCACGATCTTTCATCTTAGTGAAGATTTTTCTCAAGGGTTTGACATTTCTGACAGCTGTTTTGCAGGTTTCAGATGGCAACAACCTGGAGATATCGTGTACTAGACCCTCTACAGGAAGGAGAGTTATAAATGTCTTCCTCGATTCATTAGATATCGTTTGATTAACCGGTTCAACAGACCGTCCTTGTTGTTCAGTCGCCATAGGAGTATTGTATCGTATTCTCCTGATCATGCCCTGTGGATATCCATTTGAAGTAAGCAAACAATGTAATAATTTCAAATTCATACAAGATGAGAACTCCAGAGACATTTTAACATCCAAAGTTATCAATGTTATCACCAATTTCTTTCTGAATGAGAGAGGTGTTAGACACCCTGTGACACCGATGTACCTTCAAGCCAAAAGATTTTTTGAACATCACCCTGAGTTGATCGTCACCACCTTAGATAAAGGTTACGTTACAACAATAATATATAGGGACGTGTATGATTGGCTCTTGAACAACTTCAGGATACTGAAGTATATACAGTACTTAGGCACAATACCTACAGTACTTACCAACAGAGAGCCCTGAAGATGATTTCCTCATTGAAGAAGGATGAAATTATTACCCCTGGCCTGGCCTCCAAATTGTCCTTTTACAAGGGATCATTAGGTAAATTCTATGGACTCCCCAAGATCCATAAGGAGCAGCTGGCACTCAGACCAATCATTTCCTCCCTCAACAGTCCTAATACTGGTTTTGCTGTGTTCGTTAGGGATGTTCTGACGCAGTCATATGATCGAGCCAATCCATACTATGTATCAGATTCCTTCCATTTTGCTGAAATGACCAACAACTTTGAGATTCCCCAAGGACATATACTTGTGAGCTGGGATGTTGTTTCGCTGTTCACCAATATAACAGTTGAATTGACCATTAGAAGCGTTGAATATTATTGGCCACAGATAGAACCATGCTGCCCAGTACCTTTGCCAACATTCATTGAAATGATAAAGTTTGTGTTTGACACCACAGTTTTCACGCATAATGGGACAATTTATAAACAAAATGATGGCGCCCCTATGGGTTCGTTAGTGCCACCCATATTTGCTCAGTATGTAATGGATATGGCTCTAGCAGTCTGCTTATCCAGATTGCCATTTCGAATTGTATTCTGCAAGAAGTTTGTTGATGATGTGATTGCACTAATACCAGCTGAACATGGAACCACTGCTTTGGATATCCTGAACAGCTTTGACCCCAGAATCCAGTTCACAGTCGAAGAAGAGGTATTACAATCAGTTCCTTTTCTGGATACCAGAGTAGTGAGAGTTGACACCAGGTTGATGGTTGACTACTAACTGAAACCCATGTCCTCAGACAGATACCTACATTATCTTTCATATCACCCACTGAAAGTAAAGATCAATTTTATAATTAACTAGCTGACCCGACAGACTTCGTCCTGTCAAAAAGATTTGTACATATATAAGGATTTAAAAGTAAGTAATCGCTTTATTGTTAATCACGTGAATCATAATTATTATTATTATCATTGTAGTGCTTTGTGGTATACGATATTTTTTGTTTGATGACCTGGCGCATAGATAAACAAATCTGATGGTTTTCCAACACGGGAACAGGCAACATACAATTGACCATGTGAGAAACATGGGTTTTCTAGATTAATACCACAAACACTTAATGATTGCCCCTGGGATTTGTTTATAGTCATAGCAAAAGCAAGCCGCACTGGAAACTGAATGATATTCATACCTTGTTTCATTTGGATCTGCCCCATTTCGTTCACAATGAACCAATATTTTCGAGCACTTCCTTCACGTTAATAGATCTGACAGTTGTCTAATTTTCCGATGTGAATGACATCGGAAAAAAAATCGATTTTGAGAAACGTCAAAAAAATTCCAATTTTCTTTCGTTCTTTTCGATATCTTGCAGACGGTCTAGAGAAACGATTTCTTGAGTGGGCACCCCCTACGTTATTCGACATCGGGTCGACAGCAACAGCGACCTTCGAGAGGCAATTCCTTCGGGCTCGGTCAAATCTTCTCGTAAAACCCACCATAAATCAACAAAAACACCTCTAAAACAACCCAACATTTCTATGAACATACTCTGTGATGGGAAAAAGAAGGACTATTTTTAGGTTTTTTCCAGCAATAATTCTAATTTTTCTCGCCGTAAAAACCATCCTTGAACTTCAACGAACATTTTAAAAAAAGATTTGGCCAAATTGGTCTAGGCGTTGTTGAGTTATGCGCTTACCAACACATTTTGCGATTCATTTTTATATTATAGATATGAAATCCCGTGTTTCCAAAATAGGTCATCCTACGTTCCTCGACAGGAATTTGAAATTATTACATTGTTTGCTTACTTCAAATGGATATCCACAGGGCATGATCAGGAGAATACGATACAATACTCCTATGGCGACTGAACAACAAGGACGGCCTGTTGAACCGGTTAATCAAACGATATCTAATGAATCGAGGAAGACATTTATAACTCTCCTTTATGTAGAGGGTCTAGTACACGATATCTCCAGGTTGTTGCCATCTGAAACTTGTAAAACTGCCGTCAGAAATGTCAAACCCTTTAGAAAAATCGTCCCTAAGATGAAGTAGAGGAATTGAGCGATGTGGTTTATCAGATTCCTTGTTCCAACTGTAAACAGGTTCATATTGGCCAAACTTCCACCTAAAACAAAAATCACTGAACGTGATGCCTGTGCATTATCCAAACATTCCATCCAACTCAACCACTTCCGTGACTTGAACAGAGTGAGAGTGTTGGACAGAGAATCCAATTATAGGAGGACCTTTTTGGAGATGGTGCATATCTGCCAGAGAGATAATTCCGTTCCGTTCCAATGGAACAGTAGAAGAATCGAAACATCAATTCGATGCCATATCGAAACACATCAAGACATGCAGAACGAACGCTGGAATCGTGGTGGGATGCTTCGAACTGGCTCTCCGCGATTTGAGATTCAAATCATTTTATCATTCTAAACGTGGAAATCGTGAGATCATATCAGCTTGAAAAGTAATTAGATTCTCTGTAAATCAATAGTGATCAGTTTAGAAGGAAAAATTCAAATAAAAAAACTCATTTTGGTGGTCAATCAATTCAGGAAACAATAAATTCATTCATAGTCTCCTGAATTTCTTATTATTCTGAAGTGAAATGGTTATTGATATTATAAGGTGAAAACAACTCAAGAGATTTTACCAGAAGAAGATCAAATGAATGGCTTGCGTGAAACAACGATGGAAAAAAAATTAAATATGCACTTAGTTGGTTTTTATGAGTCATCGTTTTTCTGAATAGAAAAAATTGGACTGGAATACTGTGGAATGACCTCCTTTGGTAATTTTTCATCGACGGTAACCTACCTGAAAATAGAATAGAATATTTCGACATTTCAACTGCAACCAATTGATTTGGATCATGTCGAAAAATAACCTAAATACTCATTTTCACTCAGAAAATTATTTGTTACATTTGTTGTGGCAAATGCATTCCTCTCATACAACAAATCCATATCCAACAAATCTCGTCCTTGCAAACAAGTCAGGAAATAGGCATCTTGGCTTCAGGACTGCAAATAGGGTGAATAATACACTTCGTTAAAATTGTCGACGTTTCAATCCTATTTGGGATCTTCTTCAGGACTGTAAAAGTATTCATTGAGAATTTTTGGACGAATGAACAATCTGGTTACAATAATACAAAAACAGTACACAAAATCATTAAAAAACGGTCTTACAGACTTATACTCTAGTTGGATATACAATCATCAACAATAGTAAATAAGTAAAGATACGTTTTGTGACAATAACTAACAAGCAAAAATAATATTATTGACGAAATAGAATACCTCAACATCGTTTTAATGAAATTCAACAACTTTAATCATATCGTAATACATATGACTTAATTAGTGAGTGTAGATATTGATTTCTACCCTGGAGGAAAAAGTATGAAAAAATAAAATAGGAGGCAGAGAATGAAATATATGATAATAATCTATACTAATATTATAAAGAGGAAAGATTTGTATATTTGTTTGTTTGATACTAGTTAACTCATAAGCTACTAGACCGATTTCTATAATTCTTTCACCCTTAGAATGCTACACTATCATTGAGTAACATAGGCTATACCTTTCACTCGAGAAAATAAGGGAAACCTACTATAACTTCAATGATAAAAAATAAGAGTACCAAAATCAGCTATTTTCCGGTGCGCTGCAAAAACCGTAAGACGTACATGGAAACAATGTATGACGGAAATGTACCTCTTTAATAGTTCTACAAAAAAGTCCGCGATAGCATATTTTATCTTTCAAGGTTTACTCGGTATTACCTTTTAAAGTTTTCCGAATGTTTCTCAAAATTATGCATTATTTGGGAGTATTTTTTTATGAATACGGCAACAACGTCGATGCAGTTACGGAAGAAACGAATTTGACATTCTATTCCACTGTAGGTGATTTCAAGGTATCATTACGATTTTTAGTGCTCGATAAAATAATGGAAAATCTACCGCTAATAAATATAAACCAAATTCGCTGAAAATTCCGAAAGATATTGTTTTAGCCTATCCTAAATTTTTCATGTCTTCTAAGATAGATCTTCTGATTGGTTCCGAAATTTTTTATGACATCTTATGCAGTGGTTACTTTAAAGAATCCAAAAATTCACCAACATTTAAAGAAACAAAGTTGGGATGGATAATAGCAGGCCCTATTAAGTCACCAGTAACTCATACAGTATGCAATTTGAATCTACAAAATCAAATCGAGAAATTCTGGTTGATTGAAGAAATTGGAGAAAAGAGAAAACTCAGCAAAGAAGAAGATTGTGAAGATCATTTTGTGAAGCATACGAAAAGAAATTATAAGGGACGATTCATCGTGAGTCTACCTTTCAATTCAAACATTGAAAATTTGGGAGAATCTTTTTCTACGGCAAAAAAGAGATTTTTATCGCAAGAGCAGAAACTTTTGAAAAATAGTTCACTTTATAAGGAATATAAAGATTTTATGCAAGAATATGAAGCAATGGGGCATATGAAAGAAATAGGAGAGATACCCAAAATCATTACTTCTTACCACACCACTCAGTTGTGAAGCATGATAGCCTGACCACAAAATTGCGAGTTGTTTTTGATAGCTATGTGAAGTTGGCACCCCCAAATTCGATTTTTGATGCCAAAATTTTAGGATCGTTTGTCCATCGTAGGCCCACGTTTGCCCACCCTTTTTTTTCATTTGTCCAGGCATCGTTCGAGAGATATTAGGAAAGATAAATTTTACGTCACTTTTTTTAGCAGCACCCCCAAATTGCAAAAATGAATATTTTATGGCTTAGATCATTTGTGCATCGTAGGCCCACGTTTGCCCACCCAATATTTTCATTTGTCCACCCCCAGAACGGTACAAATCGACCCTTCAAATTTTCGGAAAGTGTGAAGTTGGCACCCCCAAATTCGAATTTCGACGCGAAAATTTCAGGATCGTTTGTCCATCGTAGGTCCACGTTTGTCCACCTAATAATTTCACTTGTCCACCCCTAGAATGGTAAAAATCGACCCTTCAAATGTTTGTAAATTGTGAAGTTGGCACCCTCAAATTCCATTGTTCATGCCAAAATGACATATGAAATTATTGGACATTATTGGACTGGACAAACTGAAGTTGGACAAATGATATGAGCCAAAAATATATTTCTGCAATAAGGGGTTGCTGCTAAGAAAATGGACGGAAAATATATATTTTCCAATTCTTTCGAACGATGCCTGGACACATTAAAAAAAGGGTGGGCAAACGTGGGCCTACGATGGACAAACGATTCTGAAATTTTCGTGTCGAAATTCGAATTTGGGGGTGCCAACTTCACACTTTCCGAAAATTTGAAGGGTCGATTTCTACCGTTCTGGGGGTGGACAAATGAAAATATTGGGTGGGCAAACGTGGGCCTACGATGGACAAACTATCTAAGCCATAAAATATTCATTTTTGCAATTTGGGGGTGCTGCTAAAAAAAGTGACGTAAAATTTATCTTTCCCAATATCTCTCGAACGATGCCTGGACAAATGAAAAAAAAAGGGTGGGCAAACGTGGGCCTACGATGGACAAACGATCCTGAAATTTTGGCATCAAAAATCGAATTTGGGGGTCCCAACTTCACATAGCTGTTTTTGATGGTTCAGCAGCAACTTCTACAGGTGTATCATTAAATCAGGCTCTCAAAAAGGGCCCTATTATTCAGGATGAGTTGTATCAAATCTTATTGAGATTTCGATTGCATAATATTTTGCTCACAGCAGACTTGGCGAAAATGTATCGGCAAGTATTGGTTGACGAAAAAGACGCAAACTATCAACTCATATTACGGCGTGATAACCCATATGGCAGAATCAAAATTTATAAGTTATTGACAGTGACATATGGTACAACACCAGCCTCATTCTTGGCCTGCAGGTGCCTTCGACAAATCGCAAATGAAGAACAAATCAATTATCCAGTGGCATCAGCAATTCTCAACTCAGATTTTTATGTCGATGATTTAATAACAGGCTTTCCTTCGCGTTCAGAAGCAGTTGAATATACTTCACAATTAATTAAAATAGTGAACCAGGCCAATTTCCAACTAAGAAAATGGCGCAGCAATGATACCACAACTTTAGAGCACATAACATCTGAAGAAACATTAAACGATTTTATGTTAACCGTAAATCCTGATACTACGGTCAAAACTTTAGGTCTGCATTGGAATTCGCATTCTTATCATTTTCAATTCATAATCAATGATATCGATATGTCTAAGATCACGAAAAGGTCGATTTTGTCAACAATCGCCAAACTTTACGATCCATTGGGTCTTGTTGGGCCTGTAATCACTACAGCCAAACTCATAATGCAGAATATATGGAAAATTCAGAGCTCATGGGATGATCATGTTCCTGAAAATATTCAGAAAAATTGGAAAAAATACATCGAAGAACTGAAAACGCTCAATTCTTTACAAGTACAAAGAAAATTGTCTACCTTCAACACATATGTGAGTTTAGAATTGCATGGTTTTTGTGATGCTTCAGAAGCAGCATATGGAGCATGTATTTATTTTCGCACTATTGATACTCATGGAAACGTATCAGTAACGTTGATTTCCTCAAAGTCAAGGGTAGCTCCACTCAAAGTAGTTAGTCTCCCAAGATTGGAGCTTTGTGGTGCTGTTATCTTATCCCAGCTGCTTCAAAAGGTACAAAATTCATTAAAGGTAACGGTAGATCAAATTCACTTATGGACAGATTCAACAATCACGCTGGCATGAATAGATATGTCACCAAGTGAATGTCAAACATTCATCGCTAATAGAATAATTACTATTCAAAAACTAACTTCTATTGAAATGTGGAATCATGTTGCTGGAACCGATAATCCAGCTGATTTTATTTCGAAGGGTAAATATTACAGTGAAATTATAGGTAATTCATTATGGTGGAACGGACCTTCCTGGTAAATGGAAAATAAGGAATTTTGGCCAAAAAGTTCAGCATTGCTGTCAAATCCCTATGATTCAACAATTCTTGAGAAGAAGAAAGAAAAATCACTGGCATGCTCAGTCATATCGAATTCATTTTTATTCCATAGATATTCATCTTTTACACGATTGAAACGAATAACAGCATGGTGTATGAGATTCATATCCAATATAACATGTAAGGAAGCCAAGACAACAGGTGCTCTCTCAGTACTAGAATTAGAAAAGGCAACTTGCTTGCTAGTCAAACTAGCACAGATTTCATCATTTCCTGAAGATAACGCACAGTTGAAGAGTAACAAAACGCTACATAGGAAAAGCAAGATTCTGAGTTTTAATCCTTATTTAGATGGAAATGAACCTCTAAGAGTCGGTGGAAGAATTCAACATGCAAATATTTCGGATTCACAAAACATCCTTATCTTTTGTCACCAAATCATATTCTCACCACTCTCATTATAAACATGAACATGAAAAACAGCTACACGCTGGTACTCAATCAACTTTGTGAAATATAAGATTGAAGTATTGGATAAGAGTCGGCCCCGTAGCGCGGAGGTAGCGCTTTGGCCTGGGATGCCAGGGGTCCCGGGTTCGAATCCCGGCAAGGACATGGATGTTTGTGGGTGTCAACGTCCAGTTCAAAGAACGAAGAGATTGGGAGATATAGCCTAAGTCTGGCTGTCCCATAAGGGGGGGGGGGGAAAAAAGTATTGGATAATATCAGGGAGAAATGCTGTAAAGAAGGTAATTCGATCATGTATAACTTGTTTCCGAGCATATCCCAAAATACAAACACAGCAAATGGGTAATTTACCAGATAAAAGAGTTCAAATAGCTAAACCCTTTGAAATCACAGGTGTGGATTATGGAGGTCCGATGTTCATAAAAGAAAGTCACAGAAGAGGGCGTGTGCAAAAAGCGAAGTGCTAAATAGCAGTTTTTGTTTGTTTCGAATACAGAGGCCTTCATGGCAGCTTTTCGAAGATTCATTTCACGACGAGGGAACTGTAAATATGTATATAGTGACAATGCTACAAATTTTCAAGGGGCAAACAATGAGATGAAGGAAATATTCAAATTTCATACTTTAAATGAAGATATGCTGAAAAATTAATTATCTAAAAAAGAAATAAGTTGGCCTTTTTTCCCCCCCCAGAAGCCCGCATTTTGGTGGATTATGGGAATCCTCCATCAAATTGGTGAAGAACCACATAAAGAGAGTTATTGGAGAAACACTTCTCACTTTCGAGGAATACCATACAGTTCTGACGCAAATTGAATCTTACCTGAATTCACGACCACTAACTCCCCTGTCTAACGATCCTTTAGATTTGAACCCTTTAACTCCAAACCATTTCCTCCTTGGAGACTCATTTATAGGTGCAGTGGAACCAGTTTTCACTGGTTGCAAGGTGAATACACTTTCTCGTTGGCAGCATCTTCAAAAGATGAAGCAAGACATTTGGAAGCGATGGAAAAGGGAATACCTTTCCACTCTTCAACGGCGTACTAAGTGGCAGTGCGGTACAGATAACATACAGGTGGGAGATTTAGTGCTAGTGACCGATGGTGATATGAAAAACACAAAGTGGCCGCTCGGGAGGGTAATCGAAACTCACCCAGGTGACGATAATTTAGTTCGCGTAGTTACAGTTAAAACAGAAACGGGCATCTTAAAAAGGGCAATCGCTAAAATTGCACGGTTACCTTTTACTCAGGACTAGTATCAAAGACAAAGTGATTTAATTTTAAGTTAGATGATAGTTTCAATGTTTTATCTTTCTATGTTTATTTTTGTCATTTATTTTATTTTTGAAAGACTGGAGCCTTTCAAGGCGGCCGGCATGTAGAATTTTATCTGGACTCGAATATTTCGTTCATTTTTGAGATTTTTCAAGATGTAAGATTGATGTATCCACTTTAAAAATCGAAATCGCGATTCATGATACAGGGGGTGAAAAAATCTCTTTCACAGTTAGGGATGACAAAATCGTGAAAAATCAATTTTTTCAAATTAGAACCCCATTTTTTTATGGCAGATATTGAATCTACGTTAAAAAATAATGTGAGTGTATGCATCACACCCTTGCCCTAAAGTGGATATTTTCTGAGTTATTCACAAAAAACTGCTTTTCGTCTTGAATTTTCAGCTATTTCTTTTCCCTTCACGCCAAAAAAATGATATTTTCAGGAACTATTACTTAAACCATGTTTTAGATTTTACTACCCTAATATGCAAGAGAAAAAAGTTACAGGTTGTTCCTAAATAGATGGCGAATTTTGATTCGAATTTGTATCGGAAACCTCTTTATTTCAACTAATCGGCCATCGGTTTTTCTCTCCAGTGATAAGCCAAATAATTCCTTATGAACCATATGCAAAAACTTACCATGTTTTAGATTCTCTTTTTTAATGATAGATATCATTAATTACATCTGCCAAATTAATGATATTTATCATTAAAAAAAAGAAAATAAAACATGGTAAGTTTTTGCATATGGTTCATAAGCCCATCTTCCAGAGCCTCTAATACAGTTATTTGATTCTCCAAGAAACTCATCAAGAATTTGTAAGAAGGAGGTTCAAGTGGAACAAGTGAAACATTTTCATGTGTTTTTTTCATTGCCTGCGTGATTCTTGTGCTAAAAGAGAAACTATGTGAAAAACCAATATATCATCCCAATAAGAAACTGGACGTTTAAGTGTTTCGAGTGCAGCCAGTGGGCTGAATATCCCTGCGATTACTCTCTTAATTTCATGAGAAGATTCTTTTCTCATTGGTTTAATGGAAAATATTGCACATAAATGAGCAGATACAAGGCGACGCGTGTTCTCATACCGATCTTTCAACTTTTGCCAAGCAATAGCAAAATTTTCTTCGGTTATAGAGTAGCTACTAACCAGTCGAGCAGCATCTCCTTCCAAACTCAGCTTCAAGTGATGCAGCTTTGTGACATTCGATATATTCGACTTATTTATAACCAATGTTGTGAAGAGGTCTCTGAAGGATTCCCACTCACAAAATTCTCCCTTGAATTTGGGTAGTGTTATGACGGGCAATCTTTCCGTGTCTTCAAAATTGTTGACCTTTTGATTTATAGTTGGTGAAGAGGGGGTAGTGCTTTTTGAATCAAGAAATGTTTGAAATGCGATACGTCTGTCTAAGTAGAGTTTCTTCAGTTATAGCAAATTGGTCAGTCTTGAAA
The DNA here is from genome assembly GCA_013421045.1 of Propylea japonica. Taxonomy (NCBI): domain Eukaryota; kingdom Metazoa; phylum Arthropoda; class Insecta; order Coleoptera; family Coccinellidae; genus Propylea; species Propylea japonica. Next base: position 4,897,488 of record CM024244.1, read on the forward strand.
TAATCAGATAGTTTAACAACATCGGAATCATCTACCAAAAGCTTAGAATGATTTATCTCGTAATTGTTCCAAATTTTTTCTAAATTCTCCATTCTAATTTTGCAGTTACTTAATGTCATCTTAGCACTACCATCTTTTTTGAAATTGGTATATGACCTCGAAATTCGAGCCAGTAAAGTTTCTTGTGCAATCAATAAGTCTGACATCTTGTTCGAAAATTGAAAGCTTATATAAAGAGTCAGAGTTGAGAATGCAGTTTGATTGTGAAAAATACAATATACGAAAAATTATTCAGTAATTCACCCAATTGAAAACTTGGAAAAATAATGAGCAATATAATATAATGAAATATTTCAATTTCAAGAATTGTTATAAAAAGCAAATTAAATACAAGTTTATATCCAGCAAATATAACCCAGAAAAAGATACAAACGAAAAGCAATATTCCAACATCAAATCTAGCCAATTTGAACCAAGAGACTTGATGTGCATAGGTTTATACCAATTTAATATAAACAATATTCAAAAAAAAGTTCATCAGTGTAAGCAAAAATCTAATCAATGATAAACAATGAATCTGCTGTTAGAACTTAGATGTATACTGCAAGTAATATTTCAAATGATACAACACATAAAATGTTCACTTTACAAGTTTTTAAAAAAATAATTATTTAATTTCCCTTCGGAAAATTATCACCAGATTCCATTTGAGATGTGTACATATGTATTGTAGATACTCACTTCGAGTTTACGTTCGTTTTTTGTTCTTGAACTGATGAAAGAAATTCGACCAGTGAACCAATTCAAATTTACCTCTGGATAGCTTGATCTGACCAAGAATGCCTTTTGTTTGGTAATTCCTTTGAACCAGAATAGACAGAAAAATTCACCCACTTTGCACAGGGGCGTGATCTTGATTGCAAATTCAAGCAGATCAGCTTTTGAAATTAACAAAGAAAATCCGGCTCGCTTGGGCCACTTGTTTAATTATGGGCTGGTTTATCGAAAGAAAATATGAACTTTGCAAATAACTAAATAAAGCAAATGATACGTTTATTCAGTAGACTGTATTACAATATGTTACATTTATCCTCTTTACTCTTTATACATGTGGAATAAAATATAAAAGATGTTGATCTCTTGCTAACATTTGAAATATGTCAGAGAACTGGTATGCTGGAAAGTAAAATTTAAATGATTTCACCTGTAACTTTTTTCTCTTGAAATTAAAACTAAAACATGGTTTAAGTAAGAGTTCTGAAAATTTCATCCGTGAAGGGGCTGGAAATTCAAGACGAAAAACAGTTTTTTGTGTAATGCATACACTCACCTTATTTTTTAACGTAAATTCAAGATCTGCCATAAAAAAATGGGGTTCTAATCTGAAAAATTGATTTTTCACGATTTTGTCATCCCTAACTTTGAAAGCGATTTTTTCACCCCCTGTATCATGAATCGCGATTTCGATTTTTAAAGTGGAAACATCAATCTTACATCTTGAAAAATCCCAAAAATAAAAATTTTCCATTCAAAAACCTCGAAGTTATTCTTGTTTCAGCGGAGCTCTATTTTCGATTTTTTTTTCCGCTCAGAGAGAATTTTCCAACCAAAACTGAAAAATGTTACATCAAAATAACTTGAAATTTTCTAAGGAATCTATTTCTGCGATAAAAAAATGGTGTTCTAATTCGAAAAACGGAAGTTGACGTCATTTCCGGAAAAACCGGAGGTGCTCATGCCTTGAAAATATTTTAGATTTCATCAGCATCATGAAATACTTATAAGTGCTGAATTTCATGAAAATACGTTCAGTAGTTTTCCGTATAAATATGGGTGAGGTTCCTCGTGAAAGACCCTATATAGTATACAGATGTGGAAGAAACGGATGGAAACACAGGAGTTTCATTGTTAAATTCAAGCAGGCTCGGGGTCCAGTGGAACAGTGAAAGAATCGAAACCTCGGAGCGATGCGATGTTGAATAAGCGGCTGGTCTGTTGGAATGGCAGTCTGTAGTGAGTTGGGATTGGAAAGCGCGCAAGCAACGATCTAGGATCGAATATCGAATCAGTAACACTCCAAACGGGAGATAGATAACATCGCATGTCTATTGAAAATGAATTCGACAAATTTTCTCCACTCTCATGGGCGGAATTTATTTGACTCAATAAATGAAACGAATAATTTCCTGTGAAAATTAATATTCAGGTTCTTTTTCGCCATAACTGGTTTGAAAATAAAATAAATTGTACGAAAAACAAAAATAAATTCAACGAAAATAAAGAAAAACAGAAATTAATTTTACGAAAATAGAAAACAAATTAAAACATTTTAAATTGAAGACAATTCAAATCAAATGTTCAAACAATCCACTTTGTGCCAAACAGTAGCCAAATCTAATATATAAATATAAGTGCCAATTTTCGTTGTGATTAAATAACTCAACAACGCCTTCACCGATTTGGCTAATTTTGGTCTTGAATTATTCATGGAAGTCTAGGGAAGAATTTTACGTATAGAAAATTCAAAGGAAATCTTGGAAAAGTGTAAAATCAACATTACAGGTTTTTCATTTTCAGTGCCATCTGTAGTCGTTTTGGAGAGTACTACGAATGCAAGGCAGTTTCCTATTTTTTCATACTCCATATAATCTTTGATTAAATTGTCATAGATGGCGAACCTGTAAAAACTATTAGAGATTTCAATTTTCAACGAATTGAAATATTAAAATTACCGACATTACACTTCAGTGTATCATCATCAAAATGGTACATTATTGTAATAACTAATCAAAGAAATCTGAAAATTTATTATTTGACCGTAATTTCAGAGTTCACAGAACACTAATATACAGAGTTCGTTCTTCATCACTTCTTTCAAAGGAACGTCTATGTTTCAATAAAAATTCGAGTACAGATGGCATAGAATTATATTATCAACATATTCGCCATCAAATCAAATATATTTTATGTTCTGTGATCAAATCCAAAATTATGGAATAAAAACAAATATAAGCATTATATGGCAGAAGATATTTTAAATCGTATTCGTCATCATGCAAGAAATCCCGATTTGTTGATAACCTTGGAAATGTACAACGAAGCTTTGATAAGATATGTTTTCTACTATTGGAAATAAAGCATTAGAACAATTGGGTATGACCCCACCAAATCGTGAGATACATGATTTGTTTGATCGTGAATTGCAACGTGAGCAGTAGTTCAATTCTAATGATTAATGTTTATTTATACTATCGAATATAACCAAACTGAATATTCAAGAAAAACATGTATATGACACAATCATTCAAGCCGTTTCCAATAATGCAGGTGGATTACATTTCTTGGATGCACCTGGTGGTACAGGCAAAACTTTCGTTGTATCATATATTTTAGCGACTATTCGATCGAAACAGAAAACTGCATTGGCACTTGCATCTTCGGGAATTGCTGCTACATTATAAGAAGGTGGTCGGACCGCACACTCTGCATTGAAATTGCCATTGAATGTACAGGTGATTGAAACTCCAAACTGCAATATTTCAAGAAATTCTGCTATGGCAAAAGTTCTTCGATTAATGTCAATTATTTTATGGGATGAGTGCACAATTGCGAATAAAAATAAATTACTAGAAGCATTTAATCGAACAATGCAAGATTTACAGGGTAATCAACAGCTTTTAGGTGGTGCTCTGTATTGCTGTCAGGAGACTTTTCGTCAAACATTGCCTGTCATTCCTCGATCAACTACTGTTGATGAAATAAATGCCTGTTTGAAGTCATCAGAAAATTGACAATGAATATTGATATGCGTTTTCAACTAAATAATGATGCAACTGCCTATGAGTTTTCAAAACAATTGTTAGAAATTGATGATGGCAAAATACAAATGGACAGTACCAACGGAGTGCTCACCATATTACTGGTGAATCAAAAGGAGAAGTGTGTTTGATACCGCGTATCCCTATGATTCCAACGGATATGCCATTTGAATTCAAACGGTTACAATATCCCGTGCGTTTATCATTTGCGATGTCCATAAACAAGGCCCTAGGGCGAACACTTCACGTTTGTTGGTGTGAATTTGAAGGAATCATGTTTTTCACATGGCCAACTTTGTGTTGCCTGTTCCAGAGTCGGTACTTCCAATTGTTTATTTATTCATGCTGAAAATGGAAAAACAAAAAATATTGTTTATCCAATTGTTTTTAGACTAACACCTACCATAGTGAGGGTACCCAATTCTTTTTAATTTTTTAGTTTTTACTCCTTGCAGTCTTCATCATTTAGAAGGCATTGGCAATTGGGAATCGGACATCGTCTTTAGAATGTTTTACCTCGAATGTATATAATATAGTTGTTACTCTTTGTCATAGTTGAGAGATAACATTTAATAGTGTATCTTTGTGTTTATTTCTGATAAATATAATATAAACATTTACATTATGTTTTTGTAGTGAGTTTTGATGAGCAGTTCCATACATTCGAAATTAGACTAAGTAAGAAATTTTATTTTTTGTTATTATATTTCTAAGTTTATTACTATGCCTTATACGTAGCGAAGCACGTACCGGGCAGCTAGTCTGTTATAAAGATTTAATCTCATATCTGGGAGAAGATTCGGCGTACTTGCTATTTTGGAACAAAGTTGGATTATTTTGGACCTTAATTCAATAATGTTCGTCGCTCTTTCAATTTCTTGCCCATACACCATATTTTTGAGATATCCCCAAAGAAAGATCATTGGGAGATAAATCTGGAGATCTGGAGGGCCGATTTGATGGTTCCGTTGTGGTAATGAGACAGTCAGAAAAGTCGTTCTTAGATATTGTGTGACTACGCTTGCGTTATGATTTGGGCAGCCATCCTGTTGAAACCAGACATAATCAAATTAATTGATAGCTGTCGAACTGTCGGGATAATTTGATTCTGTAATAGATCCAAATATTTTGCATCGTTTAGGTTATCATCGATGAAAACTGGCCTATCATGTAATTACCCAGCATCATTGTTTCCATGTACGTTTACGGATTTTGCAGCGCACCTGAAAATAGCTGATTTTGGTACTCATATTTATTATTATTGAAGTTATAGTAGGTTCCCTTAATTTTCTTGGGTGAAAAGTATAGCCTATGTTACTCAGGGATAGTGTAGCATTCTAAGGGTGAAAGAATTATTGAAATCGGTCAAGTAGCTTATGAGTTGACTCGTATCAACGCCACCAACTCACAAACCCACAAACCAGAAACATACAAATCTTTCCTCTTTATAATATAAGTATAGATAAATAGATTTGAAGTGCTTGGATTTTGTATTCGAGGGATCGTCAATGAATTTTTCTCAGGAAAACATTACTTACGAATTGAATGTCTCCTAGAGAGTAGATGTTCCAATTATTGTAACTAAGAACAAAGGTTTTCATATTTCTCATTTTTGTTTCAGATTACATCATCATAATATGAGATTCTAAAAACCGTCATTAATAGCAACACCCAAGGATCATAAAAGGATTTCCCATACAACGTAATGTACCATTGAAGTGTGCTTTATGTGTAAAACATTATATTGCGTATCGATTATTTAGATGTTTTGAGTTGTTAATTGTTATAAATACAGGATGTCCCATCTCAGACGAACCACCCAGTATATTTCTTATCCCATAGTGAATTTTCCGAAACAAGTCGAATATTTTGTTTGGAGGACATCTTTTGACGTATATTTGAGATTTTAAACCCTCAAAATTGAATAGGGAAAAAGCGTTGAGTGATACTTCATTTGAAAAGTTCTGGAACCCTTTTTACAACAATTGATAAAATATTCACATTCACTCGAATATGCCAGAAAAACAACGAATTTTATACGCACGAAATACAAACAACATTATTGTAGAACTGTGAATGTGAAAAAATTATTAAAGATAATGCTTCCAATACAAATTGCTATACATCCAGTGATCTTCTGTGTCGTCACTATAGTAACGGACTTTTTTAACGGTGAAAAAAGTAATCATTTACGCATCTATAGTGATGCAGAAAAGTCAAGTTTTTTCGAAAGTTGTACAAAAACGTAATTTTCATGAACCGTTTTCGCAAAAATTAAAATTTTCAGCTTGAATATTTCGGTTATCTTGAAAAAAATTCAATTTTGATTTTGATGCAACAGGCTAACCAGCTCAACACGGTCTTAGCAACCTATTCTAACCTATCCAGCTCAACGCGGTCTTGCAATGTGTACACCATTATAATTTTCAATTTCAAACTAATCAGCAAAGTAGTAACTCAACAGATTTATCTATGATAAATGATCTAAAAAACGTATTATAACCAGGTACACACCTCCTGAAAAAATAAAGGCAACACAAAAAAATTTTTTGATTTTTTTTCATTGATTGGTAGAATTTTTCTTATTACTTGAAATTGCAATACATTTTTTTTTCCGCATACCTCGAAATAAAAGGTGATTTTAAGGTGTACAAAATTAAGCAGTGATACATTTTGATACTCAATTAATGATCAAATATACGTTTTGTGCAAAATGAGAATGTATTTCAATCAAGAATCTAGATACAATTTATGTTGAGATCGTCGAAAAAATCTTGTGATCCACTCGGTTATTAATCAAGCGACTAATGGTCTCGAACTATTAACGTTCTCTCGATTAATAACCGAGTTGATTACAAGGTTCTTCCGACGATCTTAATATGAATTGTGTATGAAATCTTGATTGAAATACATTCTCATTTTGCACAAGACTTACATTTGACATAATAAAATTTCTATGTATCTATGTTCCAGTAGAGTTTTGAAATGTCTCGTAGTGCTTCTGAATACCTTGTGAACGGTTGCCATGAGGATTGCACATAAAAATAGCAGAAATTTAGCACTAAAATTAACGATCGATTTCGTACAAATTAAAATCACCTTTCATTTTGAGATTGACAAAAAAAATTTATTGCAATTTCGACCTTTTTCTGTAAATTTTTTCAATCACTTTCAAATAAGAAATATACGGGGTGGCTCTTCTGAAATGGAACACCCTGTACTTTAAGTTTAAGAACAGTTCATCTGAATAGAGAAATATAAGTGGAAATACACTCTCCAACTCTAACATGATGTGCAACTCTAGATATTTTTCCTCCTACAAATAAACTTGTATAATATTGAATCATGTAATTTCCTATGATGTTGTAACTGAAATATCGATAAGTCAAACAGTTTGTCAGGTCCCGATTCATGCCTTTTTCACCCCATGTACATATTTATATCTCAATGTGATAACAGCAGTAGCAGCTCACAACTTGGTAAAGGGGTAAAGCTGCATATATTTTTTTTCGACATGTGACGTTAACTTTTACCTGAGGTATTGAGGTCAGCTTGCGCCATGCTAAAAAAGGAAAGAATGGGTCAGTACGCACGCCAGCCAAAAGTAAACAATTGCTAATCGATATCCCAGACAAAATAGGGTAAGTCAAAATGGGTAATCACAATCGATAAGTTGTCCTATTTAAGATAATTACCGACAATTACCAGGAAAATTTATACTAGGACGTACGCTAGTCGAATAAGTCGATAAAAGAAAAAAAACAAAATCGACAAATTGTCGAAATTAGATAAAAGACAAAAGGTCACAAGCGATAATTCCTCGAAATGGGTAAATATTCATAAAGAATAAATTCGGTAAAAACTTTCATTAAAGCCAGCAAATAGTCAAATCCGACAAAAGAAAAAAATAGGTAGGTAAGTCTTACAGATTGTTTCACTTAAGATGTCAATCGTGAACAGTCAAGATGACTCAACCAAAGGATCTTGAAGTCACTTCCTAACCCAACCTCTCCATGAACTGAAAGAAGAGCTAACTGCAAAATTTTGTTTGGCGCCAGCAAGTGAAAGCTTGCTAAGTCAAAGATAGAGAAAAAAATTCAATTCGGTACACAGGAAAAATAACTGCATCCATGACGCAAAATTCGGAAAATTTCAAAATACACCGTCGGATACACCAAAGCCGAAAGGTCACTAGCTGCATATCCGCAATATATTCCAAACAAATTAACGGCAATTCAAATAAAGTCAAAGAGACTGTCCAGAAGACAAATACGAAAAGATAAGATACGACAGATTGTCGCAAAGATACATACTATAATATGAGATACGATAAATTGCCATAAAGATATATACCATATTATAAGATACAATAAATTGTCATGAAGTCAAATGCGATAATTTAAGATACGAGATATTGTCACGAAGACAATACGATAATATAAGATACAAGATTTTGTCACGACGACAAATACGATAATATCTATAGAGGTACGAAAATAAGAAAGATTCGATAATAGATACGAGAAAAACCTAGAAATTAGATACGATAACAATTTCCAATCTATTGAATTATCCTGGGCACCAAAAGGATTAAGATTGAATTTATTATAGAGATTTGTGTTCGTCAGAGTTGGTGGCTACATGATGATTTGAATGCACAGAAGATACCTTAGGCGCGTCCACCAATTCTGATCATTTACCGATAGATTTTCTGACAAAATGGTTATGCCACAAATTCAGAGATTTAATTGAAATAAATCAGCCGAAATTATTATATATAATATAATTATAGTTCCAATCACAATGTCTCAAATTACACAAAATTATGACTATTCATCTTAAATGAAAGGTGCAACTTCCAATGCACTATGTTGTCTTCTGTAGTGCCAGATGTTCCCGGCAACGGGATATACCCTCCAGTTGGCTTCGATAGACTTCCAGCTCTCTACCATAAGTTAACTTCCAAGCAAATGTAGGTACAGGCAAATGTAACAGCCAAAAATTACTCCAGCCTCAGCCAATGATTGTATTTCAGTCCAAAGTCAAGCTTCAGCCAATGCTTGTATTTCAGTTCAAAAATTGTGGTCCAAACCAAATAATGTGCTTCAGCCCTATAATGTCTTTTGTAGGATGCGGAAGTTAAGTAATAATCAAGTACAACTTGAATCCCAATTTAACTTTATTCACGCATTCATGTTACAAAATTAACTAAGGTGCAATTCTAGAAACAATGCGTTCAATATTTATTGCGCATGACTTGCCCCACTTATACCTAAATACATTACACTTTTCCCCCCTTAAAAAATTACAACTTATAATAATTCACAATATTGCGTTTTCTTTTTGATCTCCTCAATTCTTCCAAACATTCTGAAGAATCATCATTACCATTCAAGTTTTCATTTTTATAATTTACAGACATACAATCATCTACAGAATCAGTTTTTGTATCCACAATAGAAAAATCATAAAAATCAATTATTTGGTTAACATGTCTACCCAAGATTTTATCTATAGAAGGGATCAGAACATAATAGTTTTTGGACCAATTCCTTTCGAAATGATACTTTTGATCCAAGATAATTTATTAACATTTCTATAATCCCTAACAGCTACAGTTTCATTTGTATTGAATACTCTCGTTTTCCTCCCTTTGTAATTCAAAATCTGTTTTTCTTGCGCATTTTTAACATTTTGCCTTACCTTGCTACTTAAACTACTTTCTAAAATATTTACATTTTCTTTCCTGAGGAAATCTAAAACTGTCCTTACTTTTCTACCTATCATTAACTCTGATGGAGTTACACTTGTAGTACAGTGTGGCGTTACACTATATGATAATAAAAAGTTATTCAATACTAAATTTTTGCTTTCAAATGATTTATTCTTTAACGCTTTGAACAGAGCAAGTTTAACTGTTTTCACACTATTTTCTGCTCAACCATTTGTTTCAGGAAAAAATGGTGGTGAGCTCTTGAATTTTATTTTATTTTTCTTTAAAAATGTTTGAAATTCATCAGAAGCGAAGTTAGTAGCATTATCAGTAACAATTGTATGTGGTAATCTAAATCAAGAAAATATATCTCTTAGTGCATCAATAGTTGTTTTTTTGATTTCACATCATTAGTTATGACAGCTTCTAGCCATTTAGAATACGCATCAATTAAATCAAGACATAGTGTTGTAAACAATTATCACAAGATTTTATCATATTTTCTACATCATTATTTAATGTAGGCCACCACATATATGAACGAGCTAAACTTTTAGTTTTTACAATACCCAAGTGCGTTTGGTGGAGCTGAGATAAAACTTTATTCCTTAGCGCCCTTGGAATGACAATTTTATGTCCTAAAAGAATACAATATTTTTCAATTGAAAACTGGTTTTTATAAAGAGAATAGTCTTTGAGAGCATTAGACATTTTTACCGGCCACCCATCTATAATAATAAAGAGGTAGAGTTTGTGTGTGTTTGTATATTCGTATATTTGTAAATTGTAAGGGCTAATCTCGGGATCTACTGAACCGATTTTAAAATTCTTTCACCAATAGAAAGCCACATTATTCGTGAGTGCCATAGGCTATATAAAAAACCAAAAAATAAGAAGGCTTTCACGTGGTAGTCCGTTTTGCAAAGTGAATCGGGTAAAAAACGTATGAAAGCCAAAGCCGGAAGAAGAGACGCGCGAGGGCTTCGGTTTAATTCGGTTTCGCGTTCGTGCTCGCTTTGGGAGAAGGGGGCGTGGCCTTTTACATCTGACCGCAGCTCAGTCGCGTTGTTATTTGTGCCCTGTGGACCTGTGGTCGCGTGATTGTCTCCTTACGCAGCGGACGTCATCGGAATTGAATTTTTCGAAACAGAATTAGCACACTTTCGACATTCGGCCACATAAAAATGAACGTACATACTACTGATACGTTCGTACGATACCAATGAGTTGTCATTTTTCATTAATCAAAATGTATCGAAATTAGTTAAAGGCCAGAAACAAGCTTCTGATGTGCCAAAATGCACTGTGTGCTTAAAACAGATGTTTTAACTTTCTTTCTTGACGCCCCGGAAGGCACTGGCAAAATGTTTCTTGCAAATTTGGTATTGGCAAAAGTAAGACAATCCGGGAGAAATGAACTAGCTGTTGCCTCTTCGTGGATTGCTGCTACTCTGTTAAATGATGGGAAAACAGCACACTTCACCTTTAAGCTACCTCTGACAGTCTAACTAGAGCAACAGTCAGTTTGTTCCATACGTAAAAATGGGCCACTCGGGAAACTTTTACGAGAAACATCTTCAATTATATGGGACGAATGTACTATCAAAGACCTCAGAAACTCTGATGCTGTAATGGGTGGCGTTACTTTCGTTTTTGCGGGCGATTTTCGGCAAACGCTGCCTGTAGTAACAAAAAGAACACGCGCCGATGTCATCAGAGCATGCTTAAAATCATCTCACTTATGGAGTTCGGTTGCATCTCTCAATTTACGAACAAACATGAGAGCCCATTTGAGCGACAACGACGATGACGACTTTCTCCGTAAACTACTCAATCTTAGCGAAGAAAAAATTGTCTCTTCTAACACCAACAGCAATGACGTAAAAACTTGACGGGACATTAGGATACATAGTGCACAGGTTGGAACATCTTACTGATGCAATATATCCCGGTCTTGAAAATTTATTGGAGAGAGATTATCATTGGCTTTGTTCTAGGGCAATATTGCCACCCAGAAACGATACAGTGAATGAAACAAATAAACTCATTTCAGAAAAAAATTCCCGGTCAGGTCAAACACTATAAGTCTATTGATACGGTGTGTAGTATTGAGGATACAGTGCACTATCCCCAAGAATTTTTGAATTCTTTGAACCCTTCTAGCTTACTTCCTCACGAAAGTTGGCATTCCTATCATGCTATTAAGAAACTTGAGCCCCCCCAGCATTTGTAATGAGGAAATGCTGCTAACAAAACAGTTACGGGACAGTATAATCGTGGCGACCATTATCACAGGGCCAGCAGTGGGACAACTGGCCTATATTCCGCGGATACCCATGATTCCCACTGATTTACCCATACCGTTTAAAAGGCTACAGTTTCCAGTGAAGATCTTTTTTGCCCTCACTATTAACAAGTTCCAAGGTGACAAATTTTCTCTCTGGTGGGCCTTGATCTGAGAAAGCCGTGTTTTTCCCATTGGCAGTTACATGTTGGCTTATCTCGGGTTAGAACTCCTGACAGACAATATATTTTGCTACCAAATGATAACATTATATCCAATATAGTTTACAAAGAACTTTTGAACAATTAAAATTACCCTCGAAATTACCATTACCAAACTAACTTCACCCGCGACTTGGTCCTCCTGGAATTCGTTTATCGCAAATCCCTCAAATGTTTTTTTTAGGACAGAGTTACTTTCCAATTTTGTATTAGCATGCAAATACAAACTATACGTGCGTATTATAAACCTCCTTTCTGCCAGTTAGAAATCAAAACAAAACACTCTGTACTAAAAAAGGATTATTAACATTATGCCCAACGGAGTGGGCACGGGTCAGCTAGTCTTGTATATACAGGGTTGGGATACAGTTTGGCACCAAATTAATATATTTAAAACAGACCGGACGATAATTTTGAAATTTGGCAGCTGAGTGTAATGGACCACAATGCATTTGATGAGCATATTTTCATTAATGAGATACTTCCGGTTTAACCGGAAATGACCAATTTTTTTATTTAAATGGGACACCCTGTATATTGCTGCAGATTCTGAAAGAGCACTTATTTTCGGATCTGTCTATAACAGGTTCCATGTATAAAAAGAAGAAGAAATACAGTTTTTTTTTGTCCAATTGAGGAAAAAGTCGTTCAGATAAATAAATTGATGTTGTTCGTATCCATATGGATACGTATGGTAATAGATAAAACGAAATATTTTGTAGAAGGTAACTGTCTCCACGTTTTTTGAAGTTTATTTTGTGAAAAAAATCGTGAATACGTTTGAAAATGGTCAATTTGAGTGAAAAAGATCGTATTGAAATACACTGCTCAACAATTGATAAGTATCACTTACTTGTTCTAATTTATTTCTGAAATATTCGCTCCAAGATTATAAATTTATTCAGATATCAGAGTATTTTCAGTTGATAATATGGTTCACTTGAGAAAAGAATGAAAAAATGGAAAGTTAGAGAGAAAAAAAGACTTTATTAGGAACACTCAAAATTCTGTGTTTGAATAACATAAAAATTTTATGATGAAACCACAAGAAGGCTGAAGTTTCGGTTAAGCTAGTACCTAGTTGGTCCCCCACGAGGTCGTCTCAAGCATTCTACCCTACGAGGCATACTTTCGATCAAACGATTTATAAAATTTTGGGGAAAATTCGTCCAAATATCCCGTGAAGCGTTAGAAAGGTCCTCCAGGTTATTGATCGGTTGTTCTAAGGTTGACAATTGTCTAGACATCTCAGACCTGACATGTTCGATGCAATTCTTGTCTGGAGAGCGAGCTGGCCAGTCCATCCTATTAATAGCGTGAGTTTCTAGCGCTTCATTAACCAGACGACTACGGTGTGGACGGGCATTATCGTCAATTAAAATGAAATTCTCGCCCACGGCAGCCGCAAACGAAACAATTATGGGTTCGATAATCATATCGTGATATCTCTGGCTGGTCATGGTGGTGTTCTGCAGAACAACCAACTCTGTGCGTTGGTTCAAACAAATGCCTCCCCATATACATATAGAACCTCCGCCAAAAGCTGTTGTGGGTACCATTAACTGTTCTGCATACCTTCGACCTCTTTCCCTCCAACCAGAATACGTCCATCGAAGTTGACCAAACGAAATCTAGACTCATCCGTAAATAAACATCGGCTCCAATCTTCAAGTGTCCAATTGCGGTGCTCCTCAGCCCATTCCCGTCGATAAACCCGGTGTTCCCTATTCAAACGGGAATGTTGTACCCTCCTACGTGCTCTCAAACCACGAAAATGTAGTCGTCGTCTTACAGTCTGGTTCGAAATTAGAACTCCTGTTGCAACTCTCAGTGATCTATTGAGCCGCGACGCCGGCGCCGGTAAGTGGGATTTCTCCTAGCATTGAGGATCAAAAGACGATCTTGGGCAGCTGTTGTACTGCGCTGCCGACCTCCCCATGAACATAAGCTACTGAGTCGTTTTGGATGAACCTATTCCAAGCCCGACTCACGACACTTTGCGTAACATAACCGCCGGGACACTTCTCGCTGGGATAAACCTTCCTGTATCCACCGTATGATTTGGTCCAGTTGCACAAGAGCCAAACGTCTTCTCGGCATGACTGATAAGCTGATATTGTTCTCATTTCTTCAATTTTTGTCACCTTATGTGTTTGAACGAGAGAAAAAAACAGATTTAATAACAAATACCACATTGCTTTTCACTCCACCTGTAACAGCCTACAGATAATAATCGATTTTGTGAACAAGAGCCGATGAAGTGAGGAAGACTTTGATATAATCAACTCAAAACATCTTAATTTTTCCTTAGAGAACATATTATAATGTAGAGATATTCACGAGATAACTTGAAAAAAAAATACAAATGAAGAGAAGTTCATAAGTGATCCCTAGCAATTGTTGATCAGAGTATTAATGATGATCGGTTATGGTGATCGTGTTAGAACTCATGAAGAAGTGTGTCATATTTTTAATGATTTGCATCCTGAAAAAAATCCAATATCACGATCAACATTTACTAGAACTTTACAACGTTTTAATACATCTGGAATGGTCAAGGATTTGCCAAGATCTGGAAGACCACGGGACGTAACGAACGAAGCGATGAGGCAAAATATTGCCATTCATTTAGAGGAATCACCTCAAACTTCTACCACAGTTCTGGAACGGAACTACGGTCGACGTTCCGTAGGAAAAATATTAAAAAAGGAAAATTTTTATCCGTATAAGGTACGATTAGACCAAAAATTGTCAGAGGATGATTTTGATCGACGGCTCGAATTTTGCGAACGGCTAATGAACATCTGTAATGACGACGAACGTTTTGCTTTCAATGTAGTGTTTTCTGATGAGGCAACTTTTGTTTGAGTGGAACGGTTAACCGCCATAACTCAAGATATTGGTCAACTGAGAATCCCCATTGGATTGATGAAGCACAAACTGAGCGACCAGAAAGTTGAATGTTTGGATGTGAACTTAAATGGAGAAAAGTATCTAGATTTACCAAATAATCAAATCATTCCTGCACTCCAACAGAACGGGCAGTTACCACCGAACGTTTGGTCCCAACAAGATGGAGCACCTCCTCACTATGATAGACGGGTTCGGAATTTTCTAGATGCTACTTTTCCAAATCGATGGATTGGACGTAGAAGACGCATAGAGTGGCCTGCTCGTTCTCCAGATCTCAGCCCATTAGACTTTTTTCTTTGGGGTTATCTAAAATCACGTGTTTATGTTAATCGACCAGCATGCTTGCAGGAATTGAGACAACGGATTCTTGATGAATGTGCATTAATACATGGAGAAGTCTTGAGAAAAGTTACTCAAGAATTTGTTAATAGACTGGCATATTGTCAGGAGGTGAATGGCAAGCACTTCGAACATTTAAAATGATTTTTTTTCAATTATTTTTAATGAATTTTTTCTACCAGTAAAAGCCCTTTATTTCTTCTTTTTATAGATTTCCATAAAAAATACGTCATGAAAAGCGGAAAGAGTTATCTACTACAAAGTATTTCGTATTATTTCTCACTATTGATACAAATAACAACGATTTATTTATTTCTCAAATGTAAAAAAGACTGAATTTCTTCTTTTTACAGAGAATTTTTACATGGAACCCAATATGGACAGATCCGAAACAAGGTGCACTTTCAGAATCTCCAGAAATATACAGGGTGTCCCATTCAAATAAAAAAATTTTTGGTCATTTCCGGTTAAACCTGAAGTATCTCATTGATGAAAATATGTTTATCAGATGCATTGTGGTCCATTACACTGAGCTGCCAAATTTAAAAAATATCGCCCGTTTCGTTTTAAAGATATTAATTTGGTGCCAAACTTTATCCCAACCTTGTATTTAATCAATTCAATTAAAATTACATCTTTATTAGTTTCTGTCCTCACAAGATCACAATCTACTGGTAAATCTTCGTTTCCAGCAATAAAATTAAAATAAGTAGTTTTGTGTATCGTGGGTAAATCTATGTTGTAATGTACTAACACATCTGCAGAGCTAAGAATTTCTTTTACTTCCTCAAATGTTTTAGCACACGAATTTGACCATATAAATCTAGCATTTTTGCGTAGTAAATTATATAATGGTTGGAGCACTGTTGCTGCATTTGGAATGAATTTATTGTAAAAATAATTAAACCTAAAAATGACTTTAGTTGTGTTGAATTTTTAGGAACTGGCGCATTTCTAATAGCGCTAACTTTATCGTCACATGTATGCATTCCTTCTTTATCTATAACGTAACCCAAATATGTTACTGATTTTCCAAAAAATTTACATTTATTTAACGAAATGGTGAATCCACAGTTTTCTTTTCTTTCCATAACTTTGTTTTCTCTATCAATGTGTTCAGATTTATCTTTTCCTGTAATTAAAATGTCATACAAGAACACTACAACTCCCTCTAAATCACCTACAGCTTGTTCCATCTTCTTCTGAAACAAAGCTGGTGCACTCGAAATACCAAAAGTTAATCTATTATACACAAAAAGACCTTTATGAGTACTTATAGTAGTCAAAACTTTAGATTCATCATCTAGTTCAACCTGCTGATAGGCTTGTGATAAGTCAATTTTTGTGAATTCTTCTCCGCCTTGCAATTTGAAAAATAAATCCTCAATACGGGGTAATGGATACCTATCAATTTTTAAAACAGGGTTTATTGTTACCTTATAATCTCCGCAAATTCTAATTGTACCGTCACTTCTTACTACTGGAACAATGGGGGTAGCCCATTCGCTATGAGTTACTGGACTCAAAATATCCTGCTTCACTAACCGCTCTAGTTCTATCTCAACTCCACTCTTGAGCGCGAATGGTAATGGTCTTAGTTCAAAGAATTTGGGATGAGCATCCTTTTCAATATTAAGATGTACTTTACCTCTTCTGTAAGTACCTAGAACTTCAGAAAAAACGTTAGGAAATCTCATAGACAATTTTGTTTTAATATTACTAGATTCAATTTCATTCAAAGCATTCAGGGATAAATTAAAAACATTGAAAAATTTCTTCCTAACAATCGGGGTCCTCCATTATCAAGCACAAATAATCTCAAATTATTGTTAATTCCTTGAATTTAATATCAACCTCAATATATCCTGCAGGTGCTATCACAGTGCCTGTATTACTCATTAATTTCTTGGATAAATATTTAGATAACGGTGATCAGCAGATATCAACCTGATTTTGGTGTCATTGTATTCATTTAGGTCTCCTGAACAACATTAGTGAAACCAATAGGTGGCGGTCTATCTTAGTTTAGAAGATATGGGCCCCCAAATTTATAAAAATGTTCCATCTTCACGTCACTTTTTCCACTATAAAAACACAGAAACACTGCTCCAATTTGGTCTATTAATCACCCTTAAACATTCACATAACGATTCGAATAGTTCAATTTGAGGTAAATTCAATAATTAACGCAAAAACATCGAAATTCTAGACGTACCACGTAAACAATCTTTCGGGGGAAAGCGCGCCGTTCTGCAAGGTAAGTTTGGCACCACCGCATATTCTTTTTTTCGGAAGTGACATGTGAAACGATGGCGGGAACTGGTAGGCATATGATTTTGAAAAAGCTGTTTTAGAATCAGCTGATCGGAAACTCTTTCATTTTTAATCTGAATCAATTAACCGAGAATAGGTTCATACAATACAATGTAATATTCTGTACGTACATTACCATCATTCATAAATTAATATCTGATTGGACTTAATTTTAACTATTATAAGGATATGATGTAATAAATCAGATCAATAAAATACTATTTTGTTGTTGTATTTTGTTGATCTGAGTATAATATCAATAACTGTTATGTGTCTGAATGTACATTTTTAGGAGTTTCTGATGGTATAGACATATTCGTATAAAATGATGATATTGCCCGAGAAAATCAAAAAATTATATCGTTCAAGTGTCAGATTTTTTTCAGTGAAAAATAAGTGTTTTTGAGCTATTGCAACTTTTATAAATACTTGGAACTGTTCCTATCTCAGCTAACCTAACCTAACCATAAGTAACAGCAACAGTGCCAATAACTTATTAGTAGGTTAGGTTAGGTTAGCTAAGTTAGGAACAGTGCCAAGTATTTATAAAAGTTGCAATCACTCAATAACACTTATTTTTTAATAAAAAAAATCTGACACTTGAACGATTTATAGATATTATTTTTCGATTTTCTCAAGAAATATTTATTGGCCTGTGCACAAATTAAAACTGTGGCATCACAACATCAATAATCTTTGACAGTGCGGTAGTGCCAAACTTACCTTGCAGAATGGCGCGTCGTACTTTTAGAATTTCGATGTTTTTGCTTTAATTAATAAATTACCTGAAATTAAACTATTCGAATCGTTATGTGAATGTTCGAGGGTGATTTATAGACCAAATCGGAGCAGTGTTTTTGTGTTTTTATAGTGGAAATAGTGACGTGAAGATGGAACATTTTGGAACTTTGGGGGCCCATATCTTCTAAACTAAGACAGACCGCCACCTGTTGGTTTCACTAATGTTGTTCAGGAAGACTCAATGAATACAATGACATCAAAATCTAGTCGATATCGGCTGGTCACCGTTATCTAAATATTTACCAGTTGGTAATAATCAAGTACAACTTGTATCCCAACATAACTTTATTCGCGCATTCATGTTACAAAACTAACCAAAGGCGAATTTTGGCAAGCTGTGGTTACATGTAACTATCTAACTATCACGTGATGATTTGACAGAAAATACGTGTATTAACTGTCAACTATGTAACTTTGGTAAGCTGTAGTTACATCGCCAAAATTCGACTTAAGGTGCAATTCTAGAAACAATGCGTTCAATATTTATTGCGCATGACTTGCCCCACTTATACCTAAATACATTACAAGCCCAAAGAATGTGGTTCAAGCCACAGAACATAATATAATATAAGAAGTGATACCTGTCTACTAAATCCTGGCAACACGGATGACATTAAAACCACAGAAGCTCAATATAGCCGCCATATTGGAGCCGGGTGGGGACGATTCCATATGAATGACAGGGGGTGTCCGCAATCCGAATTTCGTAGGCTCGTTATCTACTATTTTGTGGTTGATTGGTTATTTTATGATATTCTGTGTTCAGCATTCCTCGAAATTGAGAGAAAGAGAGAGAGAGAAAAAACATCATCTCTTTTTAAAAATTTTAGAACAGGAGAAATATTCAGTGAAACTAATGCAGATTTCAATAATAATAACTTTATTTATATCATTTTTACAGTTTCGAATTATTAAATATTCCACATTCTATTAATTGAAAAATACATAGTATAACGATTGTCAGTAGTAATTAACTCACCAACGGTGAATATAATTTAGATAGTATTTTTGAAAGAAATCAAATTTACTTGCTTCTAAACAAACCAAAGACCATGCATGATTTAAAAGGACCGAATTTTTGTAACCACCCACACAGAGGGAGTGGTCTTACAATTTCAGTGATTTAATTTTCAACAAAATGATGGAATAATCTTGAATGAGAGTGCAAAAGATATTCGAAAAAGTTAAACGGTCATTATTGTTCAGTTATGATAACTAGTTTCACTCCACAATAACACTGTGTAGATTGTATAAATAAAAAAATACACAGCGATTTATAATTGCAGCAAATGTGATTTCCTACGATTCGTATCATAGTTTTCCAAATCAAACGAAATCAGTTTGATTATATAAAAACATATGAGATTAAACGAAACATAATATTACAGAAAAGGATATTTGAATTGAGTAATGGTCCATTATTCCACAGTTATGTACCTGTTATGATCACTATTTTCACTTTTCAGTAACACTGCGTCAACTAAGGAGGGTAAGAAAGATCTGCAGTCGGAACATTAGAAACCTGGATCGGGGCAGGCAGTAACACTTCTTACTGGAAAGAGCAAAAAGTATCATTCACTTATTAAGTCTCACAATATGAAAAGTTGAATATATATGTATATTAGTTCATTATTTTTGAATCTATCTTTTCAGAGTAGATTACTTGCCAATTGTTGTTCTTACAAAATGAACTCTGTATATTGCAAAAAAAAGTTTTCAACTTGATACTGAAAACAAAGAAAAACATACGTGCTGGAAAGAATATGCATCTTATCTTACAAGATCCCTGCAGAAACATAAATAATAACTTGAATCACAACACTTTATTTTGCCCAAAATCATTAATCACTTTCGCTATTTGCAATAAAACATTCATTTCAATCATTTCTCAAATAATGAAAATGGCTGCACATGAATCTCAGCTAAATTGTCAAAACTAAAAATGTCGAATCTGTCTGCCACCCAGGGTTCTTTGCCCCACTTATCTAAGACATACGTTTGTCTATGATCGCTACGGCCGCCATGACACGGCCGGGTGGGAGGACGTATGTCTGAGTGTTCGTGTTTCCTTCTTAGCACTAGCCGTTTCACCCCCCTGGTTCAAGCCAAGGAATGTGGTGCAAGCATCAATGAGGCCCAACCAAGGAATGTGGCCCAAGACAAGGAGCTTCTTCTACTTCTTCTTCTCTGTGCGGTGCCTTACCGGCCGAACTGAGGCCTAGTGGCCCATTGTTCACCCGCATCGTTCCATAGAGACTCAGCTCCTTAGACACGAAGACAGAAACGTCGCGAGCCTGCCAGGAGTGGTCCCTCTCACCATAGGAATAGAAGGTGTTGGATTTCCTAGGTGTGTTGACCTTAACTCAGTAAGGTTTCCACAGTTGAACAAAATATGCTCAACCGTTTCATCAGTACTCCTGCACCACCGGCATAGGGAGCAGCTCGTCAATCCCATTCTCTTCAAATGCTTGTTAAACAGGTGACCAGTCAATGCACCAGTCACCAGACCGAGTTGTTTCCTCTCCAGCAACAGAAGCCTATTGACCTCAGATCGCGAGGACGGTCTCTCAATGAGAATCCTCGACCACCTCAGGCCCACCCATGCGCTCCATTCCGAGGAAAATTCCCTGTTCAGCCAGTTCCTGAAGAAACTTCTGACAGATGTGCGACAGATTGGCAGCGAAGGCTTCGGACCAACAAATGCTAATCCAGCTCCCCGCCTAGCCAGTTCATCTGCCTTAACGTTACCAGGTATACAGGGTGAGTCTTTGACTTGTACATATATTTAAACCGTAGATTCTTGAGGTCAAAAGAAACACTTTTTTCCTCTACCATTTTTTCCGATTCGGCCTGGTTAAAAAGATACAGGCTGTTGAAAATCCATGAAAAGCATAAATTTTCAGTAATATCTCGCAAACGATTTCTTCAAATGAAATGATTTTTGGAACATAGTTTTTCATGAATATGATTGATCTTTCCCGAATACAAAATTCCGAGTAATTCGATGTTGAAAGAAAAAAAAATCTTAGAAATTCGAAAAATTGGGTACTTTGGCTGAATGCAATTCTGTCGAAAATATTCACAGAATTCAATTTTCCCTACGTTGTCACGTTGACAAATTTCAAGAATAATTCGAGAATTTGTTATCTGGAATGATAAATGGTAAGAGAACTAGCGGATTTTCTTTAAAATGGGGTTACAATGAATGATCTCACCTCTACACTTCTTCAGTGTATATCCTTATCTATTCAAGCAGATTTCTACACCACTTTCGAAGTATTGCAATTTTGTTTCGTTGAGCTTTGACATAGATACGTTGATCCAAATTTACATTACGATTAGAATACGTTCATTTCTCATTTATTCATCATATTTATTACTACTAAAATGACCTTAATAAAGTTATTATTCATGAAAGAATTGAACTGAGCGAATTAAGAATGAACTTCGAATTCAAAAAACAAGTACATACAATTTTTTATGAATTTTGAATAGGTAATAAAAGTTCAATTCAATGCTATGAATAATCAGTTCACATAAAATTCATTTTTGTTCTAAACTCTTCAAAAACAGTTTCGTTGTCGTTCAAAATAGATATATGTATTTCAAAATAGAGCACATAATTATGAAAGATAATTAAATTTAATGGGTCAGTTCTTTTGATTTTTGGTATGTCAAAGAAAGTAATTCAATTGTTCCATCTGCTTGTGAATGTTTTTGGAACTTAATTATATCGTTGGAATCGAAATGTTTTTCACAATCAAAACTTTTGTTGGAATGAAATTTCGCAGTAAGGCCCTCATTTATAAAAGCTTACGCTGTTCATGTTTCGGCAAACTGAAACAATTGAAATATCCTCAAGTTTTTAGACGGATATTACTTCTACATGATAAAGTATAAAACGTTCCTACCATTTTTCGAAGAAGATGAGTTTGATTTATAGGTTAGAGACACCTACAAAAAGACGAAAGTAGTTATCCCAAGGAAAATTCACTAACACCAATATCACAAACACTTTCACTGTTCACAGCACTCAAACAATCACAACAGTTAATTATAAATCACTTATTACATTACACATTTACGACCACAATCGACACTAAAAACATATTAATTTACCACTAGATGTTTACTAGCGCTCACGCTTGCGCCTGTAACACAACACAACTGTACCACAGCCGTCTGAGACGGCTGTGACTGTACATAGGGACTACTTTAGAAGGCTGTGCTTGTAATATGTCGGGACTCTACAGCGTTGCCGCTCTTGGCTATGACCGTGCCCGTAGGTTTAGAAGGCCGTGTTAGTAGGCAGCTCGCACTTGTTGTATTTATGTTCTGTGGATTAGACTGTTCAAGTGAATATGTCATTTATTCAAATTTATGGTTGAGTTGTTGTTTTGATTCCGGAAATTCTTGCACGGAAGATTTCAAGAGATATTGGAAATGAATGCTATAGATGAAATAGGTGGTTTTAAAGTTAATCCGATATAATCAAAAATGAAGTATACATCAAGAAGAGATTATTCTCTTTCATTTTATCACCAGCAAAATTTTGGATGAATCAATAATTGCATTAGAAATACAACTGGCATTGAAAAAGTGAGTTATATTTCTTCATTTAATACAGCAGCTTATTTGAAAATTTCGAATGGTATATCTACTCATTTCTTTGATACAATAGCTTATTTCAAAGGTTGAATGCTAGATCTCGTACTTGCAAAAATTCAGTGGTTAGTTTACCAGTGGCGGCATAGCTCATTCTGAAAATAAAAAAGGGCTATATCTTCTTATTTAGGCCGAATCGGAAAAAATGGTAGAGGAAAAAAGTGTTTCTTTCGACCCCAGGAATATTCGGTTAAAATATATGTACAAGTCAAAGACTCACCCTGTATATGCATGAGCCGGACACCAGATTACTTTCAAAAAGTTATCAGAGCCCAGCCCACGCAGAGCTTCCCTGCATTCTTCTACCAAAAGAGAATCAACTCTAACATCGGATAGAGATTTCAGAGTTCCCTGGCTGTCGCAACATATATAAATGTGCTGGCCAGAGTATTCCCTGCGAATATTTTCCAGTGCGCATGCAAGAACCGCAAATAGCTCAGCCTGCACAATGGAACAGTCCTTCCCCAGAGGGATAGCCTGATTGAAGTGAGGACCCACGATTCCGGCCCTAGACCCTGTTGCTGTGACAGAGCCATCAGTGAACCAGGTGGTACCCTCTGGACTAAGAAGCATGTTTGATGAAGACCATAGGTCTCTGTCGGGAACAATTACCCTGTAGGGTTCGTCGAAGTAGAACTTAGTGCCCGCGCGATCACCTCTCTGAAGAAGGGGAGCGTGAGCATCCTTAACCATTTTGAGGGCCCTCGCGTGCCCAGTGAAGAGTCCTCCATCGCGCCATTGTCCCTGTTCCCAGATTCCTAGAGCTGTCTTCATAGCCACCTCCTTTACAACTAGGTGCAAAGGAGGGAGACCCAGCAGACATTCCATCGCTGCTGTAGGGGTAGACCTCAGAGCGCCTGTAATACTTAAACAAGCTTTCCTCTGGCATTTAGTCATAATGTTCTGGTTGACGGCCCTCTCCATAGAAGGCCACCACACCACAGAGGCATAGGTCAGGATAGGCCTCACCACGGCAGTATACAACCAGTGCATAACGTGCGGTTTGAAGCCCCATCCATTACCCAGCACCCTCCGAGTAGACCAGAATATAACATTGGCTTTATTCGTTTGAGTCTCAACGTGTTTGTTCCACAAAAGTTTGCGGTCCAATATCACCCCGAGATAACGAACTTGTTCGGATAGAGTGAGCCCAAGTCTGTTTGGAGTCCCAACCAAGGAATGTGGCCCAAGACAAGGAGCTACAATAAATATTATCTATCTCGCAAACTGAAACTTAGAAATCCCAGACAATACATTCGATGGATTCAGAAAAAATTCTTCAACATAACACGATATAAACTATAGATGCCTTCTCCTTCAGAGGAAAGCCAGAAAAGGAAGTCCAATAAATTTCCATACATCATGCAAATTCGAAGATCATAGAATAACCTGACATAAGTTAAAGGGGCCCACTCACTAAGATGAAAGAATGCGCAGTTAAGTATCTGCTTTACAGCAAACGTGTGCATTCATATTTCCCACACACATACACTTTTGCGTGTTGGTTTGGATGTGCGACAAGCGTGGGATGACGTCGAAAAAAGATCTGATGTTAATGGCAGTGGCGTGTGTTGTTATTTAGGAAAAAATGTCCAATGTATAAATAGGAAACCCGACACTGTATTGCTAAAAATATGAAACGTGCACAGACTTGTTGCCCATACACGGTCGTTTTGGGTCATTCTTCCACGTACGGTGAACAATGCACACGCCAAAAATCAAAACTATCTTGATTCCGACGGAGATAATTGGGCATTCCAAATTTACGCCATACACACACTGTTTTAACTGTACCCCGTACAAGGCGCATTCAAGTCTTCGCGCTTCCCTCTTAGTGAGTGGGCCCTTTAACAGTCCGTCAATGATTAGCAGTGGCGTTTCAAAATAAAATAAATAGAATAGGCGTGCAAAACGTTGCACCCAATAAAAATTTTAACACTTTGTATCGTTATACATATCTTCAAAGTTCAATCTATTTAACAGTTGGTGAATAACCCCACCAAATATAAACATAAGGAATAGTGGTCTTCTTGTTATTCTGATTTGCATTGTAAATCAATATTGTCATACTCATGTTTCCTAATTCGATAGATAGTGAACACATAACACCATATGGAAAAAATAAAATAGAGCTGTTTTGTTTTTTTAAGAGTTGACTTGAACAGAATATGCTGAGTATTACTGGACTCTGCCTCTTTCAAATAAATTCACTGAATGTATTCATTTTTTATGTGGAATAGAGTCATTATTTTATTATTATATCGCTCTGGACAGAACCCATCTACATTTGACTTTTTCTTCACATTTGATCGAAATATTGTTACGTGTTCAAATAATTCTTAAATCAATCCCAAATTTTTGTGACAATTTAAAATATTTTCAAGGGGCAGCTCGCGGCTTGAGTGCAGTGGAGAAGGGTGTGGGTATCCAAAATACTAAATAAAATAAGGGCGCCAGGTGGTTTGAATAAAATTACTATAACCTTGAAAATAACGAAAGGAACCACCAAAATAATACGAATTGGAAGATTGACAAGAAAATGAATTACCTACTTAAAAAAGGTATAATGAAAATTTAGAAAAGGTGTGATATTATTGTATCTCATTCAAATTTTAACCAAAAAGACAACTGTACCTGAGGGGTTTACTATGACTGCCGGCATTCATTTACAAAAGCATCACAAATATTTATCAGTAATAAAATATCAGAAATTTTGACTAAATAAGTGTTTTACTCGTTCCAGTAAATGTTCTTCCCTGGTGATTCCATAAGGGATGATTTTCTCCCTGAGTGTGAGTAATTAATTGTCCGATGTTGTAAAGTTTACCTTGACGTCCAATTCTATCGGTGGAGAATCTCTCCTCAGTGCTGAGTTTAATAATGTTTTCTGATATTTAGAGCAGAAAATAAAATGAAAAAGAAAAAGCCTACAAATATATAAAATCGAAAATACACAGTAAACAGCGTTTCATTCTTTCATTTACCTTAGGTGTTAGGCGGCTTTTAAGAACTTTGTCGAGCGATGTAATCTGATCCCGTACAAAACGGAAATTTCACAATTTCTTCCCAAAATATCCAAATCAATGAAAAAAGAGGAAAATCGAAAAACACAACAGCAAACTCAAATCCAGCAACAGCCGATTGAAAATATTCAATAATAGATTTGCCTGCGTTCGTTAGCTCGTTCATATAATAAAAAATAACCTGAACCGCATTTACCAGCACACCGTACCTCATGACGTTAAAAAAAAGAACAAACGAGTATTATGGGAAATCTAACTTTCGAATTTCAATTTTAACGAAAATTCGCATCCGCCAAAATTATGTCACAATATCATATCAGAGATTAATTGTCTGCTTCCGTTCAAGAAGACTGATCACTTAACTTTAACAACCGAAATTAGACTCTAGATTCCTATACAACAGCGACACCACTTCAAAACCTATATAACTGTGAATTACGATGGTATTTCTGCAGATCTATTGACGACGAACTGAAACTTACTTCTTTCAGGCAAAGCGTTGGTTACTATGTGGCCTATATTCCTATAAATATACATTTGTAACATTGTGGAATCTAACACCTTCATAAAACACATTAGGCGTTTTCGGAAACACACTCAGGGTTACTAACTCGATCCATTGGGTCACGTGACGAATCTACTCAGATCACGACGGGGTCGACCAACTTAGCAGGGAAGTTGGTCGACAATTGTCGAATCGCGAACACGACATTATTCAAGAATCACTCCCTGGGTTCTAAGTTTACGAGCAGATCAGGTTTAGGCTATTGTGATCGCACAATTAAGAGAAATATTTGAATAACCTTTAATTTCAAAAGGATCTCATTGTACTTTGGGAAAATTTTGGATGACTTTGTAACCTTTTTAAATCAGAAGTGTAATATGCTCGAATCTCTTTACGATAAAACCATTAACTTCAATCGCAACAATGTTAACTCGAAAACATTTTACACAAATAGAAAAATCGATCAGAAAATTTCCTGTCAACTTTGTAACCAGAGACATCCAATTTTTTTCGTGAGGCCTTCAAAGGTTTATCTTTGGAAGTTGGTCACGCAGAAGTGAAAATATGGAAACTCTGCTCCAATTGTTTGAGAACAGGTCACAAACAAATGGAATGCAAATCGAAGAGATGTCGCGTGTGTAACAACCGCCACAACACTCAACTACATGAATTCCAGCGCGATAAAACCGATTTCAATGAAACGCACAATCATAACACCTTCAAATCAAACGGGAAAATTATTCATAGTGAACCGAACAGTACAAATACTGTTGACCATCTGGAAATGCAAAATGATGAAAATAATAATTTGTATTCTCACAAATCGCCGTAATTATCTATTTTATTATTGACGGCCGTGGTTAACATTGATTTTATAACGAAGTCTTTGGTAGAAAAATTGAATTTCCTCACAGGTAAGGCTTATCTGTGGAATCGATCAAATAAAAACCCCGATACTTACATTGGTCTTTCGTCAAAACGAATGTAATTCAAAACTAAAATTCATTGTCTTGTTATCGAGAAAATAACCGACTTTTCCCCACAGGAAAGTTTCGACATCTCCTTCTTAAACATTCCAGAGCTACCTCTAGCTGATCCAGAATTCAATTTATCTTGAAGTTGTTCTCTTTTCTTTGATCTGTTTTTGTCGGGTCATATCAGATTAGGAAATGGGTAACCAACCTTTTAAAACAGTAAATTTGGTTGAATAGTAGCAGGAAATGTGCCAAAAGTGCAACAAAAGAGTCACAATTTGCTCCTTCTCTCGGAAGAAGACTCCTTAAAAACTTTAATAGAAAGGATTTGGCGAATTGAGGAAATCTCAAGGGAGAAGTATTGTCTGTTGAGTTCAGAACGAAAAGAATGCGAAGCTCATTTTCAAAAAACGATAAATAGAAGTTCTGAAGGTCGTTTCATTGTGAAACTTCCCGTAAATGAATATACAATAGGGATGTTGACTACTTTTTGGAATTTATTTTATTTCATAGATAAACCTTATACAAACACGAAAAAATTACTTTTTCCTTAAAAATATAGTAGTTGCCAATAGAAATGAGTAAATGAAAAGACAATTCAAAATTCCCGCGGAAATGCTCAATTTTGTCACGTTATGATGATTACGTCATAATACAGTGATCATACTTTGACTTCTGCCAAAACGAACTGATTTTGCCCGATCCCTTGAGGAAAAGTTCAATCTAAGCCTTCAAAATGAATACCTCGGTCTGTAAATGCTGAATGAGGTGCTTCTTTTATTTGTAATAATAAATATGAGTTTAAAGTCTGCTACTTACAAAGACAATTTCACGTTTTTAAGCTCCGCTGCACAAAAATCCTTGTTTTCAGCAAAGAAACTTGCGACCATAAGGGAATTTATCTTCGGTAAAAGTTACTACTATTACCCTTGATGAATCCTATCTCCACTATAAAGAAAATTGTAGATTATCGTTCTTGTAACGAACTAGGTATTCTGTTCTCTTTCAGCTTTCAACTTCGTAAGTTCGAATCATAGATATGATATATTATATATTTACTATGATTCAAGTCACAGAACCGTGGGTTTCACAAAGCTTGATTGGCAATCAAATCGTCTATATTGAAGTAAGTCGATGGTTTATGTCAAAAATGAACTGAAAATTGCAGAGAAATGATGATATTTCAATAATCAAGGTGATTGGAGTTTTGTGGAACCCGGCCTATGAATGTATTTTGTTGATCTGAGCACCGAACATTCGAATTTGCAATGACAATACGGATAGTTTGACGTCACTATACGGATTACCTCTGATTGGCGTTCGCAGTCACGTGATAGTTGATAATAAATAACATAATTTAAATCAGCTTTATTTAATCCAACGAGAATAATAAGATCACTAAAATGGTTTTTTTGAATTGCAAAAATTTCCTTCTATGAGGAAATCCTCAATTTATATGAATTCGTAACATGAGTCAACATCCCTATTGTCAATAAGCGACATCCCACCTTAGAAACATTTTAATCAATAACAAATCCAAACTTAATAATAACGATTGTAGTGGTATATACAAGATTACATCTGAAGAATGTCCAGCCTTTTATATAGGTATGGCAACCCGAACGGCCAAGATAAGATTCAAAGAACATATAAAAAATAGACCTAAATCTGCATTAGGTACTCATTTAATAGAATGTAAGCACAAAATCACAATAGAAAATTTAACACTGATGCAAAAAGAAAATAACTATAAACGATTGATCCTTCCGGAACAATACGAGATTCTTAAAACAAAAATGATGTCCACCTCTTGAATGATATATCAATGAAATTAAAAAATATTGACACATCAAAAAATTAAAAAAAGAAAAGTTTAACATCTTATGATTATGTCATTGATGACATGTTCAAGGCCCCTAATACTCTCCTCTCCTCTTCACTTAACTTGTCTCAGGGGGATGAAACGGCTAGTGCTAGGTTGGAAACACAAACACTCAGACATACGTCCTCCCACCCGGCCCTGTCATGGCGGCCGTAGCGATCCTAGACAAGCGTATGTCTTAGATAAGTGGCCAAGTGGGGTGGCAGACAGATTTGACATTTTGACAATTTAGCAGAGATTCATATGATTGTGGAGCCATTTGCATCGTTTGAGTTTGAGAAATGATTGAAATGAATGTTTAAATTCCAAATAGCGAAAGTGATTAATGATTTTGGGCAAAATAAAGTGTTGTGATTCAAGTTATTATTTATGTTTCTGCAGGGATCTTGTAAGATAAGATGCATTTTCTTTCCAGCAGGTATGTTTTTCTTTGTTTTCAGTATCAAGTTGGAAAACTTTTTTTGCAATATGCAGAGACTTGTCCGCAATATATTTTCGATTTATTCAAATATTCAACTGCTAATTATTCTGAAGTTCATTTTGTGAGAACAACAATTGGCAAGTAATCTACTCTGAAAAGATAGATTCAAAAATAATGAACTAATTTACATATATATTTAACTTTTCATATTGTGAGACTTAATAAGTGAATGATATCTACTTTTTGCTCTTTTCAGTAAGAAGTGTTACTGCCTGCCCCGATCCAGGTTTTAAATGTTCCGACTGCAGATCTTTCTTAACCTCCTTAGTTGACGCAGTGTTATTGTGAACTAAAAATAGTGATCATAATAGGTACATAACTGTGGAATAATGGACCATTACTTAATTCAAATATCCTTATCTATAATTTTCTGTTCCATTGAATCTCGTAGGTTTTAAAAAAATCAAATTGATTTCATTTGATTTGAAAAACTATGATACGAATCGTAGGAAATCACATTTGCTGCAATTATAAATCGCTGTGTATTTTTTTATTTATACAATCTACACAGTGTTATTGTGAAGTGAAACTAGTTATCATAACTGAATAATAATGACCGTTTAACTCTTTCGAATATCTCTTACACTCTCATTCAAGATAATTTTATCATTTTGTTGAACATCAAATCACTGAAATTGTAAGACCACTCACTCTGTGTGGGTGGTTACATACAAGAATTCGGTCTTTTTTAATCATGCATGGTCTTTGGTTTGTTTAGAAGCAAGTAAATTTGATTTCTTTCGAAAATACTATCTAAATTATAGTCACGTTTGGTGAGTCAATTACCATCATTATACTATGTATTTTTTAATTAATAGAATGTTTGAATATTTCATAATTGGAAACTGTAAAAATGATATAAATAAAGTTATTATTATTAAAATCTGCACTAGTTTCTGTTAAAAGTATAAAAGATAAAGAAAACAATTATTTGTGAACGTAGGTTGAGTTGTCAATTGTCATGTAAACATAGAAGAATATCCTGAATATAGATTAATAAGAACGAGTTCATGTGAGGGGATGGTGTGATACATGTGCTTTTTGGGAAATGAATTTTTAATTACTTCTTCGTATTATTAATAGTCAAGGATAAGATCAAATAACAATCTCAATAGGTTATGGGCCCAGTTGAAACATAAAAATAAAAACCCAGGTAAAAAAAAGAACATAAAACCCAGTTAAAACCAAAACGACGAACCGGTGAAAAAGATTGGACTAGTTGGAGAATCATGGAAGGTGCAGGTGCTGTTAGGTGTTATTACGTCCTTCGACATATGGAATTTTCAGGTGACGGTATTGCTGAAGTCCAGTGGATTGATGAACATTGTGGAAGGAGAAGAGGAGTTTGTAGGGACCATGGAGGAAAAAACGAAAAAACTGTGGATCAAGAATGATGCCAAGGCACAGAGGATTTTGATAGGGACTATAGATAAAAAGGTATTTTTGTACAACTGTCAAAAAAACTTGACTTTTCTTCATCACTATGGATGCGTAAAATATTACTTTTTTTCACCGTTAAAAAAAGTCTTTTTTCACCGTTAAAAAAAGTCTTTTTTTCACTGCTGATAACTAAAATTAGAACAACTTAAAAATAATGAATATTTTAACTAAAACTTATTTCACTAAATTATGATTATATCTGTACCTTATAAAGTAAATCAGTTTCGTCATCAGCATCTCTGAGAAATTTATTGATATTATCCCTCCATAACACTTTAGATTTCTTTCCTCGGTATCCAACGCTTTTGTTCTTAATAAGCGGGACCAATTTTGAAAAATTCCTTATATCAATATTTTCCTTGACATTAGATGTTTTTTTTAACATTGAGCTCCATAACTTGGATGGTTTAAATTTTTTTATTTTTTCTCGAAATAGCATGTGAGCACATTTTCAGAAACCTTTTTTACGTTGTTCTTGTTGCGCCATTCTCGATATTGGTTATTCGTTTTCTCATATTATTAGCTTTGATTTGGCTGGTAACATATAAGATACGATTGTATTTGCTTCTTCAGTCATATCTGCGGGGGTATCACTACCACTATCATGTTCAACTTCCATCTTCTTTGAAATAATTCGAAATTAAAGCAACTACGAGCAAATACTGTCAAAGATTCAAACAATTTCAACAAACTGTTTCTATAGTTACGACACAGAAAGATCACTGGATTCATTTAAATATTGTACTGAAAGCATTATCTTCAATGATTATACGTATTTCAGACATAGATTTATAATACTAACTAGATAGCGAACATGTCAAAAATTTTGAGGCAAACGGCGACCATTTGCAGTTTGGAGTGAAATTGACTAATTCGAAAGTTGTCAATTTTTCAACGAACTGAAATATTAGAATTAGCGAGGTTATACCGTTTTTGAGGAATCTATTGTGTAAAATCATCATAATGGTACAATATTTTAATAACTAATCACCCAAATCGAAAAAAATTATTATTTGATATAGACCGAAATGTCAGTGTTCACAGAACACTAATATACAGAGTTCGTTTTTCATCATTTCTTTCAAAGGAATGTCTATGTTTCAATCAAAATTCGAGCACATATGGCATAAAACATCAAAATATTTGTGGTTCACTCCAAACTGCAAATGGCGGCGATTTGCCTCACTTTTTTCTACGTGACAGTAAGGAAGTTCGACGTCCAGTTAGTATTATAGGTCCATGATTTCAGACGATGTAAATTCACATTCACAGTTGTACAAAAAATGTTGTTTGTATTTCGTGCGTATAAAATTCGTGTTTTTATGGCACATTCGAGTGAATTTTTGGCCTCGACCTGCGGTCTCGGCCAAAATTGACACTCTCATGTGCCATGAAAAAAACACTCATTTTACGCACTTAATACAAAAATAACTATTATGCATGTTATCTATTGAGAAACTTCGGCAGAAATGTACAAAAAGTTATGCTTGCTGTTTAAAAAAGATATCGAGCAACAGAAATGTAATCTCCTTCAGGAATTTTTTAATTATACGTTTGAAAGGGGAAGTAATATGTCCTTGCACATCAGTAAACTTGAAAATTTGGCTTATCGTTTAAAAGCAATGAATCAAGAAATTGATGAAACCATGTTAATTTCCAATAGCTCTTTGCCAGATCGGTTTAATTATTTTAGTACTGCATGGGAGTCCACTCCAAAAAGTCAAAAAACTCTTATCGATCTTACGTCTAGGCTTATAACTGAAGATGAAAATAACAATAAAGAAAGCGGGCACTCAGTTGTTTTTAATGCAAGTGAAAAGATTTGTCATAAATGTTCTAAAAGGGGTCATATTGCTCGTTTTTGTAAAATCAAGGATGTTGCTAAGAACTTTTCTAGGGATGGAGGAGCATCAAGGGAGATTAAATGTTATAATTGTGGTAAGGTTGGACATTATGCTAAAAATTGTACCGTAAGAGCTAAAGCAGGACAAGGAGATGTGTCGTGTAAACTGTGTAAAAGAATCATACTGAAAGTAGTTGTTATTTCATAAATAAACAGAAGGGGAACAGAGAAGATAAAGAAGGAAAAAGAGTACCGTTTTTAACATATTCAAAAGAACAGGAAAACAGGGCATGCTCAAACCATAATGCATTTTTTGTGATAGATTCAGGATGTACCTCTCACATGGTAAATGAGAAAAGTTTGTTTAAAAAGTTTGAAGAAAAAGAAATGTAGCTAACAAGAATACTGACATAAAAGCAGAAGAAATTGGTACTATTGAAAATAAAAAGTGTATTATTTGTACCAGAGTGGAGTAAAAACTTATTATCAGTCAGTGCAATTACAGAAAATCAAGGGCAGGTTATTTTTCGAAAGGATAAGGTGTATGTCATGAAAAATGAAGGAAAAGTTTTTGAAGGTAAAAGAAATGCAACAGGACCTAAATGAAAATTGCCAAGAAACAAGTTATCTGTTAGAAACTAAAACGGACAAAGTTATAAATTGCCATCGAAAATTGGGACCCTTAAGTATCAAAAAGCTAATTGACAGGTATGATGGACATAAACGAAAGGGATACAAAAAATTTTGAGATACCATGTGAAATATGTTTGAAAAGGAAAACAAGTTAGATTTCCATTTGATAGTGAACGAACAAGAGCAACTCGGCCTTTATAAATTATGCATACTGAATTATGTGGTCCGATAGATCCAAAGACATGGGACGGAAAGAAATATATATTAACTCTTTTAGATGATTATACTCACTTTGCTGTAATATACCTTCTGAAACATAAAAAAGAAGTGACAGAATATATAAAAGAATATGTATTGGAGATGGAATCATACAAAAGCATGAAAGTATCTAAGATAAGATGTGATAATGTGTAACGTTATTATTTTGAATTTATCATAAAATGTAGTTTTGCCAAATTTACTAAGTCTCTTTCGTAAATTATTAGTTAGTAAACTTATTGGGATGGTTCATTTTCAATGTTTCCTCATTGTTGTAATTATTCACTTCGTTTACCTACCTTTTCGAATTGTTTTCCCTCAGAAAACGGTTTGTTTATTATTTGAAAATTGTGAGGTTAGTGGTGGTTGTCATTTTGTAGTTGTCATTTTGTAGTTCAAAAGCAGTGGTTGGAATTATTTGGCCTCAGTAAAGTACTTCGGAAAATCGTGGAAGAATTATAGAAATGGATTTATAGAGGCCCTCCTCTGGTATAAACTGCGTAGATTGTCAGTACCGTATTGATTCCTTTATATTATTTTGGTTTTGATGTGTTTTTCTTCTTCTTCGCTATGACAACTGATAGGCTCTGTGAACTTTGAGTATCCGGAAATTTCTGTGCGACTGTCAGAGCGGACATTTTGTGATAAGGAAATCTTTTTGGAGGTTTAGTAGAAATTTTCGAAGAAAATATCCCTAATGGCTTATGAACCGTTTCTTATAGTATTTTGTTAGGGTCCACGTGACAGGTGTTGAGTACAGTTTTTCACGTATATGGGTGCAGGTTATTCAAGTTCCCGAGTTCCACGTATTGGGTGTAGGTACCTGAGTTAGACGTACCTGGGTGTAGGTACCTGAGTTTTCACGTAGCTGAGTCATTTACGTACCTGTCAGTTTCCCACGTACTGGTCAGTTTCCACATACGTGTCAGTTATCCCCGTAGTTCGGAGTCCCGAGTACCTGAGTTATCTACGTACCTGTCAGTGAGGGGTATCAATTGGCATCTTGGAGGTCTACGTACCTGGCGTCATACGTTCAACTTACCATCTGTAATAGTTTGTGAAGGTAACCAGTGCATAGCACTGGCTTTAAGATTTTAAATCATTGGCTTTTCATTTTGATAATTTGTGATATTATTATGTAAGGTAATTTTATATGTCACTGTGAGCAATTATAGTGAGGTGCACTTCATAAGTTGCGTTGGGTACCAACAAAGGTGCTCGTGTATCCCTTCAGGATTTTATTATAGGATAATTGATCGGTATTCTCTTCAGGAATCATTGTATAGTTTAGCGTAGTTATTGATAATTTAAACCAGAACGTTAAGCTGAACGTAAGCCGATTAGTGGGTTTATTTTGTTAGTTTAGATTATTCGTTCTTATCTGATGAATGCCCGATTGCACCGTTCGTCTAAGCAATGTTTAAGCCCTGAAATGACGTTTCATCAACGGAATAAACGTCACTTAAGGGCTTAAACGTTGCTTAGACGAACGGTACAATCGGGCATTAGTGTGTTTCAGTAAGTTTTATTCTGACTACCCCTTGGGGGAAATATTTATCCGTATTATATCAACCACTGCACATACATTTTTTCTGTTTTTGGGTAATAAATAATTGTGACT
Organism: Propylea japonica; assembly: GCA_013421045.1. Lineage (NCBI taxonomy): Eukaryota > Metazoa > Arthropoda > Insecta > Coleoptera > Coccinellidae > Propylea > Propylea japonica. The sequence goes on from CM024244.1 coordinate 4,933,215, forward strand.
TGAATTTTGAGGGATTTTTGTTAACTCTTACTCTGGTAGAGGAGTAAGCAGTTCATTTACCTTGAGTGGGCAGGCAATACTCTACCTGGCGCCCATTACATTCCATCCGATAAAACTCACTTCCGTCTTCACTGAGTGTAGCCGCGAGCCTTTCATTGCCTTGAGACCGGCTTTCCCCAAAGTCTACGTTTCAAATGGAAAAGAGTAAATTAATAAAGAATTGATGAGATTTTGTAGGAAAAGGGGCATGAAAGTGGATTCAACAATACCATATTCACCCCAGTTAAATGGAAAATCGGAAAGGTTAAATAGAAAATTGATGGAAAAGGCTCGCTCACTAATCTTTGATAGTGGCATGGAAAAAAAGTTTTGGGGAGAAGCAGCTAAAGTTGCAACATACTTACTCAATAGAAGTCCAACAAGTTCGTTAAAGAAAGAAACACCATATGAGAAGTGGACAAATAAAAAACCAAACTTGGAATTTTTACAACTTCTTGGAAGTGATGCAAAGTTGATCAAGAAAAATACATAGAAGAGATAATTGAGAAATTTGGAATGCAATATGCAAAACCTGCAGAAACCCCAATGATACAAAATGATTGTTTAAGTGACAAGAATCAAGAAAAAATTAACTTTCCTTATAGAGAAGCAGTAGGCAGTTTACTATACATATCCAGCAAAACTAGACCAGACATAACTTATGCTGTGAGTTTTTGTAGTAAGAAAATGGAGAATCCGACTAGAAATGATGTAAATAATATAAAAAGAATTATGAGGTATTTGAAAGATACCAAAGCTGATGGTATTGTATACAGAAAAAACACTACCCAGTTAGAAATTGCAGCATACAGTGATTCAGACTTTGCTGTTGACAAAACTACTCGAAAGAGTACAACTGGCTATGTGGTGTACTATTGCAATGGACCAGTTACCTGGTGTTCCAGAAAACAAACTGTAGTAGCTCTATCTAGTACTGAAGCTGAGTTTATAGCCGCAGCAGAATGTGTTGAAGAGCTCTTGTATATAAAAGTATTGATTGAACACTTAACCAGTAATGATTTGAAAGTAATTCTTAACATTGATAATCAAAGTGCTATAGCTATTATTAAGAATGGTCAGTTTAATAAAGGCAGTGTGCACATAGACGTAAGATATCACTTCATTCATGAAAAGATAAGAGAAAATCTGTTTAAAATTGATCATCATATTTTCCGTACTCAAATAGTACGGAAAATATGATTGCAGACAATTATTCACTAAACCTTTAAACAAAATAAAATTTTTGAAACATAAGAATGAGTTGGTTTGTTAAGGATAAGTCCTTTGAAATTAATAATAATTATAAAACATGTTATTAATTTATAATTATAAGGACAAGGTGTTAAAAGTATAAAAGATAAAGAAAACAATTATTTGTGAACTTAGGTTAAGTTGTCAATTGTCATGTGAACATAGAAGACTATACTGAATATAGGTTAATAAGAACGAGTCCATGTAAGATGATGGTGTGATACATGTGCTTTTTGGGAAATGAATTTTTAATTACTTCTTCGTATTATTAATAGTCAAGGATAAGATAAAATAACAATCTCAACAGTTTCAATAAATATTTCTCCTGTTCTTTTTTAAAAAGGGATGATGTTCTTTCTCTCTCTCTCTCTCTCTCTCTCATTTTCGAGAAATGCTGAACACAGAATATCATAAAATAACCAATCAACCACAAAATAGTATTTGAGGAGCTTCGAAATTCGGACAGCGGACACCCTCTAGTCATTCAAATGGAATCGTCCCCACCCGGGAATATGGCGGCTATATTGGAGTTTCTGTGGTTTGAATGTCATCCGTGTTGCCGGGATAAAATCCTCATAATTCATATAGAATATTTCTACATCCAGCAATAGTATTGAAAAATTTTGATATTAGATGGACTTTATATCTGATGATGTTTCATAGTTTGGACGGAAAGCTCGAGGTCACTCATCTTCCCTAACGAAATTCTAAGAAAATATTTGATTATATGTCTAGATATGTTTAAAACAAATTATGTGTATTTTCAGCTGGCCTGATGATGGCTAACAAGCCGAAATCGATCGCCTAAGAATTAAATCTTATAGAAAAATTTTAGTGTGTTTTCCTAATCAAAATGTACACTGTTATTTTGCTAACATTTAACATAAAAAATTTCAATGTTTCTATGTTCCAGTAGCGTTTTGACATTACACGTATTGCTTCTTAATGCTTTGTGTTCGGTTGCCCTTGCCCATGACAACTGGACATTAAAATAGCATAAATTGAACATTAAAACAGGTCATTCATGATCAGTTTCGTACACATTAAAATCACCTTTTATTTTCAGGTTGACGGACAACAGGTTTAGAATTGAATTTGAAACTACACTACGACCTAGTTTCAATATGGTCTTCTGAGTTTCGTGCACAAGCGTCAAGTGTTTTCGAAAATGGACCACTAACGTTTTCTAACATGTGTTATGGTCCGGATAATCTCTCGTCAAATCCGGAAACATGATGTATAAGTGTGAAGCGCTTGTTGTCCTGGAGTTATAAAATGAAATATGTACAGGGTTTTTCACTATAATTTGACCCCCCTTCAATGTTGTTATTAAAGGAGCAAAAAAAATTTTTTTCATACAAAAATTTCACGAAATCAACCGAGGTTTTTTGATGCCAACTTCATTTTTTCAAATGAAACACCCTATATACTTTTCCATATTTGGCTAGCTCTTTTTCCCCTGATTTCGAATATGTAACATATGTTGGTCTATTTCTCTTATTTTTAACACCACAGAGTTTCAAATTTGGCAACACGACGGAGCGCCCCCGCATAACGTTTTGAAAGTTCGTGAACATTTGAGTGGCCAATTTGATCTTTGGATTGGTAATAGTGCACCCATTTCATGGCCACCAAATAGTCTCGATTTAACACCATTTGACACGTTTTTATGGCCGTTCCTAAAGGAAAAAATTCAGTCCCAAAAGACAGTTCTCTTCAACTATCTGTACGAGTAAGTTATATGTTCTAATTCTATAAAACTGTTCATCTGTATTCCTGAAGAAATAATTCAAGTGATTTTGTTCTGAAAGTGCCTATAAATTGTTAAGTATAAATCCTCATTTTATACTTTATCAACCACACGATCCCGACCCATTACAAATTGGTGACGAGGATGGGATGTTCATAAGTTATATGCTTTGTATCCACAAGTAATATACTTTGAACGAAAAGCGACCAAGGTCCGGAGTGTGAAAATTGCATACAACAGAAGAATCACGAACAACTACGAACGAGATCAAGACCTCTTTCCATCGAAGCACCCAAATCCAAGGAATGCACTTCAATCTCTACATCATCATAGCCAGCTTGTGAGAATTGTTGCTATTTCAATCTTCTCTGGAGAACTGACCATTTTTCTTCTACATTGAAGCCCATTGCTTCGCAATTATACTGCTATATCTATACTTTCTATATCATTGTTTAAAAAAAACTTATTACTAGATCAATTTCAGTTTTCTATTCCTCACAATTTCGCATTCAGCTATTTTCAAATATTTTTACTAATAAGCAAAATTTCTCAGAAATTTTTTTCCAAGATTAACAAAAGCTTTCAGAACGCTCACTACTTCTAATAATTACCAATTTCTGGCTAAAAATCATAGTTCACCATGCCTGACACTCAAATATCATTTATTTCTCTTGAAATGGCCGAAGGTATGATTATTAAATTTGATGGTGACACCAGCAAACTCCATGAATTTATCGATAATTGTACCATCGCTATGTCCTCGATCCAAGAAAAGGATAAAAAAATGTTATTCAATGTTATTCAAACGAAAATCTGCGGTCGTGCGCGATTATTAATTAAAAATCGTCATTTTCCAACCTGGCAAACTTTGAAAGATTATTTATTAGAGAGCTATACGGACAGACGTACACAAGCTCAGTGGCAACTTGAGCTCCACTCTTGCAAACAAAACCCAAATGAAGACGTGCTATCATTTTCCAATCGCGTAGAAAATTGCTACATTAAGCTAATAAGCACCCTAAGTAGTTCCATGGACGCTACGAAAAGAGAAAACTGTACGGAATTACTTCAAACACAGGCTCTCAATGTCTTCCTGATGGGCTTGAACAGGGAAATAGCGATCATTGTACGATCTCACGATCCTAGTACCTTAGAGGATGCTATACGCCTCGCCTTAGGCGAAAAACAAGAAATTAAATCTATGCGCGACATCGCGAAATTTCAAAATGTTGGTAATAACAATCGCCAAAATAATTTCACTTACCCTTTCTATAGAAATAGAGCTCCTAATTCCATTACGTCTAACCAACCTTCATGTAACCGTAGCTTCCAACAACCACGTAACACTGAATCAAGAACTGTTGAAATATCTAACTATTGCAAAAACGTGGGCCACTTGATAAGCGAATGTAGCAAACGACAATTCAATAATTCTAGATCTCAACTAAGACAAAATCAAACACCCCGTTTTAATCACCAGAATCCTCCATACGACCAGAATTCAGCTGGTCCTAGCTCAGCACGAATCTTAACAGCTAACATCCTCGGTTGTAGTACTTACTTAGAACTCCAATCACCCGATTTATCAGGGAATCGATTCCTTCTAGATACCGGCGCTAGCGTGAGTTTAGTTAAAATTGAAGCCCTAAGATATGATGTACAACGTGACTATTCTGAACATATCGCGTTACAAGGAATAAACACGAGCGTTGTTGAAACAATTGGTAGCTGCAATTTATTTTTCCCGGGGTTAGGAAACTATTATAAATTTCATTTGATCCCTGTCGAATTCCCAATAGACTGCACGGGAATGATCGGAAACGATCTATTAAAAACTTTTGGTGGTCGAATCGACTATGAAATGGACACCATATCTTTTAAAAACGGTATGGAAATCCCTCTATCCCTAAGTTATCAGGAAGTCAATCCTTCAACACCAGAGGAAAATATCGATTTCGGCATATCGCCACCTTCAGAGGAAAGAAAGCCACAAATTATTCCCCCCAGATGTGAGAAAATAATTTCAATATGTATTGAAAATCCTCCCAAATCCCGACAGGGTATAGTACGAAAGCAAGAAATTGCTACCGATGTATACTTGTGTGAAAGTATCGTGACCGTCGACAGCAAGAATCAAGCTCTAACTTCCGTACTCAATACAAGTGAGAAATCAATTACCCTAAACAATCTCACAGTAACATTAGATCCCTTCGAAAATACTTCAGAAAACACGGGATCGGTAAAGCAATATCGCTCAAACTCCCGCGCCATACGGTTAGATTTTCTAAGAGATAACATACATACAGAACACCTAAACGAAGAAGAAAAGGAATCCCTTCTAGACTTATGCTACGAATTCAACGACATTTTCTTCCTCAGAGGCGACATTCTTACATATTCAGATGCTGTGATGCATGAAATCCACACAACCACCAAAGAACTGGTAAAAGCAAAAACATACCGTTACCCACATGTCCACAAGGCAGATGTCGAGAAACAAATCAAGGAGATGTTGGACCAAGACATCATTGAGCCATCCTCCTCTCCCTGGAGCGCTCCTGTATGGGTTGTCCCTAAAAAACCCGCGGCTTATGGCGATAAACGATGGCGCTTAGTGATCGATTATCGTAAGCTGAATAGTGTGAGCCTAGGCGACTCATACCCCTTGCCCAATATTGTGGATATTTTGGACCAGCTTGGACATTCCAAATACTTTTCGACATTGGACCTCGCATCTGGATTTCACTCCTTCAAAATGGCACCACAAGACGCTGACAAAACGGCTATCTCCGTATCTTCTGGGCACTACCAATTCAAAAGGATGCCATTTGGATTAAAGGGTAGTCCTCCGACATTCCAAAGGGCCATGAACACGGTTCTTGCTGGCATAAACAACTACAGATGTTTTGTCTACTTGGATGACGTTGTAGTACATGCCAATGACTTAAAAACGCATAATGACCGATTACGTGAAGTTTTCGAACGGTTGTCACAATTCAATCTGAAACTTCAACCCGAAAAATGTGAGTTTTTACGTAAGGAAGTTATGTACCTTGGCCATCTAATAACGGATGAAGGAGTGAAACCAGACCCCAGCAAAATCTCAACGATTCAAAATTACCCACCGTTGAAAAATATTGACGATATTCGCGCTTTCCTTGGTCTAGTCGGATACTATCGCAGGTTCATTCCCAATTTCGGTAAGCTTGCCCAAAACCTCACCAAATTATTGAAAAGGAATACCCCTTTTAAATGGACCAGCCAACAACAGAGTGCGTTCAACGAGCTCAAGAAAATATTGGTTTCCCAGCCAATCTTACAATACCCCGATTTTACAAAAACTTTCAACCTTTCCATTGATGCCAGTAATTACGCAATCGGCGCAGTCCTATCCCAAGGACAAATAGGGACAGATCTACCCATAAGTTACGCTAGTAGAACCCTAAATGGGGCCGAACAGAATTACAGCACCATAGAAAAGGAACTCCTAGCCATCATATGGGCCGTAAAACACTTTCGACCATATTTATACGGTAGGAAATTTTTTATATTTACGGATCATCGACCCCCTACTTGGCTTTTCAGCGTAAAAGACCCAAGCTCCCGACTAGTAAGATGGCGCTTACTACTAGAGGAATATGAATATACTATTGAATACCGAGCAGGAAAAACGAACCAGGTAGCCGATGCCTTGAGTCGTATACCACCTGTCCTATATATATCCCCTACCACATATTCATACAATGAATTCCTGAGCACGTGTGGAAAATCGATAATTTTGTATAACAAAATAAATGAACTGGACCTTTCAATACTCGATCAACGTGGAAACCGCGTCTTGTTCATCTCCAAAGACATGGAAAGAATGAATACGTATGTTAATGATATCCTCTCGAAAAACAATCATAAATCCGCACTCGAAAAACTTGATCTTTGGAAAGGGAACATTTACGCCCTAGGTAGTGATGAATTAACCTTTTACCTAGTGTATAAGGACCACTACTGGGATGAAGCCGACTATCAAGATATATTCGTGACCTTGGGTAAACTCAGAGAGCATCTGATTAAAACGAATAAACGTTCGTTTTTCATTCCTAAAGTCGGAACCCCATTCGATAAACTAGACCATCAAAAAATCCGAACAATGCTGAGATATTTCTTTCAAGACACCAATATTGAAATAAATATCTGTTGTGACACTCTTACTCGACCAGAAGCGGATTAAATCTCAAAAATAATATCCGAAAATCACAACACGCCAACAGGAGGACACTCAGGAGTCTATAAAACTCTTAAGAGGATTAAAAAATCCTACACCTGGGAGAAAATGAAAGATGACATCGTAGAGTTCATCAAAAACTGCGAATCCTGTCAAAAAAACAAATTGGTCAGGAAAAAAACCAAGGAACCAATGCAGATCACGACGACTTCAGAAAAACCCTTTCAAAGAGTGGCCCTGGATATGGTAGGTCCCTTTCCGGTATCAATAAACGGAAATCGGTTCATTCTCACCCTACAGGATGACCTCATCTACGCCATCCCAAACCATGAAGCGAAAACCGTATCCGATCAATTCGTTAAAAGATTCATATGCACTTTTGGAATCCCCGAATCCATTTTTACAGACCAAGGAAAAGAATTTACGTCTAATATATTCAAAGAAGTTGCGAAAATGTTCAAGATTAAAACACTCAACACAACTGCCTATCACCCCCAAACAAACGGAGCATTATGAAGAGATCATATTGGGACGAATGGCTCGCTTTTGCCACTTTTTCCTATAACACGGCTGTGCATTCATCTACCAATTCACCCCACATGAACTTGTTTTCGGACAATGCGCATCTGTACCTTCCCAGTTCAATCATCCCACTCAATTTAAATATACATATGACGACTACGTAGATGAATTAAAATTGAAAATACAAAAAAGCAATGAAGTTGCAAGGGAAAATTTAATCAAATCAAAAGAGACAAACAAGGCCATTTATGATAAGAAAATAAATTCTGTCTCTTTTAAAATCGGTGATATGGTTTACCTCGAAAACACCCAAGTACGACCCAACACATCTAAAAAACTCAGTCCGCATTATACTGGTCCTTATGAAATAATACAAATCAACTCTCCCGTAAATTCTACAATAAGAATCAAGAGGAAAGCTGTTGAGGTTCATAATGATCGTTTAAAATTGGCCTTTGTTTCAGGGCAATAATGATCAGGGTGTATGGTAAACACCCTTTTGCAACCATCTCCTGGAATTTTCTTCGATTACCTAGGAACCGTAAAACTCTATGAAACTTCATGGAAATTAGTATCCTACCTCGAGCTCAATTCATTCATTCAAAAAACGGAACTCATAAACACAAACCTAAGGAAATCACGAGGAATTTGTTTCAATCATTCCATCTCCAACTTATGTAAAACTTCACTACAAATCATAGAAAGAATTCTTCCCATCATTTTCGAAAAAGACTCAATATTAAAAGATCTTTCCAATCAAAAAAGAAACAGACGAGGAATCATAAATGGAATCGGTTCAGTATTTAACTCACTAACGTTCAAAGAAACAACAATATTTTTGATAAAAATTTCCAACTGTTACGGAATTTAACGGAACAAACTTCTGCGACCTTATTTAATCTCGAATTAAAACTAGTAATCGAATAACAATTATCGTTATTAACCCTTCTTATTAGTGAACTCAATAACGAATATTCTAACACCATAAATGCAATCCTGTTTGGAAAATCAAATCAAATACATCCAAGCATTATCAGTCCTAATCGATACCTAGAATAATTGGTAAAAACCGTTCCATATTTACCAACTACTTATCATATGCTTCTTCCTTAGAAAAGATTAATGCCCCAGAACTAATATCTCTCGTACCTATGAAACATCATTTCACTGAGAATCGTTTTATCTTCGTAATTAGCACACCGAACTCCGCTACACCAGTCCCAAGCCTGGGGTCTCCTCGAAAGAGAGGAGAAAGGAGGAGGGGGAGGAGTAACAACCTCGTTAAAAAACCTGGGTTCATCTGGCCCGGATGATAGCACCCTGTTAGGGCCCCTGCCAGGGTACGGCGAAGCTGCTGTCTTGTAGGCGGATGTTGGTTCATCAAAGACTAGAGGAAGACAACCTTGACGACAAATTACCTGGTCCTCCAGGTTGGGGGTTTGGGCAATGGGTCAGCTACCCATTACTTGTAAAACAAAATTTTTGCCAAAATCCTAGCACACAGCCTCGGAAATTGGACGGATATAAATGGAACAGACCACGGTAACGGGAAAAGGATATGATTTTTGGTACCTGGAACGTTCAGGGATTAAGAACAAAAGCAGAAGATGTACTCAAAGGATTGCAACAAGCGAAGGTCGATATGGCTGTATTGTCGGAGACAAAAAAGAAGGGAAACGGAATTGAATATACTGCGGACTATACAGGGTGAGTCTTTGACCTTGCAGAATATTTTAACACAAGATTCCTGAAGCCAAAGAAACATTTTTTTCCCATACCATTTTTTCCGATACGGCTTGGTTCGTAAGATCAGACTGTTGAAAATCCATAAAAAAATTTAATTTCGATCATATCTCGCGAACGATCTCATCGAATGAGATGATTTTTGAATATAGTTTTTTATTGATACGATGAATGTTCCTGCATTACAAAATTTCATCCACATCCTCCTGTTTCTTTAATATGACTATAACATTTCATAAAAATACCAGAAATTCAAAGAATCCAACTTTTAAAAATAATTTGATGCTATTCAACGAATTTTTGACCATTTTGGAAAGTAAAAGTATTCCTTATTTTTTTCGTATGATGCGTCGTTTTCGAGTAATCTGAAATTCAAAAATAAAAAAATATCTGTGAAATTCCGAGTATTGGGTACTTTGGCTGAATGCAACTCTGTTCAAAAATTCACAGAATTCAATTTTCCCTATGTGGTCACTTTGACAAATTTCAAGAATAATTCGAGAATTTGTTATCTGGAATGATGAATGGTAAGAGAACTAGCGGATTTTCTTAAAATGGGGTTATAATGAATAAGCTCACCTCTATACTTCTTCAGTGTAAATCCTTATCTATTCAAGCAAATTTCCACACCACTTTCGAAGTACCTATTGCAATTTTGTTTCGTTGAGCTTTGACATACGTTGATCCAAATTTACATTACGTTAGAATACGTTCATTTCTCATTTATTCATCATATGTATTTATATTACCACTAAAATGACCTTAATAAGTAATATTCATGAAGTCGTAGATTTTTGAAAAACAAACTAACCACAGAACACCGATGTCAAAGAATCTAGTGTCACTTCTGTGACTTTCACCATGCGGACCACAGAACATAAATATGCGGACACCCCTTGAAATTCAATCGCCCCAACTGGTGTTTATGAACGTGAAATGTCATGCGTGTTATGGTTGAGTTGAGTTGTTGTTTTGATTTCGGAAGATTTCAAGAGAGAAGGAAATGAATGCTATAGCTAGAATAGGTGGTTTAAAAGTTAATCCGATATAATCAAAAATGAAGTATACATCAAGAAGAGATTATCTGTTTTCATCACTAGCAAAATTTTGGATGAATCAATCATTGCATTAGAAAATATACAACTGGTATTGAAAAAGTGAGTTCATATTTCTTTCTTTAATACAGCAGCTTATTTGAAAATTCGAATGGTATATCTATTATCTACTCGTTTCTTGATACAATAGCTTATTTCAAAGGTTTGAATGCTATATCTCGTACTTGCAAAAATTCAGTGGTTAGTTTACCAGTGGCGGCATAGCTCATTCTGAAAACTAAAAGGGCTATATCTTCTTATTTAGGCCGAATCGGAAAAAATGGTATGGGAAAAAAATGTTTCTTTGGCTTCAGGAATCTTGTGTTAAAATATTCTGCAAGGTCAAAGACTCACCCTGTATACACATTTACAGCGGAGTACCAAAATCCAGAAGAGCAGAAGAGGAGTCTCAATTATTATAAACCGGAATATCAGAAATGGCTCGTTAGTTGGAAGGCAATAAATGAAAGAATTGTTGCAGCTAATCTTGAAATACGGGGACACAGAGTGTCGCTTATTGGTGTGTATGCTCCCAACGAAGACGCAAACCTAACCGAAAAAGATGAGTTCTATGACTTACTTGGGGACACAATCGCTGAAGTGGAAAATAAACGAAAGATAGTACTGCTAGGAGACTTTAATGCCCGAACAGGAAGCAGGGACAACGATTGCGTGATTGGAAAGTATGGCGAGGAAACATTGAACGTTAATGGCCAGCGACTGATTGATGTATGCAAAGAACATAAACTCAAAATACTAAACGGCTTCTTTCAACATAAAAACATACATAAATACACCTGGTATCAAGATACAAGAGGCCTGAGATCCATCATCGATTATGCCATTATAGGACAAAAAACAAGATTCTATGTCCAAGACACCAGAGTATACAGAGGTATAGAATGCGGATCAGACCACCACGTCCTAACATCAAGAATTCGAATTCCATTCAAATCCAACTGTAGGTCAGAAAATCAACCAAGTGATCAAAGAATAGATCAAATCAAATACAACCTTGGTGGCCTGTATGACGAGAGTACCAGAAGGCTCTACCAGTCTAGACTTGATGACAAGCTGAAGGACGAGTATCTTACCCAGGAGACGGAACATCTGTACAATCATGTAACTGAGGCGATGCACTCTGCGGCGTGTGAAGCTATTGGTAAGAAGAGCATAAACCATACAACTCAGAGCAGTAATATTACATGGAATTCAACTCTCGAAGAACACAGAACAAAAAAACAGGAAGCTTATAAACAGTGGCTAAACAGTAAAAACCCAAGCGATAAACTAGTATATATAAAAATACAAAAAGGTTATAAGACATTAATCAATCAAAGTAAGAACGAGACTTGGGAAAATAAACTGAGAGAGCTGGATTCCTTTATGGGTGGTAGAAGATCGTCGGAGGCGTGGAAATTAATAAAAGCCCTGAGAACTAACACTTCCAATAAAACGCACATATCGTCAGTTCAGATGGATGTTTGGGAACAACATTACTCCAGAGAACTTGCAGAAGATAGACAAGAATACACTAGCACTTCTCCAACAAAATACAACATACAGGGCCAACACATAGATGTTACTGAGGATATGATTAGGGAAGCTATAAAATCAATGAAAAATATAAAAGCTGCAGGACCGAAAAGTCTGCCTGCTGAGCTGTTGAAAAATGGGACAGAGAAATTAATGAAACACCTCCAAGAGCTCTTCACCCGATACATAAATGGGAACAGCATTCCAACATGTTGGAAGGAAGCATGGATAACACCCATCATAGAAAAGGACCACCCGATAACTGTGATAACTATAGATGTATATCTGTCACAAGTACTATGAGTCGCCTGTACGGTAAAATATTAAGGAATATCATCGAGAAAGAATATGGTCCTCATGAAATAGAGCAGCAGGCTGGATTTCCTGCATCGATCATATCTTCAGCATCTTGCAGCTGAATGAGAAGAGAGTGGCGACAAATAGGGAGGTTCATCTACTCTTTGTGAACTTGACCAAGGCCTATGATACGGTACCGGTTCAAAAGCTCTGGAAAGTCTTGGAACAGTCTACTATAGATAACACCATATTAAAAGCTATTAAGCAACTGTATGATGGATCTGTGTCTCGAGTTAAGGTGGAAGATAGGCTATCAGAGAGGTTCAGGTTAACTAAAGGTCTTAGACAAGGATGTTGCCTTTCCCCAACGTTATTTGAAATATACCTGAATGAAGTCTTGAAGAAGTGGAGGAAAGCATGCAGAGGAATGGGAATACCACTTACCGAGGATACAACACTTTATACACTGCATTTTGCAGATGATCAGGTAGTGGTGACTCAGGACGCAGAAGATCTGGAGTTTATCGCCAGAAGGCTCTTTAAGGAATATAAGGACTGGGGTTTGTCGGTCAACAGAGAGAAGACGCAGTATCTGTGTGTTGGCAGCAACAATGTGGAAGATCTCCGAGTAGATGAAAACACTCGTATCAGCTCATGTAAGGAATACACCTACCTTGGGACAAGAATAGATAAAGGAGGTCGTACGGAAAAAGAGATAGAGATAGAAGATCGTATCGTGAAAGGGAGACAGGTCATCGGATGTCTGAATTCTATCCTATGGGCTAAAGAGATATCAAGAGAGCGGAAACACCAAATATATAATGCCATATTCAAAAGCATAGTGCTCTATGGCTGCGAGACGTGGCAAATGAATAAAAATCTGGAACGTCGTCTGATGGCGCTCGAGATGGACTTCTGGCGTAGATCAGCTGGTAAGTCGAGATTGGAGCGAGTGAGAAATGAGAAAGAAATAAGGGAGATTATGAAGGTGGAAGACACGATATTCGATGAAGTGCAGAGAAGGCAATTAGTATGGTACGCACATGTAGAAAGGATGCAGGAAGATCGAATTCCCAAAATGGTTCTAAGGTGGACGCCAACGTAGAAAAGAAAGAGAGGAAGACCTAAACAAACATGGATTGGCGGAGTACACAAGCAATGTCTGAACGGAACTTACAGTCAGGAGACTGGGAAGATAGAAGAATATGGAAACTAGGAATCGGAAGGCGTAGAACGCTATAAAACCGATATATAATATATATTTATATATTAGCACACTGTAGGTTAATCGAGTAGATTTCGATCTTTTCAAAATAATTCCTGTTCCGACACCTAATAATAAGAAACATCATCTATTCATTTTACCACAATTCCATTTCCTAGCTATCTCGGAACCTAAATCGACATGTACATCATTTAATGATTTAACTTTTTGTAAACAAATTGAATCACAAAATTTCATTTGCATTGAACAAACTCCTATCTTTTCGGTGTACACACGCCCTATTTGCGAAACCGAATCATTATTACTGCACAAAGCCATTCCAAAGACATGCGATATACGTTTGAGTAATTTCACTTCAGAAATGTGGTACTCTTTATCAATGGAAATTTCATGGATTTATGTACTTCCTAAACCCACCAAAGTTACGGTTACATGCGAAAACCATTTCACGAGAGATTATATTTTGGAAAAAACAGGTTTGCTCCAAATTCAATCAAATTGTAAAATCCATAGTCGAACGACCATATTAATTTCAACGGAAACAATCGGAAAAGAAAGTTTGGACAAATCTATCTTACCTAATTTTGACATCATTAAAGACGATTGTTGTAATTACAATTTAACTAGAAACTTTTCAACTAAGCTCTATGTGAGTTCATCTCATCTTTTCACACTAGACAAAGAAAGTCTTAATATAGCCACCCATAAATTAAGAAATTTGATTTCAGATGTAAACATATTAGAAGAAGTGAGTTTACCGTCTGAAATTTTGAATAATTCATATTTTGTATATATTTTTATGACCTTTGTTAAATTGATAGCATTATATTTCACATACCGATGTTTCAAATATATTAAAAATACCACTGGTTAACACTGTGTAATCTCTGTAAAAAACCAAAGGCAACAGTTGAGCCAAATAAATATGGTAACTATAAAAGAAGAAAACCAGGCATCACATGGGTTGAGACGCAGTGAGCGTTTAGCACATCTCAAAGTGAATTTAGATTAGAGACATTTTATTACTACGAATTTATTATACATATATTGACAAAATTTTATAAAAATTGTTCCCTTAGGGGGTAGGTGTAATGTCCCAACACTCCCTCAAGAGACGCCTATGTCTTGTTACTCATCATAGTTATCTACTGTCCAGAGTGACCATTCTATTGACAATGTATTCATCTTAAATCAAAGGAAACAAATATCTTTTAGGTATAATTATGGGTGTGCAAATAAACTACCCAATCTTATAATGTAAGTTATCGCTATGGAAATTATTGGTAGGAATTTGTATTCTTCTGTTAAATAGGAATTTGTACTTAGATCTAATTACTTGTTATCATTCTCAATGTCATCTTCAAATAATGTAACATTTAAATACAGAGGACACCGTCCCAAAAGACAGTTCTCTTCATTTATCTGTACGAGTAAGTTATATGTTCTAATTCCATAAAACTTTCATCTGTATTCCTGAAGAAAAAGTGATTTCGTTGTGAAAGTGCTAATAAATTGTTAAGTATAAATCCTCATTTTATACTTTATCAACCACACGATCCCGACCCATTACAAATTGGTGACGAGGATGGGGTTCATAAGTTATATGCTTTGTATCCACAAGTAATATACTTTGAACGAAAAGCGACCAAGGTCCGGAGTGTGAAAATTGCATACAACAGAAGAATCACGAACAACTACGAACGAGATCAAGACCTCTTTCCATCGAAGCACCCAAATCCAAGGAATGCACTTCAATCTCTACATCATCATAGCCAGCTTGTGAGAATTGTTGCTATTTCAATCTTCTCTGGAAAACTGACCAGTTTCTTCTATATTGAAGCCCATTGCTTCGCAATTATACTGCTATATCTATACTTTCTATATCATTGTTTGAAAAAAACTTATTACTATATCAATTTCAATTTTCTATTTCTCAACAAATTTCATATATTTTCACTAATGAGCAAAATTTCTCAGAAATTTTTTTCCAAGATTAACAAAAGCTTTCAGAACGCTCACTACTCTAATAATTAACAAATTTGTGGCTAAAAATCTTTTGTTCGCCATGCCTGACACTCAAATATCATTTATTTCTCTTGAAATGGCCGAACGTATGATTATTAAATTTGATGGTGACACCAGCAAATTCCATGAATTTATCTATAATTGTACCATCGCAATGTCCTCGATCCAAGAAAAGGATAAAAAAATGTTATTCAATGTTATTCAAACGAAAATCTGCGGTCGTGCGCGATTATTAATTAAAAATCGTCATTTTCCAACCTGGCAAACTTTGAAACATTATTTATTGGAGAGCTATACGGACAGACGTACACAAGCTCAGTGGCAACTTGAGCTCCACTCTTGCAAACAAAACCCAAATGAAGGCGTGCTATCATTTTCCAATCGCGTAGAATATTGCTACATTACATTAAGCTATTAAGCACCCTAAGTAGTTCCATGGACGCTACGAAGAGAGAAAACTGTACGGAATTACTTCAAACACAGGCTCTCAATGTCTTCCTGATGGGCTTGAACAGGGAAATAGCGATCATTGTACGATCTCACGATCCCAGTACCTTAGAGGATGCTATACGCCTCGCCTTAGGCGAAGAACAAGAAATTAAATCTATGCGCGACATCGCGAAATTTCAAAATGTTGGTAATAACAATCGCCAAATAATTTCACTAACCCTTCCTATAGAAATAGAGCTCCTAATTCCAACACGTCAAACCAACCTTCATGTAACCGTAGCTTCCAACAACCACGTAACACTGAATCAAGAACTGTTAAAATATGTAACTATTGCAAAAACGTGGGCCACTTGATTAGCGAATGTAGGAAACGACAATTCAATAATTCTAGATCTCAACTAAGACAAAATCAAACACCCCGTTTTAATCACCAGAATCCTCCATACGACCACAATTCAGCTGGTCCTAGCTCAGCACGAATCTTAACAGCTAACATCCTCGGTTGTAGTACTTACTTAGAACTCCAATCACCCGATTTATCAGGGAATCGATTCCTTCTAGATACCGGCGCTAGCGTGAGTTTCAGTTAAAATTGAAGCCCTAAGATATGATGTACAACGTGACTATTCTGAACATATCGCGTTACAAGGAATAAACACGAGCGTTGTTAAAACAATTGGTAGCTGCAATTTATTTTTCCCGGGGTTAGGAAACTATTATAAATTTCATATGATCCCTGTCGAATTCCCAATAGACTGCACGGGAATAATCGGAAACGATCTATTAAAAACTTTTGGTCGTAGAATCGACTATGCAATGGACACCATATCTTTTAAAAACGGTATGGAAATCCCTTTGTCCCTAAGTTCTCAGGAAATGGCGAAAAAAGAAGTCAATCCTTCACCACCAGAGGAAAATATCGATTCCGGCATATCGCCACCATCAGAGGAAAGAAAGCCACAAATTATTCCCCCCAGATGTGAGAAAATAATTTCAATATGTATTGAAAATCCTCCCAAATCCCGACAGGGTATAGTACGAAAGCAAGAAATTGCTACCGATGTATACTTGTGTGAAAGTATCGTGACCGTCGACAGCAAGAATCAAGCTCTAACTTCCGTACTCAATACAAGTGAGAAATCAATTACCCTAAACAATCTCACAGTAACATTAGATCCCTTCGTAATTACTTCAGAAAACACGGGATCGGTAAAGCAAATTCGCCCAAACTCCCGCGCCATACGGTTAGATTTTCTTAGAGATAACATACATACAGAACACCTAAACGAAGAAGAAAAGGAATCCCTTCTAGACTTATGCTACGAATTCAACGACATTTTCTTTCTCAGAGGCGACATTCTTACATATTCAGATGCTGTGATGCATGAAATCCACACAACCACCAAAGAACCGGTAAAAGCAAAAACATACCGTTACCCACAAGTCCACAAGGCAGAAGTCGAGATACAAATCAAGGAGATGTTGGACCAAGACATCATTGAGCCATCCTCCTCTCCCTGGAGCGCTCCTGTATGGGTTGTCCCTAAAAAACCCGCGGCTAATGGCGATAAACGATGGCGCTTAGTGATCGATTATCGTAAGCTGAATAGTGTGAGCCTAGGCGACTCATACCCCTTGCCCAATATTGTGGATATTTTGGACCAGCTTGGACATTCCAAATACTTTTCGACATTGGATCTCGCATCTAGATTTCACTCACACAAGACGCTGACAAAACAGCTATCTCTATCCCTTCTGGGCACTACCAATTCAAAAGGATGCCATTTGGATTAAAGGGTAGTACTCCGACATTCCAAAGGGCCATGAACACGTTCTTGCTGGCATAAACAACTACAGATGTTTTTCTACTTGGATGACGTTGTAGTACATGCCGATGACCTAAAAACGCATAATGACCGATTACGTGAAGTTTTCGAACGGTTTTCACAATTCAATCTGAAACTTCAACCCGAAAAATGTGAGTTTTTACGTAAGGAAGTTATGTACCTTGGCCATCTAATAACAGATGAAGAAGTGAAACCAGACTCCAGCAAAATCTCAACGATTCAAAATTACCCACCGTTGAAAATATTGACGATATTCGCCTTTCCTTGGTCTAGTCGGATACTATCGCAGGTTCATTCCCAATTTCGGTAAGCTTGCCCAAAACCTCACCAAATTATTGAAAAATAATACCCCTTTTAAATGGACCAGCCAACAACAGAGTGCGTTCAACGAGCTCAAGAAAATATGGTTTCCCAGCCAATCTTACAATACCCCGATTTTACAAAAACTTTCAACCTTTCCATTGATGCCAGTAATTACGCAATCGGCGCAGTCCTATCCCAAGGACAAATAGGGACAGATCTACCCATAAGTTACGCTAGTAGAACCCTAAATGGGGCCGAACAGAATTACAGCACCATAGAAAAGGAACTCCTAGCCAATCATATGGGCCGTAAAACACTTTCAACCATATTATACGGTAGGAAATTTTCTATATTTACGGATCATCGACCCCCTACTTGGCTTTTCAGCGTAAAAGACCCAAGCTCCCGACTAGTAAGATGGCGCTTACTACTAGAGGAATATGAATATACTATTGAATACCGAGCAGGAAAAACGAACCAGGTAGCCGATGCCTTGAGTCGTATACCACCTGTCCTATATATCCCCTACCACATATTCATACAATGAATTCCTGAGCACGTGTGGAAAATCGATAATTTTGTATAACAAAATAAATGAACTGGACCTTTCAATACTCGATCAACGTGGAAACCGCGTCTTGTTCATCTCCAAAGACATGGAAAGAATGAATACGTATGTTAATGATATCCTCTCGAAAAACAATCATAAATCCGCACTCGAAAAACTCGATCTTCGGAAAGGGAACATTTACGCCCTAGGTAGTGATGAATTAACCTTTTACCTAGTGTATAAGGACCACTACTGGTATAAAGCCGACTATCAAGATATATTCGTGTCGGCCCCGTCGCGCAGCGGTAGCGCATTGGCCTGGGATGCCAGGGGTCCCGGGTTCGAATCCCGGCAAGGACATGGACGTTGTGAAAAGTCTTGGTGGTGGTGTGGCGTCTTCACATCGCAAAGAAATCAATAAACTACGGATCCTGGGAACATAGCCAGAGTTGCTGACCCCAGATGTATTCGTGACCTTGGGTAAACTCAGAGAGCATCTGATGAAAACGAATAAACGTTCGTTTTTCATTCCTAAAGTCGGAACCCCATTCGATAAACTAGACCATCAAAAAATCCGAACAATGCTGAGATATTTCTTTCAAGACACCAATATTGAAATAAATATCTGTTGTGACACTTTACTCGACCAGAAGCGGAGGAAATCTCAAAATAATATCCGAAAATCACAACACGCCAACAGGAGGACACTCAGGAGTCTATAAAACTCTTAAGAGGATTAAAAAATCCTACACCTGGGAGAAAATGAAAGATGACATCGTAGAGTTCATCAAAAACTGCGAATCCTGTCAAAAAAACAAATTGGTCAGGAAAAAAACCAAGGAACCAATGCAGATCACGACGACTTCAGAAAAACCCTTTCAAAGAGTGGCCCTGGATATTGTAGGTCCCTTTTCGGTATCAATAAACGGAAATCGGTTCATTCTCACCCTACAGGATGACCTCACTAAATATACGCAAGCCTACGCCATCCCAAACCATGAAGCGAAAACAGTATATGATCAATTCGTTAAAAGATTCATATGCACTTTTGGAATCCCCGAATCCATTTTTACAGACCAAGGAAAAGAATTTACGTCTAATATATTCAAAGAAGTTGCGAAAATTTTCAAGATTAAAACACTCAACACAACTGCCTATCACCCCCAAACAAACGGAGCATTAGGAAGAGTGCACGCTACTCTCGCTGATTATTTAAAAAATTTCGTCAAACAAGATCAATCAGATTGGGACGAATGGCTCGCTTTTGCCACTTTTTCCTATAACACGGCTGTGCATTCATCTACCAAATTCACCCCACATGAACTTGTTTTCGGACAATGCGCATCTGTACCTTCCCAGTTCAATCATCCCACTCAATTTAAATTACATATGACGACTACGTAGATGAATTAAAATTGAAAATACAAAAAAGCAATGAAGTTGGAAGGGAAAATTTAATCAAATCAAAAGAGACAAACAAGGCCATTTATGATAAGAAAATAAATTCTGTCTCTTTTAAAATCGGTGATATGGTTTACCTCGAAAACACCCAAGTACGACCCAACACATCTAAAAAACTCAGTCCGCATTATACTGGTCCTTATGAAATAATACAAATCAACTCTCCCGTAAATTCTACAATAAGAATCAAGAGGAAAGCTGTTGAGGTTCATAATGATCGTTTAAAATTGGCCTTTGTTTCGGGGCAATGATGATCAGGGTGTATGGTCACACAGACGCACCTTTAAACATAACCCTTTTGCAACCATCTCCTGGAATTTTCTTCGATTACCTAGGAACCGTAAAACTCTATGAAACTTCATGGAAATTAGTATCCTACCTCGAGCTCAATTCATTCATTCAAAAAACGGAACTCATAAACACAAATCTAGGGAAATCACGAGGAATTTGTTTCAATCATTCCATTTCCAACTTATGTAAAACTTCACTACAAATCATAGAAAGAATTCTTCCCATCATTTCGAAAAAGACTCATATTAAAAGATCTTTCCAATCAAAAAAGAAACAGACGAGGAATCATAAATGGAATCGGTTCAGTATTTAAAACCTTATTCGGTGTAATGGATGACGACGATGCTCAACATTATGACGAGGCTATAAACAAAATATCGTCGAACGATAAACATCTCGTATCAGTCTTAAAAAATCAAATTCAAATAGTACAATCTACTATAACTAATTTTAACTCATCCTCACTAACGTTCAAAGAAACAACAATATTTTTGATAAAATTTCCAACTGTTACGGAATTTAACGGAACAAACTTCTGCGACCTTATTTAATTCGAATTAAAACAAGTAATCGAATAACAATTATCGTTATTAACCCTTCTTATTAGTGAACTCAATAACGAATATTCTAACACCATAAATGCAATCCTGTTTGGAAAATCAAATCAAACACATACAAGCATCATCAGTCCTAATCGATACCTAATGATAAGAAACATCATCTATTCATTTTACCTCAATTCCATTTCCTAGCTATTTCGGAACCTAAATCGACATATACATCATTCAATGATTCAACTTCTTGTAAACAAATTGAATCACAACTCCCATCCTCCTATCTTTTCGGTGTACACACGCCTTATTTGCGAAACCGAATTATTATCACTGCACAAAGCCATTCCAGAGACATGCTATATACGCTTGAGTAATTTCACTTCAGAAATGTGGTACTCTTTATCAATGGAAATTCATGGATTATGTACTTCCTAAACCCACCAAAGTTACGGTTACATGCGAAAACCATTTCACGAGAGATTATATTGGAAAAAACAGGTATGCTCCAAATTCAATCAAATTGTAAAATCCATAGTGGAACGATCATATTAATTTCAACGAAAACAATCAGAAAAGAAAGTTTCGACAAATCTATCTTACCTAATTTTGACATCATTAAAGACGACTGTTGTAATTACAATTTAACTAGAAACTTTTAAACTAAGCTCTATGTGAGTTCATCTCATCTTTTTACACTAGACAAAGAAAGTATTAATATAGCCAGCCATAAATTAAAAAATTTGATCTCAGATGTAGACATATTAGAAGAAGTGAGTTTACCGTCTGAAATTTTGAATAATTCTTATTTTGTATATATTTTTATGACCTTTGTTAAATTGATAGCATTATATTTCACATACCGATGTTTCAAATATATTAAAAATACCACTGGTTAACACTGTGTAATCTCTGTAAAAAACCAGAGGCAACAGTTGAGCCAATAAATATGGTAACCATAAAAGAAGAAAACCAGGCATCACATGGGTTGAGACGAGTGAGCGTTTAGCACATCTCAAAGTAAATTTAGATTAGAGACATTTCATAACTATGAATTTATTATACATATATTGAATATATTGACAAAAATTTCATAAAAATTTTTCCCTTAGGGGGGAGGTGTAATGTCCCAACACTCCCTCAAGAGACGCCTATGTCTTGTTACTCATTATAGTTATCTACTGTCCAAAGTGACCATTCTATTGACAATGTATCCATCTTAAATCAAGGAAACAAATATGTTTTAGGTATAATTATGGGTGTGCAATTAAACTACCCAATCTTATAATGTAAGTTATCGCTATGGAAGTTATTGGTAGGAATTTGTATTCTTCTGTTAAATAGGAATTTGTACTTAGATCTAATTACTTGTTATCATTCTCATTGTCATCTTCAAATAATGTAACATTTAAATACAGAGGACACCGTCCCAAAAGACAGTTCTCTTCAACTATCTGTACGAGTAAGTTATATGTTCTAATTCTATAAAACTGTTCATCTGTATTCCTGAAGAAATAATTCAAGTGATTTTGTTGTAAAAGTGCTAATTAATTGTTAAGTTATAAATCCTCATTTTATACTTTATCAACCACACGATCCCGACCCATTACAGTTGTAACTTTCTCAAATGGTATATCTCAAAATAGTGCTTAAAAACTGGAAATCATACAAATCTTTCTCGAACTCTGAAAGAACATGACTGTTCTCTCTTTTATTTTTATTCTGACAACTCTAATCAAAGCATACTATAATAAATCAATGTAACTCAAAACGCAACACTCCCACCTTGCAATTTCAAATAAATTGCAATCAATCTTCACTACATACAATATTTGGTGGGTTTTTTAATACATCGTCCACTTCGAGTTTTGAGTGTACCTGTACTCGTTTCTGTGTCCTCAGAAACATTACTGAAGGAAGATGGATTTGTCAAGGATAAGACATCCGTACCACCACTACCTATTTCGAGTGGATATATTTTTTGGACCGGTCTTAACATTTCTCCTTTTTCAGTTCGAACTCGTACAACACGAATACCACCATCTTTGCCAGGAAATATTTCAATCACTTTTGCTAAAGGCCAGTCTATGCGTTTCTTATTATCATCTCCGATCAACACTAATTCCCCCAAATTTATTTTCCTTTCTGTTTTTTGATTATAATGTTGTCTCAAAGCACCTAAATACTCTATCCTGAATCGTTTTTTAAGATCTAAACTGAGCTTTTTCTGTATCTAATCCTTCGATTAAGGCTTTCCTGATCTACAATTTCAAAATCTGGAATTCCAGATTCTTTTATATCTTTTAGAAACATTTCGGGAGTCAAAGGCGTAAAATTTGTTCAGAGTCAGAAATATATGAAATTGGCCTTCCATTTATTACAGCCTCACAGTCACAGACCACAGTTGAAAGTTCCTCGTAATTCAAATTTGCTCTACCTAGCACTTTTCGCAATAATTCTTTCAACAACCTTATGAGACGCTCCCACCAACCACCCCACCATGCTGCAGATGGTGGGTTGAATTTCCACACGATACGTTCAACAGCTGTCTTCTTGACTACTTCTTCCCAATCGACTTTTTCTAGAAGATTTGAAGCACCGACAAAGTTTTTTCCACAATCACTATAAACGATACTCGGTCTTCCTCTTCTTGCTACAAATCTGCGGAAACTTTGTAAAAAGACCTCTGTAGACAATGTGGACACTAATTCAAGATGGACAGCCCTATAAACTGCACAAGTGAATAGTACTATCCATACTTTTAAACCATTTTTAACAAAAAGTGGACCAGCCAAGTCAACACCTACAACTTCAAAAGTGCATGCATTACGAACTCTAGTCTCAAGAAGAAATGAAGGACCAACTGAAAAATGCTTTGTGGAATACCTTTTACACCGAATACATTTTGAAATAACTGATCGTATTGTTCGCCGTCCTCCAAGTATCCAATACTTTTCCCTCAGAGTATTCATCAAAATTTGAACTCCAGCATGACACGTTTTAACATGTACTTCGAATATGAGTCTATGAACTAAAAGATGTGAAGCGGGAAGTATTATTGGATATCTGAAATCTAAACTATCCTCTTTGTAAATCAATTTTGTTTTAATTCTGAGTAACCCAGATTCATCTCTAAATGGCAATAAACAATTAATCGATTTAAGATTGTCCGTATCTGCTGACCAATCTTTTTGAATGAATTTTAAAATAATCAGTTCAGCCAAATCGAGTTCCAGAACCGTTAATTCACCTCGTAATTTGTCATTCTGTGTTCTACAATTGTCAATAAAACGTTTCATCCAAGCAACCATTCGAACAACCTTAGAAAATCTGCTAAAATATTTATAATACCAACCAGAATCTACGAAATCAAGATTACAAACTAACGTTTTGAGTGTTTCATTCTTTATATCCTCCTCATTCAAGCTAAAATCCTGACTCGGCCATTCTGATGAAGGGAATTTCAACCACTGCGGTCCCTCCCACCATCTTGATTTCAGTAGCTTTTTCGCGGAACAACCTCTGGATGGCAAATCGGCAGGATTCAAATCACCTGGAACATGATGCCATTGTTGCTTTTTCGTCAATGTTAAAATTTCATTCACTCTATTTCGAACAAACACTGACCAGTTATTTGCCCGAGTTAACCATGCTAACACTGTCGATGAATCTGTCCAGAAAATGAAGCTTGCTTGAAGATCAGAGGGAAAATATTCTGTTATAGAATAAGCTAATCGTGAACCAATAGTAGCAGCCAACAACTCTAACCTAGGAATACTTATTTTCTTCATTGGAGCTACTCTTGATTTAGCTTGAACCAATTCAACGTAAACTTCTTCTGAAGTTTCAATTCTCAAAAAAGAGACACAGGCGTAAGACAATTTTGACGAATCGCAAAATGTATGAATACTAATATTTTTCCAATTCGATCTAAGTGAAGGAATGAAACATCTAGGAATTCTGATTTCTTTCAAATAGTGTAAATCTTCAAACCACTTTAAAAATTCGGTCCTCAAATCTTCTGATAGTTCCTCATCCCAACCAATCTTTTGTTCCACAAATTTCGAAGGAGAATTTTTGGGAGTAAAGTCACTACCACAGTAAAACCAATCGGATCGAAAATCTTATGTGAAATAGATAAAATTAGACGTTTTGTTATTTTATCCAGACGCAATTTCAAGAAATTCTCTGTCTGAATGTATAACATATCATCCGAACGATTCCAAATTAAACCTAAAACATTGAATTCAATCTTCTCTTTTTCTTCACTAAGTCCTATACTATTAGATTCCCAACCTCTCAGATCAAATTTACCCTCATTCATAACTTCTTTAGATTCTGCAATAAACCTCTCAATTTCGGATTCAGATTCTAAACTCACAACACAATTGTCTACATAAAAACTGTTCAACAATAAGTTAATTGTCCCTAAAGAATATTTTTTCGACTCATTCTCAATGTTTTTTAGGGAATTTTGAAGATGATACTGAATGACTGCACCTAATAAAAATGGACTGCTAGTCACACCAAACACAACACGACAGTGTCTGTATACCACAATGTTTTCACTCGCATCTATCCACAAAAAACACAAAAAATCTCGATCGTACTCATTCAACCCAATTTGTAGGAAAGCTCTTCGTATATCCGATATAACCCCGAATTTGAAAAGTCTAAATCTAAATAATATTGAAGGAATATTTTCTATTAAATTTATGCCTTTATCAAGGTAACTGTTTAAAGAGAAAGAATTTTTTGAAGAAGCTGAAGCATCAAATACTGGTCTAATTTTTGTTGTACTACCTGGTTTTAAAATATGTCTATGTGGTAAATAGTGACCATGAAATCTATCTAATCTTGCTTCCTCTATAATTCCTTCACTAAGCCATTCCTCAAAAACATTGTTATATTCCTTTAAACAATTATCTTTTCGAAGTCTTTTCAATGTAACCTGTAATCTCTGCAATGCTAAATCATAATTGGAAGGTAGGTCATCAGGAGTTCTCACCCAAGGTAGATTAACAATATATCTATTATCACAATCTCTTTTGACACTTTGTTCAAAATTTTCTAACACTTCCTTTTCTCTACATTGGGAAGATTGTAATTCATAAGGATCTTTGATTCCTATATGATCTAATTCCCACAGATTTTCAATATTCATATCTTCCAATAACAATGTAGTAATAACCATAGCATTCGAATTAGAGTTTAATACACGATTTTTTCCCAAAATTGTCCACCCTAAATGAGTTTCTATCGCAGTTAAACCAGATGAGAGCTGAATAACTTTTCCAGTAAACAATTTGCCAACTACATCTGCACCCAATAGAATTTCGATTTTACCTGATATTTGATCAGAAATAGTGATACCTAAATCGGCTAATTCTTTCTGCAAAAGAATATATCGGGCCCTACAACTCTGATATCACCACAAATTATATGTTGATCTAATACTGTCAGACTACATCGAAACTTCCTATCCAAACTATCTATTTCAATCCTATACTTAGAATGTAATGCTTCATCTGTAACCACACCACCAAACAGGGAATGAATTACAGTTTCATACTCTATTGATTGATAACCCATTTCTAAGACAGTTTCTTTGAGAATATATGAACGTTGTGCTGCTGTATCAAATAAAGCACGAACACGACGCATTTTTCCGTTTGGCCCACATAAATATACTGAAACTGTTTGTAATAAAACATTTTCTCGGGTATCGGAAAAGTTTTGACACGCCAAAGAATTTTCCCTGGCACAGATAGCAGTATTTGTTAACTCACCGGAGCTTCCAGGCTGAACTCGCGATTGTCGTGAGGAAATTGGACATATCAAAGAGTAATGTCTTCTTTTGCATTTCACGCCTCGCAATCGACACCTTCCTGCAGTATGTCCTGTGGCTAAGCAGACGAAACAACATTTTTTCTGAAAAAGAAAATGTTTTCCATCATTAAAAGACATAATTAATCCAATAGGACACTCAAAACTCTTGTGATCGCTCTTGCTGCAAAAGGAACAATTAATTCTATTAGAAAATAGAACCGCAGCAGTAGACATCTGTTCAGTTTTTGAAGTTTTGTTCTTCCTGGAAGTCTTAGATGCACTAACTCCAGCAACTGCCATCGAAATCTTCTCTTCGTTCTCTACTTCTGATCTGATGAACTTCAAAAGGCTTTCTAGTTTCACTTTTTATGTATCTGAAGAAGAATAAGTACGCTGCCAGATTCGCAAAATATCTTCCGGTAAACACGACTCAACCATTGGATATAACATCGCTGAGCATTTATCAGTTGTAACACCAAGTGATTCCAAAGATCTTATATGACATTCGAGTTTGTCATACAAATCTGTCAGTGATAAATTTGATTGTGTCACTAAATTTAGAAGTTCTCTTAGGGCCACCTTACACGGTCAATAATATTGAAGCAATAACGAATATTGATCAATTACTGAACGTAAGGAGTGCATTGAAACAATAAATAGAAAATGTATTGCCGTCAATAATATTGCTTCAATAAATTGACCGTGTAAGCCAGCTTTTATATACATCTCAATTAATAAATCTTCCCGTCCAAATCTGTTTTTCAGAGATTCAATGGCTTTTGGATAATTCTCAGCACTAGGAGGATAACTTTCAACTACTCTTCGTGCTCTTGAATTTTCTTCTGTAGATTGAATCAAAAAATTGAACTTCTCAATGTTATCCAATTGATCATTTTCATCAATCTTCTGAAATAAGCCCCAAAAATGAATCCACTTACGTAAATCACCATCAAACTTCTTTAATTCTAGACGGGGTAACTTAAACTTCTCAATAGCAGAATTATTATTGACTGAGTCACTATCTCTTTTCTCCAATAATTTGCTCACTTCTTCTTTAATCATACAAAATTTTCGACTATAATCACTGACTTCTTCACATTCAATAGTCAAATCATCTTCAGACGTATCGTTATCCAAGAGATATTCAAAAATTTCTCTATCGAATGCTCGGATATCTTCATATTTCTGTTCTAGAAGATGAAAACTTGCCTTCAGTTCCACTTCTGAACATTTCTTGCTTATGTTCAGAATCTTCTCATATTCCAAAGAGAAAGACTTGCGAAAAACACAACGAGCTTTAAGCACCTTTTCCATCTTGAAAGTTATTTTCTATCTTCTCTGTCCTGTCACGGTCGCCAAATGTAACTTTCTCAAATGGTATATCTCAAAATAGTGCTTAAAAACTGAAAATCATACAAATCTTTCTCGAACTCTGAAAGAACATGACTGTTCTCTCTTTTATTTTTATTCTGACAACTCTAATCAAAGCATACTATAATAAATCAATATAACTCAAAACGCAACAACAGTCTAAACAACTTGAGACAACCATATGAACTATGTGTATTGAATGTAGGTGCTAATTCCGGGAAATTTTAGTTGATGTTATTCATGTCATTTTACCATAGTTTATTTTTTATTGGTTAAGTAATTGTTGAGTATTGATTCAAAAATAATACTTTTAAGTAAATTGTTTGAATATAAAGAATTTCGTAGGTATTTCACATTTTTTTATTCGGTATTATCATTTCAAAGCTTTGAAACTGAAAATTGAAGAGACACACCCACATATGCATATATATTCGAGATCAGGAGGAAATAGCCTGTCAAAAGATGGAAGAATATACAGGACAGAGTGTCCCATTTGAAAAAATGTAGTTGCATTCAATATGTTGTTCACCCTGTATATATTCCAATTGACGTTATCATAATTAAAAAAATAAGCATTTTCATTAAACGCAGTCTGTCACTTGAAAAATAATTACAGAGCTTGCAATGTGGTTCTTGAAATTTGAAACTCTGTGGTACTCAGAATAAAAGAGATAGACCAACACATGTTACATATGCGAAATCAGGGAAAAAAGAGCTATTCAAATATGGAAAAATATACAGGGTGATCTATTTGAAAAAATGAAGATGCCATCAATATGTTGGCCATCCTGTATATATTCTATTATGTGAATTCTTATTGTAAAACATCAGTTCATTTCGCGAAATTTTTGGATGAAACATTTTTCTGTATCTCTTTTAGTAAAAAAGTTAGAGGGGGGTCAAATTATAGTGAAAAACCATGTACATTCATTGGAAAAAACTACATATTTTTCCGTAACTTTTTTGACGCACCCTGAATATGTAAAATTATTTTTAGTTTGTAAATTTTTGTCAACCTTCTAACCATGTCATATAAGTTTTTTCCACATGGTATAGTTTAGGCGCTATTTTAACCCCAGGCCTTGCTGAATCATCCTGTATATCTTTTTCTAAAAACACTTTAAAATGATCTGAAAATATTTATTTTTTCATTACATTCATTCACGGTCGACAATCAAGCCAATATTTTGAGGTGAGAATATGACTAAGAGTGAGTTCCCTTTAATCACATGGCTCGAAACCAAACACAAAATTGAAGAAAGCATACTGAAAATACGAAAAATGTTTAATTCGAGCAAGGAAATATTCAAGAGGATATTTCAGAAATTGCATTTTATTGAAAAAAATGGCATGTGTCCTGTGCCAAGAATATTCAACTTGTGCCACGACGCCACGTACACACATAACATATCATATATTTCAATCGATATAACATATCCAGTCAGCTGGCCAACTCATAAAAAGTTCTTTGATATGTCGCCGTCTTCCTTCCATGGGCGTACGCATTAAAATACTGAACGACGCCGACGCTCGATTATTATGATACAATATAATAATAACCAACTCTACTTTACTGGATTAGCAATCTGAGATCAAGCCAGATGCGGAAGGATTGATTAAGAAGCACCCGAAAACCGAGAGCGTCCCATATGCGTAGTAAGAAGCTTTTAATGAATACATACAGGGGATAATAAAACATTTCTGAACCGTGATGAATTCACAATCTTCTAAATAATTCAATCAAATTTGAAAATGTGACATATTTTCATACAGCCAACTGACTTTTGATAGACTCTATCTGTACGGAGAAATTTTATTAAATTTTGCGTGTCAACTGTTTGAGCGCAATTGTTTCTAAAGGAAGAGTTTTGCCCAAATGTCTGTAAATTTCGAAATATGTGGCCTGAAGTGGTCTCAAACGACTCGGTTTGACTCACTGATGAAGAATCCGAGATCAAAAATATTTCTGTCGGACCGCCTTTGAAGACGATATTTCTCGAACGGATGAAGTAAGAACTCTGAAAATTTGAGGATGGGTTCAAGTTGAGAATGCCACGGGTTTGTTAACGGGTCAAATCTGTGGTGGAAAAACTAAAAAACCGTACTCCATATTCTGAGCTTCTAAACTTAAATCTAATTTAATTAACCTTTAACTGGTATCCCCGGGTCAAAATGGACACACCCCATCGAAATTTCATCGCTAAAATGCGCCCAGTGCACCTAGATGGTGGGGTCTCTGTGACTTTTCATACGATAATTAGACGAATCCACAGCTATAGTCCGTTCACGAAAGGTTGAGCCGTCAGTTGGCCATGGAAATTTGTCATATTCCACTGTGTATATATACATTTTAGGTTATGTTGTGTATTTTCTTGTCAGATTGATACGTAATGTTGTGAATATTGCATGGAGTTCCCTGATAACTCGCAAGCTCGTCGGACGAGGCCGGGTACATTCTGCAACGTTGACCCGAGGATACTAGTTACTAGTAACGTTAGTAAAAAATTCTATCCACGATGTATAAGTATACATCTGAATTAGTGCAAGAGTTGTTTTTAGACAACGAAGATGACGGTGACATTAGTGCATCGCGTACTATCACTAGTGATCACGATTCCGATGACGAATATGATATGGAGGACCAAGGACATAACAGAAGATGAAGGATTTGAACAGGTGTATCCTGAAAATTTAGATTATGGTCCCACAATTTCTGTAGAGAGTCAACCTATCAGTTCAGATGAAAGTTAGTCATCGATGTTACCATCATCATCACACAATGTTTGTGGAAAGGACAGATACAAGTGGTCCAAAAACGTTCCAACACTGCGTCGACAAACCTTATTGCACGCTTTTTCATACTTTTTAATTCGAACACTTTTATGTTTTCTTATCATTGTGTTCATATTTGAAAGAAAAAATAAAGGTATATTTTCAAAAAAAATGATATTCGCCTTTGAATTTTTTAATTTGTATTTGAACGTCCGTTCAGGAAGTTATGTTTGAATTTGAGGTCTACAATAATTTGATTTATCATAAATACTTGAAAATACTTATGGACCGTTTAGTAACAATGTCAAAAATAATAATTTCAAAGAAAACCCCTATTTAGATCAGTTTTTATTGTTCTTCTGTCCCTAAATACCAAATTTTCAGTTCGGCCGAATACGTAGTTTCGAATAGTGGTTTCGTAAATATATGCAAATAAACACAGAGTTGACGACATCTACTTGCACCTCCAGGGTTTGGGGGGTGGACATATGAAAAATGAAAAAAATCGATTCCCCGAAATCTTTACATAGAATCGATACGAAATTTGGTGTGCAGATTTGGGAACAATAGCAGAAAAAAACTACATACACGTCATCCACTTTCACCCCAAGTGATATTACCAAAAATTAATTTCGAAAAATTTTCAACCCCTGCATGCATTGCTAAAGCAAAAAATGGATTTTGTTCTATACCAATAGCGGAACCAATAGAGAACTTTGTGGAAATAAACTTTTCCGGAAGAATTCCTGTGAAATCTTTACATGAAAGTGAAATATCTAATCCACCAGTCGAAAATAATAACTTCAAATTTAAGAATTTAATCAGAACATCTCACATGAATTCAGAAGAAAAAAAAGAAAGTTTGAACCTTTGTCCAAAATTCAAAAATATTTTTTACGATTAAAAATCCGATCTTTCTTTCACCAATACTGTTAATCATGAAATCAGAACAAAAGATGATGAACCAGTTTATGTTAAGTCCTTCAGACACCCTCATTCTATGAAAAATATAATCTAAGACCAAATTCAGAAATTACATGACGATAAAATTATTCGACCATCGATTTTGCCATACAGTGCACCAGTATGGATAGTAGATAAAAAGAAAAACGCATCCGGAAAGAAAAAATACCGAATGGTAATAGATTATAGACGACTTAACGAATAAACAGTAAAGGATAAATATCCATTACCACGCATTGAAGAAATTTTAGATAACCTAGAAAAAAGTTGCTACTTTACAACCCTTGATATGGCAAAACCATTTCACCAAATTGAAATGGACCCAGAATCAATTGAAAAAACTACATTCACTGTTAACAACGGTCATTATGAATATCTCCGAATGCCATACGGATTGAAAAATGGTCCGAGCACATTTCAACGTACAATGGACAATGTTTTGAAAGAATACCTCCATAAATTCTGTTTCGTGTTCATGGACGATGTTGTTGTATTTTCTAAATCTTTGCAAGAGCATATTTGCCATTTAAAATTAATCCTTCAGAAACTTGAAGAAGTCAACCTCAAAATCGAACTCGATAAATGTGAATTCTTGAGCAAAAAAGTTGAGTTTCTATGTCACTTAATTACTTCAGACGGAATATCACCAAATCCTTCAAAATTGAATGCAATTGAAAATTATCCGATACCAAAAACTGTCAAAGAAATAAAATCATTTTTAGGTTTAACCGGATTTTACCGGCGATTCATAAAAAATTTTGCCCATATTGTATCTCCCTTTACAAAATGTCTCAAAAAAGGAGCTAAAATAAAACTGGACGACCCAGATTATATTTCAGCATTTCAACTCTGTAAGGAATTATTAATGAATGCACCGATATTATAGCATACCCAGATTTCGAAAAACCCTTCAAATTAACCACCGATGCTTCGAATGTCGCTATTGGAAGTGTACTGTCACAATCAAATCGTCCTGTAGCATATTATTCGAGAACCCTTAATTCAGCCGAAAGAAACTACTCAACTATTGAAAAAGAATTACTTGCAATTTTAGATTCAACCAAACATTTCAGACCATACCTTTTCGGACAAAAGTTTACTATTGAAACAGATCATAACCCTTTGGTTTGGTTTATAAAATCAAAGAACCGAATTCACGATTGATCCGTTGGAAATTAAAATTAGATGAATTCGATTTCAACATCATCATACATACTAAAGGCAAAGAAAATAAAGTTGCGGATGCACTTTCCCGAATCGAAATCAATAATCGAGAAACTGAAAATGATTAATTATTATCGGACGGAGATCTTAATATCGATTTGTCTTCAAGAACACAGATGAAATACCGATATAAGAAGACGGAGAAGTAGAAAACATCCTGAATTCTCAAAAAACCCAAAACTCTAACAACCAAATTGAAGATCAAAATCAAGATAATAATTCTGATGCTACAATTCATTCCACTCAGGAAGATAATGGAAAAGTAATACCAATCACAGAATCCTCCGTAAACATTTACCCGAATAGAATAATTCTCAATATAGGAGAGCAATACAATTTGAAATATACGAAAAATTTTGGAAAAAATACCTAAAATGCAACAATTAGACAAAATCACATAGAAACAGATTTATCTAATCTTTTCAAAGAAATATATATATAATATTCAGACCTAATGAAACCTACGGAATTTTCTTTAGAGACAATAAATTACGATTACCTTTTGTTAGATTCTGTAAAGACTCATTCATTTACTCAGTAAAAATTTTCATCAGTAATATTCACCTATTAGACGTTAGTTGCGATGAAAGTCAAACAGAAATAATTTGTGAATATCATGAAAAAATCATAATGGTATCTCAGAAACTTATAATCATTTATCAAAAAAGTATAATTGGCCTAAAATGAAACAAAAAATTACACAAATCATCAACCGATGTGAATTATGTCTTCAATTTAAATATGAAAGACATCCTTACAAATTAAAATTTTCTGGTCCTCTTTTAGCAAAAAGACCATTTGAAATTATTCACATGGATACTTTTTCTTTTCAAAATTCCAAGTTTCTGACCATAATCAACTTATTCTCTAAATATGCCCAATGCTATCTCGTAAAAGATGGAACTGCATTGACTATCTTGAATGAATTACGCCATTATTTTTTTCATCATAATATACCTCAGAAAATTGTATGTGATGAAGGAAGAGAATTCCATAATAAAACGTTCATCGAATTCTGCAAACTCAATAAAATAAATTTACATTTTACCACCGTAAATAACCCAAGCTCTAACTCTCCAATAGAACGATTTCACTCAAACATATTAGAAAAACTCAGAATTCTCAAATTGAAAAACCCGAATGAAAATCCTTCTAATCTTATGATCACCGCTACATTGATTTATAATCAATCGATTCATTCTGCCACTGGCTATTCGCCTTTTAATTTACTTTACGGACCCTATGACAAAATACCAGAATTCGATTTAACCATGACTATCTACGAACAGTACAACAAAAAAAGAAAGCAGGAAATTTTACCCTTATTCGACAACATCTATCAACGAAATCGTGAGCAAGCACAAAAACGTTTAGATAGAATAAACGAGAATCGAAATGATCCTCCAAATTTAGATCAGCAGGAAAGGGTATAGCCGGGTTTCAATGGTAAATCTGCCCCCGCGGCCTTTTCGATTCATATTGAGGGGATCGATTAGGCATTGAATGAAAATAATTCAGCCAACTTTTCAGCTTTTTATCTCTAGCCATTTTTGAGATTTCTGTGAAAAACGCTTTTTTCATTTTTATTTTTTTTCTCTTGTGATATCCAAAATTTTCGAATGGTGATTTTTTCTATTGATTCTTTGCTATTGAAGGAATAGACGTATAATTTTTTCACGAATTTTAGCTAGAAAATCTATTTTTAGAAAAAAAAATAAAGTTATTGTCACTTGTTTTTCGGTGTTCTTAAAAAGTGTCCACCGCCATTTTTTGACATGAAATGTCTTCTTTGGCCCTTATACCCTGGAATTTTTTCACATTTTTAAAATTGGTGGAACATTTTGAAAAAAAAATTAAAACTGTTTTAATTTTAGGATTCAACAGATATCCATCAAATTTTGGTGCCGTTGTATTCATATTGGCTCCCTGAACAATATTAGTGAAAAAAACAATTGGCGATCTGTTTTAGTTTGGGAGTTATGGGCCCCAAAGTCTGAAAAATATTTCACCTCAAAGTCACTTTTCTCACTACAGAAACACTGAATTATCGCTTTATTAAGTTTAAAACCTCTCTGAACATTTTAACATTGAGATTTGATTAATTTTGTTTCAGATATATTCAATAATTGTTGCAAAAACATCGAAAAAATTCGAGGAAAAGCCCGCCGTTTATTATGGTAAGTTTGGCACTACCGCGAATTATTCCGCGCGAATATGACACGATACATACCGTTAATTCCCGCTATCATTTCCTAATGACACTCGCAGAAAGACGCGGTAGTGCCAAACTTACCAAATAAACGGCGGGCTTTTCCTCGAATTTTTTCGATGTTTTTGCAACAATTATTGAATATATCTGAAACAAAATTAATCAAATCTAATGTTAAAATGTTCAGAGAGGTTTTAAACTTAATAAAGCGATAATTCAGTGTTTCTGTAGTGAGAAAATTGACTTTGAGGTGAAATATTTTCAGACTTTGGGGGCCCATAACTCCCAAACTAAAACAGATCGCCAATTGTTTTTTTCACTAATATTGTTCAGGGAGCCAATATGAATACAACGGCACCAAAATTTGATGGATATCTGTTGAATCCTAAAATTAAAACAGTTTTAATTTTTTTTCAAAATGTTCCACCAATTTTAAAAATGTGAAAAAATTCCAGGGTATAAAGGGCCAAAGAAGACATTTCATGTCAAAAAATGGCGGTGGATACTTTTTAAGAACACCGAAAAACAAGTGACAATAACTTTATTTTTTTTTCTAAAAATAGATTTTCTAGCTGAAATTCGTGAAAAAAATTATACGTCTATTCCTTCAATAGCAAAGAATCAATAGAAAAAATCACCATTCGAAATTTTGGATATCACAAGAGAAAAAAAATAAAAACGAAAAAAGCGTTTTTCACAGAAATCTCAAAAATGGCTAGAGATAAAAAGCTGAAAAGTTGGCTGAATTATTTTCATTCAATGCCTAATCGATCCCCTCATATGAATCGAAAAGGCGCGGGGGCAGATTTACCATTGAAACCCGGCTATACCCTTTATGTTGAAAGAAATAGACCAAGAAAAACTGACCCACCTTTCGAAAAATAACTGTTTCCAACCAACCAACAAAACAAAATCTTTGGATTAACCCAAGAATCTCTCGAAACAGCCAACATAGGAAAAGTGAAGAGATTAAGAAAAAATATTCTCTCTTTTCAGGATACCGATAATGCTCCTGATATCGATCCGAACCTACCAGGCCCTTCAGGTCTACAAATAATAACTAATGGATACTTTGAAGAACCCTTAGGGAAAGCACGAATACTTGACCACCATCACAAATTTCTTTTTTCAATTAACCTCACAAAATTAATTAATAACTATGATCGGTTGAAATCAA
Source organism: Propylea japonica (assembly GCA_013421045.1). Lineage (NCBI taxonomy): Eukaryota > Metazoa > Arthropoda > Insecta > Coleoptera > Coccinellidae > Propylea > Propylea japonica. The sequence goes on from CM024244.1 coordinate 4,969,914, forward strand.
GTTTCCAAGAACTTCACGAAAAATATTCCTATGATGAACTTCCACATAAAATCTGCGTTCAATTAAAATCAAATCTTGCCCAGATTGAACAAATTCTCAGTAAATTTAAAAAAAATAATAAAGTTAAGAGAGGATTGGCTAATTTCATTGGAAAAGGCATTAAATTTGTAACAGGAAATTTAGATGACGATGACTTGAAAACCATAAATGAACATCTTGACGCATTATATCAAATTAGAGGTAATGAAATAGAAAGAATAGATAAATTAACCTCATTTAACTAAGAGATATTCAGAAGATGTTACCTTATTAAATGAAAATATTGAACAAACAAAATCACTTTTCGAAGAAATTAAATCAAAAAAAACATTCCTAATTATTGTACAAATGAAATTTTCGAATCAGAAATCCTACTCAATCACTTACTTATGATTGAAAGAACTATTAGTTTTGCAAGTAAGAAAATACCTAATTTAGAACTTATTAAAGTTGATGAGCTTCCAATCTATCGAAAAATATCTCCATGAAATTTATAGACCGCAGGAACTATCACCAATTAGCCATCATCCTTACAAAATGCTAGAATTTTCTAAAATGTCTGTCATGGGAACTGATAAAATAATTACCATACTCCTAAAAATTCCTATACTCAAAAACCTAATTGCTAACTATTCCCGAGTATACCCTATACCCAATTACCAAGACATTGCTATCATCCCACCCAAGAAGTACAGGATAACGATCCAGAACGATGAATATTGGACCAACGAAGCCTGTCGTATACTAGATAGTTCCATTGTGCTGTGCCTTCAACTACCCGTCAGAGAACTTTGCACCCTGTCAACACCAGAACACTGCCAAACAATCCTGGTTGAGACCAACTTCAAAATCATCCATGTTTTAAATAATAAACAGCTCTTGACTTTATTCAAGAAAAGTCAGATTGTATTAGAAGACTGCCATGGCATAATTACGAAGAAACCCATTCAAAGAACAAATTTACTGGATTCTCAGTGCAGAATTATTATTGAAAATTCAATATTTGGCAACACAATTCCAATTTTCGAAATAGAAATACAAAACATTTCGAAAATTTCCTTAAATTCAAAAACACAAAATCTCCTTTCAATTAAGACATCTGAAAAATCCAGACTTAATCCTGCAAGAAGCAGAAAAACTTCAGAGCCAACCAATGTATCTACACCCGATAACCCAGCTGACACACTATACCATAAGTGGAATCTTATTCTGTTGCATAATCCTTGGAATTTTCACAATCATAATAAACAGAACCAGAATAAGAGAACTCCTGTTCAACCCAAGAAGAATTATCAGCATCGAACTTGGGAACGACCAAACTGCTGACAACGAGGACGTTGCCAACTTAGAGGGGTCGAGGGAACCGACACCTACTAGGAATGCAACGGCGAGGAGGCGTCTTCCTGGAATAGACGCTATTGTGCAAAAGTGCAATTCTACAGAAACATTTACTTTCTAGATCTTTATGAACAATTGAATCAGTTACGAATTAGACTTCTTACAGTCACTTGTATTTGTAATTCACCTTTCCAAACTTAATCTGTATAGGATTAATAATTCTTTATCGTTAGTGTTGCAATTGTTAATCCGAATAATTAGAAATAAATTCTTTTTAAAAATCAGACTTTAAGTGCGGAAAACATAATTATATGATTAAATTAAGAAAAAGCTTTATTTCATTGAGATTTAAATATGATATAAATGAAGCAGAAATTTTGATTTCAAGAGAGGAGATCATAAGAACCTAGTAAAATAGTTCAGAAGTAGGTAGTTTTTCAATGAAAAGGGTAAAATTGTTGAAATGGTTAATTTATGAGAAAAAATAGCAGTATTTACACGAAAGTTTGAAGAATATGTTTGAGAGTTGTATTCGTGTTGAGTTAGATGAGAGTGAAACATTATGGAACTATATCTACAGGTTCAGAAATTCACATCGGAAATATACGATATACAATGCATCAGACCAAGAATATTTCCGTTCAGTTGGGTAGATGTATATTCGAAAGATTCACGTCTGCAACTGACTGAATCCAGTTGTCTGATTGCAATATGTATTGTTGTCTCTCTCTTTATTATCGTTGGGAGTGGCTTAATTCTGGCAGCATGGTAGGCAACCGCGAGTACTTGAATTAAGTATCACGGACAGCCTGACGCATTGAATGATTCGATGCGCGTACTGCAGGTTCCCTACCATATTGTCACTTCCAACGTTAAGAAAGAGACAACACTACATTATTGCAATCAGACAACTGAATTCAGTCAGTTATAGCACTTTAATCGTTCGAAATTACATTTGCTAAACTGGTTGGCAAAATTATTTGTCTGGTACATTGCATACCGTATCATTCCGATGTGAATTTCCAAACCTGTATGTGTAAAACGTTGAAAGATACTTTGGAAAGTTAAATCAGAAAAACGTTGCGAAAGATGTTAAAGACGTCATGGTGCTACGAGCAGTTGGTAAGTATGTATGTACCTTAGTTAAAAAAGTAGAATGAAACGCAACGTTTTGGACATATTATATTTCCAGTAAAATGAGCCTTTATGATTGAATGTTCAGTCAAGAGCTGACGGAAATTGTGTGCTTTATTTTCAGAGACCTAGGACAACAGAAAGACATTAAAAAATAATCATATTAGATTTAAGAACTTAGGAAAAGAAATCATGTTTCAAAATATAAGTCAATACCCCAGAAACCTCATTAGGGATATAAGAGATACATTCAATATTTTTTGGTCACGGTCGAGTCATTCCCAGTCCAACCAAAGAGCTCCGGCATCTGTGGCTACGTACGTAAAAATACAGTCGCCTGATTTAGAACAAAACACCATGTTCTTGGTAGATACAGGTGCAACCGTGAGTTTGATAAAAAACGGAGCTATAAGACCAGACGTACCGCGAGATGATTCAGGAGCACTTTCGTTGAAAGGAATTAATGCAATTCAAACAAAAACGATTGGTAAATGTTCAATATCTTTTCCTTCACTGAATAATCATTTTGAATTCCACATACTCCCTGACAATGTGTCTCTTGAATGCTCTGGCATTTTAGGGAATGATTTTTTCAAAATATTCGAAGTCATAATTGATTATCATAAAGATATTTTAATTTTTAGAAACGGACAAAAGATTCCTCTGAGACTTATTTATCGCGAATTCGTCGCAGCACCAAGAATTTCAATACAAATAGATGAACAAGAATTAAATTAAATTCATTCCTTTTCTCACCAAATTTATTGGTTTTTTTTCAAAGAAAAAGACGAAAGCCCTAACGTAAGTTAGAACAACATATAATATCCTATTCAATCGTGAATAAAATTTTTTTATTCAACTCCTGAACCGACCCTAAACAAGTCTTTTCTTCTGGAAGTGTTCTTGCTCACGCTAAAACACGTTAACGACAAGACTCGATATTTTCGAGGCAAGTTTAAGATTCCAAATAATCCCTGAAAATATGTCTCCTTCATATTCTGGCATATTGGGAAATGATTTTTGTTGAATATTCGGAGTCATTTTTGATTACCATGAAGATATTTCACTTTTTAAGAACAAAAGAAAGATTCCTCTGCAACTGAATTATCTTGAAATCGTTGCAGCACCCAGAATTACAGTACCATAAGATGAGCCAGAATGAAATTGAATTCATTCATTTTTCACCAAATGAATTGGTTTTTTTTCCAATAAAATCGACGATAGCCCTAACGTTAGACCCGAGTACCTTTAGCAATAAAAATGAAGGTATCGTAGGGAAGTGGACAAATAAGTGAGATCTCTTATAACTTCGTCGACGTTTCGGAACCGTTGGTTCCTTTCTCAAGACTCGTTACAATGTTACATCTTAAAAGTTGAAAAGTAATCTTGGATCAAAGTTGGATTTTCGGCTTATTAGATAATCCAACTTTGATCCAAGAGTACTTTTCAACTTTTAAGATTTAACATTGTAACGAGTCTTGAGAAAGGAACCAACGGTTCCGAAACGTCGACGAAGTTATAAGAGATCTCACTTATTTGTCCACTTCCCTACGATACGTTCATTTTTATTTGAACATGGACGAGAACACAGAATTCACTTTAGCAATAAATATCAGCAATATTTTGTTTCTTCCTTCTGTGAACTCCATGATTCAAAAAAATATTTTTTATGCATAATATAGGAAATTCTGGAACTCGGGAACGGCTCTACCGCCGTAAGGAGGCGTTGTGAGTGGCGTTGGGGGCGGCAGGGGCGAATGTAATCCAAAAATTTCTTTATTAGGAATCCTGCCACCTTGAAATTTTGGGAAGTAGTTACTTATGGGTAGAGAATGATAATGTAATACTCCGTTTCAAATATCCGGCCGTCAGAGAGGCAGTGGAGGCAAGGGCGGAGGTGTTCAAGCAATATTTTTACTAGGAATCCTGCCACCTTGAAATTTTGGGAATTGGTTACTTATGAGTAGAGAACGATAATGTAATACTCCGTTTCAAATATCCGGCCTTCAGAGAGGCGGTGGAGGAGGGGGCGTCCCAGCAATATTTTTTTACTAGGAATCCTGCCACCTTGAGATTTTGGGAATGAGTTACTTATGTGTAGAGAATGATAATGTAATACTAGGTTTCAAATATACGGCCGTCAGAGAGGCGGTGGAGGCGGGGGTGTTCCAGCAATATTTTACAAGGAATCGTGCCACCTCGAAATTTTGGGAATTGGTTACTAATGGGTAGAGAATGATAATGTAATACTAGGTTTCAAATATACGGCCGTCAGAGAGGCGGTGGAGGCGGGGGCGTCCCAGCAATATTTTTACTAGAAATCCTGCCACCTTGAAATTTTGGGAATTGGTTACTAATGGGTAGAGAATGATAATGTAATACTAGGTTTCAAATATACGGCCGTCAGAGAGGCGGTGGAGGCTGGGGCTTCCCAGCAATATTTTTACTAGGAATCCTGCCACCTTGAAATTTTAGGAATTGGTTACTAATGGGTAGAGAATGGTATTGTATTACTCGGTTTCAAATATCCGGCCGTTCCAGAGGCGGTGGAGGCAGGGGCGTCCCAGCAATAATTTTACTAGGAATCCTGCCACCTTGAGATTTTGGGAATTGGTCACTTATGGGTAGAGAATTGTTTGGGAAACTGCATATTTTAGTTTAAAGTTTTCAAATAATACCCGCGTTAGTGGTATCAGGGGTCACCTATGTTTTCCCCTTTCCGATTGTACGAAAGGAGGGACGCAATAAGAAGATAAGTCAACATATGGGCAGAAGAAAAAAGAACGAACGAAGAAATCGATCGCTGCCGCCACCTTTAATGAGTGAATTTACGCACCTAACGCTATTTTCAAAGATTTATCTCTCGCTTGGACTTTTTTCGACGCTATTGTGGTGAAACTACCCTGAAGTGCTGCTGGAGGTGCAACAGACTACGCAACAATACATCACGTCGGCCCTACAAAAAGGTAGGTCTCTGATACCCGCTCTTTCTCATTTTGCAACAATTGAAAATTTATTAAAAATACAGTCCACTTTTCTCTTTGAGCATTATTTCCCGAACATTTTGATCTTCTTGGCCGGATTTGAATGTTAATAGTTTGATTTTTATTCGAAAGGAATATTTCGTATTTTTTCAAAGAAATCGCTTGCGTACGAAAATCTCTGATTGCTGTTGGGGGCAATTTAATATTAGATTGTTTCCGTAGAAATTGGGCATTTTCTACTTGTTTTACGCTGCTGTACGTTGTGAGATAGAGATAATTTAATTTTGAAATTATTTATCTAGAACGCATTATAAGATTTGATCGCCATTGAAAATTCATGAACTTGACCTTGAAGAATTAATTAGTCTGTTTCCCTCACTCTTGCATTTTTGAAGTTTGCGCATTAACGGACCCTCCCACAAATTTCGCACGGGGTCATTAAACCTCTACAACGATCAGCTGTTCATATCGATATATTTTCCTTCTGCAAATGGATAAATTGAAAAAGTTTAAAACGCATCGGAATACTGCTATTAGTGACATGAATTCTCTTAACAATCTAGCACAAAAGGCTAAAATCGATAAAGTTCAACACACTTTATTTAAAGTTCGTTATCGAGATATTGAAACAATTTACGAAGAATTCTTGAAACATCATAACAGTGTCATATCTACGCTTTTAAATGATCCTGATGCCGACGTAAATATGGAAAACCCAATACGTGAAAGTTTTCTCGCTGACTATTATGCGGTTAAAACTGTTAACACCGATTTATTTGAGGATAATCTGCATTCACCGTCAGGACCAAGTCACTCTAGCACCATGTTACTTCCATCATCAGCGCATGGAAACGCTCGGCTACCAAAAATTGAATTAATGAAATTCAGTGGTGATTATAAAGAATTTGTATCATTTCGAGATCAATTTGATGCACTTGTGCATAATAATTCTGCGCTTACTCCTATTGAAAAATTTACGTATTTAGCTAATTCTCTGCAAGGGTCTGCTCTATCATTGGTGAAAACTTTACCGCTAACTTCTGCTAATTATATAATCGCTTATCGAAGTATTATTGAACGCTTTTCCAATCGCCGATTGCAATCTCATAGTCTCTGGTCTGAAATAGAAAACGCTCCTAAGATTACTACGCCTTCTGCACAGTCCTACAGGAACTTATTAGACACGTTCACTGAAAATGTCGCCGCCTTGAAAAATTTAAATTTCCCAACGGAACATTGGGATTTCATTTTGGTAATGATGCTTCTGAAACGTCTTGATAAAGGTACTTTAACTCGATTTGAAATGGAACATCAATCTGCTGACGTACCTAATTTTAAGGATCTCATCGATTTCATAAACAAACATTGTTTAGAAACTTTGGATTCTTCATCGAATAATATTTTGAATAATAAATCTAATCAATTAGTGAAAAAACCAATGCAAAATACACGCTCAAGTCAATCCTATCGCACTACCACCTCGCTGTTTATTAATAAATCTCCTTCCAAACTTGCATTTTATGCCAGTCAAATCATTCGCTTTATACTTGCTCCGACTTTGCTGCTAAATCTGTTAATGATCGCTATAATTTTTGCAGAAGTAATAGATTATGTTTCAACTGTTTGAGTTCCGCTCATGATCTACGTTCTTGTAAATCCTCTTATACTTGCAGAATTTGCAAATCGAGATTTCATCATTCGCTTCTCCACGATTACAGTAAGTTACGCTCTGCTCAGGCCTCTGTTTCAACAACGACATCAAGTGATGCATCAGATCGCATAATTTGACTAATACACCGGGTGGCTCAACTTTTGTTGGTGCTGGTCTCATACGAAATTCGACTCAAGTTCTTTTATCGACAGTTTGTATCGATGTACTTGATCGACAAGGTAATTACCAGACCATCAGATGTTTGATTGATTCCGGTAGTATGACTAGTTTTTATAACCGAAAAAGCAGTACATCGTTTGAATTTACGCATATTGAAACACTACATTGATATCGTGGCTTAGGATCAATGAATACTAAACTGTCAAAGGTCGTGTTTTACTCGCTTGAACGACGTCTATTGAATCGACCTCATTTATATTCACAATATAAAGAATTCATGAAAGATTACTTGGAAGCACATCACATGGAAAAAATTCCATCGAATGAGATTGAAGCTAACTCTTATTACTTAATTCATCATTGCGTCTTGAAACCAGATAGTTTATCTACGAAATTACGAGTTGTTTTCGATGGATCCGCAACCAACAATTCACAAAATTCGTTGAATGATTTTTTAATGATAGGTCCAAAATTGCAACCGGATATATGTAAGATTTTGATGAATTTTCGGCTTTTTGAGTATGTAGTGTGTTGCGATATACGTCAAATGTACAGAATGATCTGGGTTGACCCAGAACAGTGTAATTTCCAGAGAATAGTTTTTCGATTTTCCGCTACCGATGAAATATGTGATTACCGCCTTAAAACAGTTACATATGGACTTCGATCCAGTCCATATTTAGCGCTGAGAGTTCTTCGAAAATTAGCCGAGGACGAAAATTTGAACCATCCCCATGCTGCTCAACTTATCCTTGATAATTCTTATATCGACGACTTCATTTTTGGCGCACCTAGTATTGTTCATGCTCGTAAGATACGCAATGATCTCATTTCGCTATTAGAAAAGGCAGGTTTTCAGTTGAGAAAATTTTGTAGCAATACTTCAGAACTTCTTGATGATTTACCGGAATCATTTTTGTCAATGCACCCTCTTGCATTTCAGAAGGATGAAAATTTATCCCTATTTAAAGTTTTAGGATTGAATTGGAATCCTAAGAATGTCGCTTTCAGTTTTTCCTGCAAACCTGTCAAAGGTTCTTTATGTTCCAAAAGGGTAATGCTCTCTCAATTGGCCAGAGTTTATGACCCTCTTGGATTCGTCGCTCCTACTGTCTTTCTTTTCAAGAATTTAATACAGAAATTATGGATTTCTAAACTTGGTTGGGATGAGACTCCCACAGATGATATTGTTCGTATATGGCAACAATACAAGTTAGAATTACCATTGCTTTCTGAACTTGAACTCAAACGTCTTGTAGTTCCCCCTGATTGTTCATATGAAATTCACGGCTTTTGTGACGCTAGTGAAAAAGGATATGCATGTGTAGTTTACTTGCGTGCTTCCAATGAAGCAACAATTTCGACACATTTCTTATGTGCAAAATCTAAAATCGCCCCTCTGAAGAAAATTACAATACCTCGCCTTGAATTATGTGGTGCTGTCTTGCTAACAAAACTTATGCGATTTGTTGTTGAACTTTTAACCAAAGTTATATCGATAAAAAAGATAGTATCGTGGTCTGATTCGCAAATTGTACTCCACTGGCTTAATGGGGAGCCTAGTCGTTGGAAAACATTTGTCGCCAACCGTGTTTCATTCATTCAAACGCACTCATCACAAAGTTCTTGGTTTTACATTAATTCAGAAATAATCCGGCTGACTTAGCATCAAGAGGCCTTCTGCCATCTAAACTATTATCTAATAAGATTTGGTTCGAGGGTCCCTCTTTATTGAAGGAACGTGAAATATCGATGTTCCTTCCGCATTCATCTTTCTCATACCCGGTAGAAGAACAGCGAACTTCAACTTTTCTAACATTAGCTTCAGATAACCAATGTTTTTTTGAAATATTGATAAGTCGATTTTCTTCATTTGATACTTTGCTGAGAGTCACTGCCTATGTATTAAAATTCATCTCGAATGTAAGAGATCGCTCGAATAGGACTTCAGCAGCTTGTCTTTCAAATTCAGAATTAAATAATGCGATGTTGCTGTTAGTTCGATATATTCAACAAAAACATTTCTCACGTGAATATGAGAATAAAAAAATTTCTTTGCCACTTCGAAAACTCTATGCCTTTCTTGATTCAGAAGGTATTTTTAGGGTTGGAGGTCGAATTGAAAAAGCTCATTTGCCGCACGACGCTAAGTTTCCAATCTTGTTACCTCGTCAAAGTCACTTCACCAATTTAATTATTGATCATTTTCACAAAAAATATTTGCACGCTGGACCTCGAACTACTCAATATTTATTGTCACAAAAATTTTGGATTCTTTCAAGTAAACGAGCCATAAACTCTATAATTTCTAAATGTGTTCGTTGTTGGAAGATCCGACCTAAGCCCTTTCAACCTCCAATGGCTTCATTGCCGGGAAGTCGCATCAACCAGGCCAAAGCCTTTCTCAATTCTGCTGTGGACTTTGGAGGTCCCTATTTCATAACTTTAACGCGTCATCGTGGAGTCAAGTCGTGTAAAGCGTATATTTGCGTGTTTGTCTGTTTTGCCACCAAGGCAATTCATGTAGAGTTGGCTAGTGATCTATCTACGGAAATGTTTTTGGCTGCTCTACAGCGATTTATCGCCAGAAGAGGACGGGTTTCAACAATATTTTGCGATAATGCTACCAATTTTGTAGGTGCAAGCAAACAATTAAACCTTATGAAAAGCGCCGCCGAACACGAAAATATTAAATTTTCTTTCTCTCCTCCTTCTAGCCCCCACTTTAATGGATTGGCAGAAGCAGGTATTAAATCAGTTAAGCTCCACCTAACTAAAGTTATAGGTGATCAAATTTTAACTTATGAAGAGCTGAACACTTTATTGACACTTGTCGAGTCATGCTTAAACTCACGTCCGTTGACTCCCCTCTCATCAGATATCGAATCAGTTGATGTTTTGACACCGGGACATTTTCTCACACTGGAACCACCTTCTGTAGTTCCTACCCCTGATTTTGAACATATTTCTATTAATCGGTTGTCACGATGGCAATTATTGCAGCGTCTACACCAAGATTTTTGGCGCCGATGGCGTCGTGAATATCTTCACACCTTACAGCAGCGTAACAAGTGGCTCAACTTCACTTCCCCGCCCAAAATAGGTTCTCTTGTATTAATTAAAGATGAGAATCTACCCCCTGGGAAATGGAGTCCAGCTAGAATTGTCACCTTACACCCTGGTGATGACAAAATTGTCAGGGTAGTGACAGTTAAAACAGTTTCAGGTTTTTTGAAACGACCACTAGTAAAACTCTGCCCTCTACCTATTGAGTAACGTTCTCTGAAGATTATTCAATTTTCATTATTTGTTGGTTTTCGTCTCAATTTTAAATTTCATAGATATTGATTTTAGTGCGCATGCGATAATGCTTACAGTTTTTTTTATTTGATCGTGGGATTTTTTCATGATAATTGCTATTTTATTTTTGTAAAATGCTTACTGCATTTTCTCGGGGCAGAATGTTTGGGAAACTGCATATTTTAGTTTAAAGTTTTCAAATAATACCCGCGTTAGTGGTATCAGGGGTCACCTATGTTTTCCCCTTTCCGATTGTACGAAAGGAGGGACGCAATAAGAAGATAAGTCAACATATGGGCAGAAGAAAAAAGAACGAACGAAGAAATCGATCGCTGCCGCCACCTTTAATGAGTGAATTTACGCACCTAACGCTATTTTCAAAGATTTATCTCTCGCTTGGACTTTTTCGACGCTATTGTGGTGAAACTACCCTGAAGTGCTGCTGGAGGTGCAACAGACTACGCAACAATACATCACGTCGGCCCTACAAAAAGGTAGGTCTCTGATACCCGCTCTTTCTCATTTTGCAGCAATTGAAAATTTATTAAAAATACAGTCCACTTTTCTCTTTGAGCATTATTTCCCGAACAAGAATGATAATGTAATACTCGGTTTCAATTATCTGGCCGTCAGAGGGGCGGTGGAGACGGAGGTGTTCCAGCAATATTTTAACTAGGAATCCTGCCACCTTGAAATCTAGGCGGAAAAGAACAATAAAATTGTCAAGTATTCAATACTATCACCCTTCCAATCGTAAGGGATAATTACTGGTTAGATAAGAGGGGTGTTTATTGAATGAATAACAAACATTCAATTCAGTTTGGAAGATTCATTTCCTCATCACAGAAATAATGATCTTTTTGTTTGAAAAAGGATGGGATTGATCATAAATAATGAAAGAAATACACTGGTTCCGAACCAAATATATTTTTGCTACTTCGAGTGTAAGTTTATGCATATATGCTTTAGCTATTCATTATCTCAGAAAGTTTAAGTGTTAAATATATTGTTCCGAACTGAAACCTAACAAAATACAACACATGCAACAGAAAAGTTCCTAGATGAGTTCAGTGCAAAACAGGGAACCATTCGATTCTTCGTATAATACCAGTGCGAGTTGAGCAGATATTCATTCAAAAGAAACGAATTCATGATTGAAATACAGTATTATTTTGCATGAGCCATATATTTGACATAATGAAAATTTGGAACACCCCCGCCTAAACCGCTCCTCTGACGGCCAGATATTTGAATCCGAGTATTACATTTTCGTTCTCTACTTGTAAGTAACCAATTCTGAAAATTTCAAGGTGGCAGGATTCCTAGCAAAATCATTGCTGGAACACCCCCGCCTCCACCGCCCTTCTGACGGCCGCATATTTGAAACCGAGTATTAAATTATCGTTCTCTACTTGTAAGTAACCAATTCTCAAAATTTCAAGGTGGCAGGATTCATAGTAAAAATTTTGCTGGGACGCCCCCGCCTCCACCGCCTCTCTGACGGCCGGCTATTTGAATCCGAGTATAACATAATCGTTCTCTACCTGTAAGTAACCAATTCTGAAAATTTCAAGGTGGCAGGATTCCTAGCAAAATTATTGCTGGGAAGCCCCAGCCTCCACCGCCCTTCTGACGGCCGCATATTTGAAACCGAGTATTAAATTATCGTTCTCTACTTGTAAGTAACCAATTCTCAAAATTTCAAGGTGGCAGGATTCGTAGTAAAAATTTTGCTGGGACGCCCCCGCCTCCACCGCCTCTCTGACGGCCGGCTATTTGAATCCGAGTATAACATAATCGTTCTCTACCTGTAAGTAACCAATTCTGAAAATTTCAAGGTGGCAGGATTCCTAGCAAAATCATTGCTGGAACACCCCCGCCTCCACCGCCCTTCTGACGGCCGCATATTTGAAACCGAGTATTAAATTATCGTTCTCTACTTGTAAGTAACCAATTCTCAAAATTTCAAGGTGGCAGGATTCGTAGTAAAAATTTTGCTGGGACGCCCCCGCCTCCACCGCCTCTCTGACGGCCGGCTATTTGAATCCGAGTATAACATAATCGTTCTCTACCTGTAAGTAACCAATTCTGAAAATTTCAAGGTGGCAGGATTCCTAGCAAAATTATTGCTGGAACACCCCCGCCTCCACCGCCCTTCTGACGGCCGCATATTTGAAACCGAGTATTAAATTATCGTTCTCTACTTGTAAGTAACCAATTCTCAAAATTTCAAGGTGGCAGGATTCATAGTAAAAATTTTGCTGGGACGCCCCCGCCTCCACCGCCTCTCTGACGGCCGGCTATTTGAATCCGAGTATAACATAATCGTTCTCTACCTGTAAGTAACCAATTCTGAAAATTTCAAGGTGGCAGGATTCCTAGCAAAATTATTGCTGGAACACCCCCGCCTCCACCGCCCTTCTGACGGCCGCATATTTGAAACCGAGTATTAAATTATCGTTCTCTACTTGTAAGTAACCAATTCTCAAAATTTCAAGGTGGCAGGATTCGTAGTGAAAATTTTGCTGGGACGCCCCCGCCTCCACCGCCTCTCTGACGGCCGGCTATTTGAATCCGAGTATAACATAATCGTTCTCTACCTGTAAGTAACCAATTCTGAAAATTTCAAGGTGGCAGGATTCCTAGCAAAATTATTGCTGGAACACCCCCGCCTGCACCGCCCTTCTGACGGCCGCATATTTGAAACCGAGTATTAAATTATCGTTCTCTACTTGTAAGTATACAATTCTCAAAATTTCAAGGTGGCAGGATTCGTAGTAAAAATTTTGCTGGGACGCCCCCGCCTCCACCGCCTCTCTGACGGCCGGCTATTTGAATCCGAGTATAACATAATCGTTCTCTACCTGTAAGTAACCAATTCTGAAAATTTCAAGGTGGCAGGATTCCTAGCAAAATCATTGCTGGAACACCCCCGCCTCCACCGCCCTTCTGACGGCCGCATATTTGAAACCGAGTATTAAATTATCGTTCTCTACTTGTAAGTAACCAATTCTCAAAATTTCAAGGTGGCAGGATTCGTAGTAAAAATTTTGCTGGGACGCCCCCGCCTCCACCGCCTCTCTGACGGCCGGCTATTTGAATCCGAGTATAACATAATCGTTCTCTACCTGTAAGTAACCAATTCTGAAAATTTCAAGGTGGCAGGATTCCTAGCAAAATTATTGCTGGAACACCCCCGCCTGCACCGCCCTTCTGACGGCCGCATATTTGAAACCGAGTATTAAATTATCGTTCTCTACTTGTAAGTATACAATTCTCAAAATTTCAAGGTGGCAGGATTCCTAGTAAAAATTTTTCTGGAACACCCCCGCCTCCACCATTCCCTCTGACGGCCGGATTTTTGAAACCGAGTATTACATCATCATTCTCCACCCATAAGTAACGAATTCCCCAAATTTCAAGGTGGCAAGATTTCTAGTAAAAATATTCCTGGAAAACCCCTGCCTCCACCGCCCCTCTGACGGCCGGATATTTGAAACCAAGTATCACATTATCGTTCTCTACTTGTAAGTAACCAATTCTCAAAATGTCAAGGTGGCAGGATTCCTACTAAAAATATTGCTGGGACGCCCCCGCCTCCACCGCCCCTCTGACGGCCGGATATTTGAATTCGAATATTACATTATCGTTCTCTACTTGTAAATAACCATTTCTCAAAATTTCAAGATGGCAGGATTCCTAGTAAAAATATTGCTGGAACACCCCCGCCTCCACCTCTCTGACGGCCGTATATTTGAAACCTAGTATTACATTATCATTCTCTACCCATAAGTAACTCATTCCCAAAATCTCAAGGTGGCAGGATTCCTAGTAAAAATATTGCTGGGACGCCACCTCCTCCACCGCCTCTCTGACGGCCGGATATTCGAAACCGAGTATTACATTATCATTCTCCAACCATAAGTAACCAATTCCCAAAATTTCAAGATGGCATGATTCTCAGTAAAAATATTGCTGGAACACCCCCGCCTCCACCGCCCCTCTAACGGCCGGAAATTTGAAACCGAGTATAACATTATCATTCTCTACCCATAAGTAACCAATTCCTAAAATTTCAAGGTGGCAGGATTCTTTGTAAAATTATTGCTTGAACACCTCCGCCTCCGCCTCTACCGCCTCTCTGACGGCCGGATATTTGAAACGGAGTGTCACATTATCATTCTCTACCCATAAGTAATTAGTTTCCAAAATTTCAAGGTGGCAGGATTCCTGATAAAAATATTTTTGGAATACATTCGCCTCTGCCGCCCCCAACGCCACTCACAACGCCTCCTCACGGCGAGAGAGCCGTTCCCAAGTTCCACAATTTCCTATATTATGCATAAAAAATAATTTTTTGAATCATGGAGTTCACAGAAGGAAGAAACAGAATATTGCTGATATTTATTGCTAAAGGTACTCGGGAAACGTTAGTTAAAATAGCATATCTTATCCTATTCAATCGTGAATTCAATTTTTCCATTCAAACATAAAACCGACCCTGAACAAGTATTATCTTCTGGAAGTAATCTTGCTCACGCTAAGACGCTTCAACTGGAACGACAAGACTCGATATTTTCGAGGCAAGTTTGAGATTCCACATAATCCCTGACAATGCGTCTCTTGAACGATCTGGCATATTTAGTACAGTCAAATAGGGTTTTTAGCAGGAAAGTTTTGGGGTAGTTTTGATTTTTTCGGTTTTTTATGTTTTTTGGGGTGCTGAATCCGAATCTGAGGTTTGCTAACAAAATTTCGTGAGTGAACATAGAAAAAATACAAAAAAAGAGAAAAAATCTCATTCTTTGGCAGTTTTCTGCTTATAACTTGGAAACTATCAACTTTTCGTGAAAAACCTTTCCATACAAAATGAAAGTACATGAAATTTCCTACAAATTGTATTACCACAGCTTGTTCTGCGACAACCCGTTCTGGCTCAAATTATAGTTGAAAATGAGGTATTTTCTATGACTCAATAAATGAAAATAAATTAAATTCCGTGGTTCCGATAATGCGAACGTCTTGAAATACTGCATTAACATTTAGTATATCAGTCTCGATTCACAAAAAAAATTTAACTCGAATCGGATATCTTGTTATGGAAATATAAGTATTCTTCTCTTCCATATTCCAATTCAATTTCCTATGGTTCTGTTCACACTATGGCCACCAAATTTTGCATGAAGCTTCTTATGAGCATCTTGCATATGGCCGCAACATTTCATTTTGATGGGTTTCGTTTTGTCTGAGATATTGGGGAACAAAAACTTTGAATGGCCATATTCTATGTTTCATAAAACATGGCCATTCAAAATTTCTGTTCCTCAATATCCCAGATAAAACTAAACCAATCGAAATGAAATGGTGCGGCCAAATGCAACATGCTCATAATAAGCCTTATGCAAAATTGTGTGACGATAGTGTGAAGAGAACCATAGAAAATTGAATTGGAATATTGAAAAGAAGAATCTTTATATTTCCATAACAAGATATCCGATTCGAGTTGAAATTTTTTTTGTGAATCGAGACTGATATACTGAATGTTCATGCAAAATTTCAAGACGTTCGCATTATCGGAACCACGGAATTTAATTTATTTTAATTTATTGAGTCATAGAAAATACCTCATTTTCAACTATAATTTGAGCCAGAACGGGTTGTCGCAGAACAAGCTGTGGTGATAGAATTTGTAGGAAATTTCACGTACTTTCATTTTGTATAGAAAGGTTTTTCACGAAAAGTTGATAGTTTCCGAGTTATAAGCAGAAAACTGCCAAAGAATGAGACTTTTTCTCTTTTTTTGTATTTTTTTCCATGTTCCCTCACGAAATTTTGTTAGCAAACCTCAGAATCGGATTTAGCACCCCAAAAAACATAAAAAATTGAAAAAATCAAAACTACCCCAGAACTTTCCTGCTAGGGGTTCTATTGAGCACAAATTGACTGGACTAATTGGGAAATGATTTTTTTTAATATTCGGAGTCATTATTGATAACCAGGAAGATATTTTTCTTTTTAAGAACGAAAGAAAGATTCCTCTGCAACTGAATTATCATGAAATCGTCGCAGCACCCAGAATTCTATTATCATAAGATGATACAAAATGAAATTAATTTCATTCCTGTTCTGCCAAATGTATTGGCTCTATCGACGAAAGCCCTTATCTTATCCCATTCAATCGTGAATTTTTCTATTCAAATCTTGAATTTCTTCTTTAATTTTTTAAGATTCCATATAATCCCTGACAATGTGTCTCGTGAATGCTCTGGCATATTGTGAAATGTTGATTGTGAAAGTTTCTCCGAGCGATGGAGAAACTTGCATGAAGGCCCTGATTTAGGGCCACTGCTAACATCTCAAAGAGTGAAGAGGAAGTAATCAGTGCTTTCAGCATGCGATCTGTGACGATTGAACTTCTCATTTGACACTACTCACTTTCTCCGAGTGATGGAGAAACTTGCATGAAGGCCCTGATTTAGGGCCACTGCTAACATCTCAAAGAGTGAAGAGGAAGTAATCAGTGCTTTCAGCATGCGATCTGTGACGATTGAACTTCTCATTTGACACTACTCACTTTCTCCGAGTGATGGAGAAACTTGCATGAAGGCCCTGATTTAGGGCCACTGCTAAAATCTCAAAGAGTGAAGAGGAAGTAATCAGTTCTTTCAGCATGCGATCTGTGACGATTGAACTTCTCATTTGACACTACTCACTTTCTCCGAGTGATGGAGAAACTTGCATGAAGGCCCTGATTTAGGGCCACTGCTAACATCTCAAAGAGTGAAGAGGAAGTAATCAGTGCTTTCAGCATGCGATCTGTGACGATTGAACTTCTCATTTGACACTACTCACTTTCTCCGAGTGATGGAGAAACTTGCATGAAGGCCCTGATTTAGGGCCACTGCTAACATCTCAAAGAGTGAAGAGGAAGTAATCAGTGCTTTCAGCATGCGATCTGTGACGATTGAATTTCTCATTTGACACTACTCACTTTCTCCGAGTGATGAGAAACTTGCATGAAGGCCCTGATTTAGGGCCACTGCTAAATCTCAAAGAGTGAAGAGAAAGTAATCAGTGCTTTCAGCATGCGATCTGTGATGATTGAACTTTTGACTTTTGACACTACTAGATGTCACCATCTGTTAGTTGCTACTCGATAGCTTCTTACAAGTAGTCTTAAATGTAGAAGTTTTTCAATAGGAGGTTGTCTCTGAGGGATATGGGACACTGATGAGGCCTACTGAGGCCGAAACCGGTCTGTCTCTTCCCTCATTGACAACATCTTGAATAATCATCTAAGTCCGCCTGAAGAAGGTTCTGTGAGCCTATTAAATGAAGATTGTATTCATTTCGATGATTACTATTCTCAATTTATCTGTTTCATAAATTAATTCTGTTTTTCACCAAACGTATTGTTTTTTTTCCCATAATATCGACGAAAGCCCTAACGTTAGTTAAAATTACATATCTTTTTCAATTCAATCGTGAATTCATTTTTTCTATTCAAATCTTGAACCGACATTGAGAAAGTCTTTTCTACAGGAAGTAATCTTGCTCACGCTCGGACGCGTTTACTGGAATGACAAGCGACAAGACTCGATATCTTCGAGGCAAGTTTAAGATTCCACATAATTCCTGACAATGTGTCTGTTGAATGCTCTGGCATATTGCGAAATGATTTACTGTCTAATATTCGAAGTCATTATTGATTACCATGAAGATATTTCATTTTTTAAAAATGGAAGAAGAATTCCTCTACAACTGAAGAATTCTATCACCCTAAGATGAACCAGAATGAAATTGAATTCATCCTTTTTTTAACCGAATGTATTGGTTTCTTTTCAGTAAAATGGACGAAAGCCCTAACGTTAGTTAGAATAACCTTATCCTATTCAATCGTGAATTTACTTTTTCTACTCAAATCTTGAACCGACCCTGAACAAGTCTTTTCTTGTGAAAGAGATTCGATATTTTCGAGGCACATAATCCCTTACAATGTGTTTCTTTAATGCTTTGGCATATTGTATATTTGTTACATTTTAAAAAGTAAAGACAGATTATTCTGCAACTCTGCAACTGAATCATCATGAAACCTTCGCAGCACCCAGAATTCAATTACCATAAGGTGAATCAGAATGAAATTAATTGCATTCCTTATATCACCAAATGTGTTGTTTTTTTTTCAATAAAATCGTCGAAAGCTCTAACGTTAGATAGAATAACATATCTTCTTCTATTCAATCATGAATTCTGTTCAAATCTTGGACCGACCCTGAAGAAGTCTTTTCTTCTGGAAGTAATCTTGCTCACGCTCGGACGCGTCCACTGAAACGACAAGAGTCGATATTTTCGAGGCAGGTTTAAGATTCCACATTCTCACTGACAATGTGTCTCTTGAACGCTCTGGCATATTGGAAAATGATTTTTGCTGAATATTCGAAGTCACTATAGATTACCATAAAGATATTTTACTTTTTAAGAACGACGAAACGATTCTTCTGCAACTGAATTATCATGAAATCGTCGCGGTCCCCAGAATTCTATTACCATAGGATAAACCAGAATAAAATTAAATTCATTCCTATTTTCACCAAATGTATTGGTTTTCTTCCAATTAAATCGACCTATTCAGTCGTGAATTAAATTTTTCTATTAATATCTTGAACCGACCCTGAACAAGTCTTTTCTTCTGGAAGTAATCTTGCTCACGTCTGGACGCGTTAACTGGAACGACAAAACTCGATATTTTTGAAGCAAGTTTAAGATTTCACATAATAACTGACAATGTGTCTCTTGAATGCTCTGGCATATTGGGAAATAATTTTTTTTATATTCGAAGTCATTATTGATTACCATGAATATTTGTTAATTTTTAAAACGGAAAAAAGATTTCATTCCATTTCAATTATCTTGAAATCGTTGCAGCACCCAGAATTATATTACCATAAGATGAACCAGAATTAAATTAAATTAATTCCTTAATTCACCAAATGTGTTGTTTTTTTTTTCAATAAAATCGTCGAAAGCTCTAACGTTAGTTAGAATAACATATCTTCTTCTATTCAATCGTGAATTCTGTTCAAGTCTTGGACCGACCCTGAAGAAGTCTTTTCTGCTGGAAGTAATCTTGCTCACGCTCGGACGCGTTAACTGGAGAACGACAAAACTCGATATTTTTTAAGCAAGTTTAAGATTCCACATAATCACTGACAATGTGTCTCTTGAATGCTTTGGCATATTGGGAAATGTTTTTTTTTCGAATATTTGTAGTCACTATTGATTACCATGAAGATATTTTACTTTTTAAGAATGGAAGAAAGATTCCATTACATTTGAATTATCATGAAATCGTCACAGCACCCAGATTTCTATTACCATAAGATGTACCAGAATGAAATTAAATTCATTTTTTTTCACCAAATGTATTGGTTTTTTTTCTATAAACTTGAAGAAAGCCCTAACTACTAACCTAACCTAACCTAATGTTAGTTAGAATTACATATATGATTGAAAGTGACAAAAAAAACAATGGATACTGTGAAAATGAAATTCTATAAAAAAAACACATAGAGAGGCAATAAACTTAATTTAAAGGAAAACTATTCGCCTGTTAACGGTATAAGACAGTTAACAGGACGACAAATGCTGGAAGTTGCAGTTTTGACCACAGCTACCATGGGAATACCATCTGGGGAGTTATTTAACCCTGAAATACGTCCCATTGGCCAACTTAAGGGGTGGGTATGGACATCCCGAATGTAAACTACATCACCTATTTTAGGAAGTGTGGAACTGGTCCACTTGTGTCTCTGTATTAAAGTGTTCAGAAACTGCTTTGACCAACGGGTCCAAGAGGCTATCACGGACCGTCATTCTTTTTGGCAAGGGAAAATCAGGAGCAGCCAAAAGTTGCGTAACAACCAGAAAATTTCCCGGAGACAGGTCATCTGACAAAGGACACAATGGACGGCTATTTAACACCGCCTCGATTTGGCAGAATATGGTAGTATATTCTTCGAAAGTGTAAAGCTCCTTACCTGTCATGCGTAAGAGAAGGGATTTGGCGGATTTCACCCCAGCTTCCCAAAGTCCGCCGAAGTTTTGGGCGTAGGGGGGATTGAAACGCCATCTAACCTCTCGTATAGTAAGAAAGTCCGCAGTTTCACTTCGGTGCTGCAGTAAAAAGCTATATGCTTCTTTCAGTTGCTTGGCAGCGAACCTGGTCTGAAAGAATTTCAGATGGTAATTAAACGTGACAGACAAGCCAAAAGGGCGGAAGCAGTGAGCTCGGAAACAAATTCCAAATGAATTACTTTGGTTGATGCGCATACAGATAAGGCGAGATATCCTTTAGTGGTTCCAAATCTTCTAAGCTTAGTGTCGCGAACCATGAAGGGACCGGCAAAGTCAACACCGGTAGTGTTGAACGGACGGGAGATGTTGACTCGGAAGGTTGGAAGATCTGCCATAGTTAGCTGGAAAGAGGACGCTCGGAACCTGAAACAGGTTTTACATTGTCGAATACACTTACGATTTAGGGAGCGAGATGAAAGAATCCAAAATGGTCTCCTTAACAGAGCCTGAACATTGTTGAGTCCAGAATGGAGGGAGGCCAAGTGAAAATGTTTACACAAAAGTGAAGACAGAAAACATGATTTAGGAAGCAAAAGTGGATGCCTTGAATCAAAATCCAAGTTAGAAAATTTCAATCTACCGCCCACCCTGAGAAGATCGCGTGAGTCTAAAAAGGGAGCGAGAGATTGTAGTTGTTTGGAAGGAGGCTGGTTTTCACAAAGGTCTGCAGAAAAATGAACATGTTGAACAATACGAACCAGTGACACTGTGGCATCATTCAACTCATCCACAGTCAGACTTTCTTTCCTCAGTACAGAGGAAGTTTTTCTACAGCGACAATTATGGATGAATCGATTTATCCATCCCATGACTCTACGAAGATAATTAGAAAATTTGGACTCAAACATCATACAAATTTCAGTGGGCTCTATTTTGTGAGTCACCAGAGACAATGAAATATTTTTCGTTTCAGGTAAAGTCTCTGAAACTTCAGAAACACGGAAGGGTCCAGGTCAGTCCATACTGGAATCCACCGTCATTGAGAAACCGTTCAACCAATTTTTCAGATTTTCTTCATTCAAAAAATAATCAGGTTAGCAACCTCGGGAAGCTAAGTCAGCAGGATTTTCCAGACCGGGAACATGAGACCAAAGAGCGTTCTTTGTGTCTTCTACAACAAATAGACCACTGCTCCGTAGCCACTTTCGGAGGCATCACAAAATCCGACAATTGAAAAGGAATCATAAGCTGAGATGGTGACAAAACGAGTAACTTTTAATTGATTTAAATAAGGTATTGAAGATACATACAAATTTCAACCAAGTCGTTTTTAAAAAGAGAGAAACAGGAAAATCCCAATCTAATTTAAGCAACCACAACTTTTGAAGTACAGACTTCATAAAGAACGTTATAGGAGACAATAGTGACTTAAGGGATCAAAAAATAAGATACGCTTAGTACATGGGGAATTGAAAGGTAGGACATGAAAAGTGAATGCATCTAAAGAAGGTTTTCAAGATAATCCTAAGATTTTAAGGTATTCGCAGCCATCTGAGAACCGTATAGTACTTTCTCTGTGATCCTCTGGTAGACTAGAAAGTAATTGGGGGTGGTTCGTTGATCATTTTCTAAGTTCGTAACCTGCTCTTCTCAGCAATTCACGTAAATCATTCCTTAACAAATCGGCAGTCTCGACATCTTTGGCGCCGCTTATCACGTCGTCAATATATATTTGGTTCGTTATAGCATATGAGGCCAGAGGAAAGCATTCACCTTCATCTTTCACCAACTGTTTCAGCACTCGTTGTGCCAATACGCTAAAGGAGTCAATCCGTAGGTAAAGGTGTTCAGTTCAAACTCTGCGATTGTATCTGAACCAGGAGGACGATACATTTTTTGTATGTAGGCACATAAAGCAATTGCCTGTAAGCGAAATTCAGAAATGATGTCATTTATGTCAGATTGCAATTTTGGACCCTTTAGAAGACGCTCATTCAAAGAAATACCTGTAGAGTCTGGATCTGAAGCATTGAATACCACCCTCAATTTTGTTGTGAAACTTGTCTCTTTCATGACAGCGTGATGGGGAATTATGTATGAGGATGTTATAGACATGTGACCAAGATTACGATATTCTGTCATGAAATTCTGATACATATTGAAGTTTTCTGGTTGCTTTAAGAGTCTCTGTTCAAGACGTTTGAATGAAGCGTGTGATCTAGAGCAATTTGATCCGAGGGGAGTTGCATTTGGTTTGAAAGGAAGTGCTACGATGTAACGCCCATCTTTGTTCCGAGAATGGGTACTAAGAAAATGCTCTTCTACCAACACATCCTGTGGATCGAGCGGGGAACTAGGTGAAACTTCCTCTGTTTCCCAAAACTTTTGGAGGGCTGAACTGATGTCACATGTACATGGAGAGAGGTGGCAATAGATTCTGAAGTTTGAAAAGACGTGGTGTAGTATGTGTCAGTACACACAGCCTGCATAATTATCATACGTGAGAAGCATCATCTTAAATATTATTGAAATATCACGTAGAGTAATCTTTGAATGTATAACCATTGCCGACTATGTTTATTTGTTAAGTATAAACACTAACAATTGGATTGTTTAAAAACACACGTATCAATTGTTTAGAGAGGAGTCCGATTACATGTTACTACGGTCATTCAGTGAAATTGATTAAACACCTTTGATGAGTCTAAGGGTATTATTTCACCATCCCTCTACGGTATAGGCGATTGGCCGAACCTACCCTAGTTGGGTACATTACATGGCGATCCTGCCAGTTCTATACTGTTAGAGGTCTTAATGGTTACATCTTACATCAGTGATGGTATGTGGTTCTTCTTCTTCTGACGATACGCAGTTCTAGCCAAGATGGGATCTGGACAATCCAAACAGGAAGAGGTTATCATTGCACAAACGGGGAATGGTTCAGCCACTTCATCTGTAGAAGCAACAAACCTGTCAATCCCAGAAATCCTAGGACTGGTAGCATTCATTCTAGTATGTATTGGCGCCATCATGTTTTTGTACTGGAAAATCAAGAAGGCAATTGAAAAGAAGGTGCAGCTGGAGATCAGAAGAAGCCACCAGGATTTGGTTTAATGGGCAGTACCACAGAAAACCGTAAGATTTTTTTTCCCTAATGGATACTTGTCAATGGATATTATTGAACTATATGCTGAGTTAAGTGTTATCGCTTCAAAATTCCTTGAGAATATCAAAAAGGAACCGCGTGAACGTAGGGAGCGAGCCGACAGAATAAATAAATTTCTAAATGAATTGGTCAAGTTAGAATACAAATTTGATAAATTAAATAAAAATGTCAAATCCGAACCAAGTTCTCTCGAAACATTAAGCACTTACCAAACCATCATAGAAAATTCACTTTCAGAATCTAAAAAATTGCTTCAGGAAAGATCAAAATTAATCGAAGATAAAGTAAATTCCGAAAAATCAATCATGAGTGAAAAATTCGATTTAAGAACAGCATCGTCTTTGTTGCCATCAATGAATAATACAGAAGAATCTGTGATGCAACTAATTGATGCCATAGAATTATATAAAGATATGCTCGATGAGCAAGGTAGAAATTCTCTTATTAATTATGTTCTAAAAATTAAATTAACGCCTAATGCTAAATTAAGATTGAAGAAAGAGTATCAGAAAGTTGAAGATTTGATGGTAGATATGAAAAAATTCCTAATAACCAAAAAGTCACCTGCAGCATTATCCACTCAACTCCATACTTTAAAACAGGAGAATAAAACAATAGAAGATTTTGCTAAACTTATTGAACAGTTATCTCTAGATCTAACTATCGCTCAAGCAGATAATGCACCAGAAGCATTACCTGTTTTAGCCAAAGTAAATGAAAAAATTGCTTTGGGCGCATTTTCGAATGGTTTACGAAATACGGAAATTAGAACTATAATAAAGGCAAGAAATTTTAATAACCTCAAAGATGCTGTAGCATCAGCTAAAGAAGAGGAACTTGTAAAAATGTCAGCTTCAACATCTACTCAAAAAGTCTTTGCAATGAAAAATTTTAATCGTAATTTCAACAGTAATAATTATAGTCAGACAAAGTTCAATAATAATGCATCGTCTCATAGAGGTAATGACCGTCGTAAGGAGAATCCAAACAAGCAAATGCATTTCAGCAATTCAGCACAAAAGAGAAACGGTCAAGGTCGCGGGCGCCAGTTCGCGAATTATTTTAAAAATAATAACAAAGGGAACTCGACCCAGCACAGATCGTATTTAGCCGAAAATTGCACAAACTCTTTTACAGAAGAAAAATCTGCAGCGGATAAGTTTTTTCGTGACCAACAGTCATGTTAATTACAATATAAACGCTCTAAATTATGTTTCAGTGAAGTATGACAGACATGAATTAAATTTCTTAATCGATACAGGTGCGAGTATAAGTTGTATTTTCCCAGAATATTTAGCTGAAGGAGAAAAAATAGATACTAAAGAAAAAATTAAAATTAAAGGTATAGCCGGATCCACATCTTCTATGGGCTCCGCAAAAATTTCAATGATTATAAAAAACACTAGTCTTGCTCATAATTTTTCAGTTGTAAAATCCTTTGATTCAAGTATACAAGGTGTTCTAGGATCAGACTTTTTCAAAAAACATAAAGCAGTGATTGATTACGAAAATTTCATTTTAAAACTAAATAATAAAAATAGAGAAACTACTGTACCACTGAAATCCAAAGTTGAGCATTATACCATTATACCACCGAGATGCGAAATAATTCATTGTTGTCATACTGAAGAAACACAAGAATGTGTCATTTCGAACGAACAAATATGTGAAGGAGTTATTATCGCGGGAATAATCGCAAAACCTGAAGACCATAAAATTCCAATCAGACTATTAAATGTAACCGATAGAGAAATAAGATTAAAAAAATTTCTCTCCAAAAGTTGAAAGTCTTTCAAAATTCGATGTTGTAAACTATGGTAGAAATGAAATATCGGTACAAAGAGTTGATGAAATATTAGATTCAATTAACATGAAATCTTTGAACAAGGAAGAAATAACTTCCGTACAAAAAATTTGTGCCAAGTATGCAGATATTTTCCACATAGATGGTGATCATTTAACGGTTACTAATTTATACCGACAAAAAATTTTACTGAAACCAGAAGCTCAACCAGTCTATGTTAAACCATATAGATTACCACATTCACAGAAAAATGAAATTCATAAGCAAGTAGACAAAATGCTACTAGACGGAATAATAGAGGAGGCCAAATCTGAATGGTCCTCACCGTTATTAATCGTACCAAAGAAACCGGATCAAAACGGAGTCAAGAAGTTTCGAGTGGTATTAGATTACCGATTATTGAACAAACAAATTAAAGGTGATAAATTTCCATTACCAAACATTACTGAAATACTAGATTCCTTGTCGGGAGCAATCTACTTTTCCCATCTAGATTTAGCGCAAGGATATTACCAATTAGAATTACATCCCGATAGCAGACCATATACAGCATTTACAACTGAATGGGGTCAATATCAAATGAAAAGACTAGGAATGGGATTAAAAACGAGCCCTAGCTCATTCTCAAGACTCATGACAATAGCTATGTCAGGTTTAAACTACGATTCTTGTTTTATTTACTTAGATGATTTGATAGTCATCGGACACTCTTTGCAAAATCATAATCAAAATCTTGTGAAAGTATTACAACGCCTGAGAGAAGTTAATTTGAAATTGAATCCTAGTAAATGTGAATTCTTGAAGAAGGAAATGTTGTATCTAGGTCATGTTATTTCGGATAAGGGCATTTCGCCAGATCCAGAGAAAATTGAGGCTATTTCAAAATATCCTGTACCTAAGAGTTCTGAAGAAGTAAAACGTTTTGTTGCATTGGCTAATTATTATAGAAAATTCATCAAGAATTTTGCTGCAATAGCTCAACCTTTGAACAACTTGTCACGAAAAGGAAAAGTTTTTCAATGGACAAATGATTGCGAGAATGCATTCCAAACTTTAAGGCAAGTCCTTCTGACAGCACCTATTCTACAATATCCAGATTTTTCAGAGAATAACGAATTTATTCTTAGAACAGATGCTAGTGGATTTGCGTTAGGTTCAGTTTTATCAAATGCTAATGACCATCCAATAGCTTTTGCTTCGCGAAGTTTGAATCCAGCAGAAAAGAATTATTGTACAATTGAAAAAGAGCTTTTAGCAATAGTTTGGTCAGTCAAACATTTCAGACCTTATTTGTATGGACGAAAATTTAAAATCTTAACAGATCAGTCTAGGGATTCATCAGTCAAGTAGCTTGATTTTTTAAAGAAGAACTTGACTTGAAAGTCAAGCTTGTTACGAATACGTACTTGATTCTTGACTTGACTTGATTTGAGATATTTATTACTTGACTTGATATCAAGCTACTTGGTATTACTTGATCTTG
This sequence comes from Propylea japonica, assembly GCA_013421045.1. Taxonomy (NCBI): domain Eukaryota; kingdom Metazoa; phylum Arthropoda; class Insecta; order Coleoptera; family Coccinellidae; genus Propylea; species Propylea japonica. The sequence goes on from CM024244.1 coordinate 4,997,067, forward strand.
ATACGTACGAGTCGTACTGCGTATATTCTGCAATTTCATGCGTGTTCAGGGGATTCCCCGAGCTCCGAGCTAGTCAATTCGATCTAGGTGAATAGAGAGGTATTTTTGTCCAAGTGTGTGAGTCGTAACGTCACATAATTATAATAATATAATAGTGTTTGAACCTGTGCAAAAAATGAGTATTTCATCGGAAATAATGGAATTAGATACCAGCGGGTCAGAATATGTGTTTTACGAAAATACTCAATCCGGAGATCGTGAACTTTTACAAGAGCCAACACACAAAAAATCTAAGAGTGATGGAAAGAAAAAAATCACAAATTATTTCACAGTGGAACAAGATTTTTTAAATTTTTTTATGTATTATGGCTATAAAATTTGTGTTTCCATTCTGAAATTCTTGATATTCAAGTTTAATAAATAAAAGTATTTTTTGCAAGGTTCATTCTCATTCCATAATTTATTGATGTGAACACTGAAATAAAAATTTTGAATTTAAAATCAAGTAGCTTGATAGAAGTAATTGATTTTTCGAGTACTTGATAAATTAATACTTGACTTGACTTGACATTGAAAAACTACTACTTGACTCGAACTTGACTTGATTTCAAGTCAAGGCAAGTCAAGTAGCGTGAATATCAAGTCAAGTCGTGAATCTCTACAGATCACAGACCACTGATTTATTTGTTCAATATGACTAATCCATCAAGTAGATTAACCAAGTTCCGTTTGATTTTAGAAGAATATGACTTCACGGTTCATTACGTGAAAGGTTCAGAAAATGTAACAGCAGATGCATTATCGCGTATCAAACTAGATTCAAAAGATCTCAAAGAAATGACAAATGTAGGAGTTGAAAACATTAGCGTCATGACGAGGTCTCGAACTAAAAATGAAATAGGTTCTAAACAACACGAGACGAATACCTCCGACGATAAGAGGATTGATCACCCTATTGTATTCGAAGTTTTAAAACGTCCAGCGAAAAGTGTCGAGTTGAGGCCAATTTCAGGAAAAGAATTTCGTAATTTGGAAAATCAACGTTCGGAGCAGTACAATAAAAATTTGTTATATAATGTGAATTCACAAATCATTTTTATTAACCAGGACATCCGATCAGCGTACGACTTAGGTACATCGTTGAGGAAACTGGAAGAATTATGCGCAGAAAATGATATATTAGAATTGTACCTCATAAAGCTAGCTAGTAATGAAAAATTTTTGAATATGTTGACAAATTACAAAAAGGAAATTCTAGGAACATCGTTAAAGATTAACGTAATAAGAGATGTAACGCGAATCGAAGACAGAGAACTAAGGCAAATTATTCTGAACGATTTTCACATGCTTCCTACCGGTGGACACGCAGGTATCCAACGCATGTTTAATAATATTGAAAGAGAGTATTTTTGGAACGGTTTAAAATCTGATGTTGAAAAATTTGTAAAGAAGTGTGATGATTGTCAACGTCACAAACATTCTTTACCTAGGAAGGAACCTTTGACAATCACTACCACAGCTTCGTCTGCATTTCAGAAAATTTTTCTTGATCTTGTAGGTCCTCTACCTACTGATGTGAAAAATAATAAATATATACTCACAATTCAATGTGACTTAACCAAATTCGTAGAGTGCTATCCACTTCCTAATAAGGAAGCAGAAGAAGTTTCAAAATCTTTTATTGAAAACTTTGTTTTGAGGTATGGTATACCTTCTGAAGTTGTTACAGACCAAGGCACAGAATTCTTATCAAGAATATTCAGTGAATCGTGTGATTTACTCAAAATTAAACAATTCAATTCAACAGCTTATCACCACGAAACACTAGGTGCACTTGAAAATTCGCATAAACACTTAGGAGCTTTCCTTCGAATGCACACAGCTAAGGAAAGTAATAACTGGAGTAATTGGGTTCCGTATTGGTGCTTTTCATATAACAATACCGTGAACTCTTCAACTCGCTATACTCCATATGAATTAGTTTTCGGAAAACCTAGTAGATTTCCACAAAATTTGAAAAGTCAAGTAGATCCTATCTACAATTTTGACAACTATCCGATTCAACTCAAATATAGGTTGCAAACAGCTTGGAAAGATGCTAGAGAAAACTTGGTGACGATAAAATTAAAAAGAAAAGAGATTTTTGACAAGAAATGTAATGAAAATTATTACGAAGTAGGGGATAAAGTGCTTATAAATAACAAAAACATGGACAATAAGCTTGACCCTTTATTCAACGGTCCATATGAAATAGTGGAAGTGCGAAATCCGAACATTATTGTGAAAACGGACAAGAACAAACTCAAAGAAGTGCACAAAAATAGAGTAAAACACTATTTTCAGTGATTAAATTTAAGAGATTGTTGTAAATATTAGATTAGGTAAATAATATTATAAACTTTGTAGATTTAAGATAAACTAAAACTGTGATAGGTGTATAGGTATAGATTTCAAGATATAGATAAGTCAAAAAAAAAAAAATTTTTTTTACATTTTCATAGAAAACAAAAATTTTTTTTTTCTCTCAAAGGGGGAAGGTGTAGTATGTGTCAGTACACACAGCCTGTATAATTATCATACGTGAGAAGCATCATCTTAAATATTATTGAAATATCACGTAGAGTAATCTTTGAATGTATAACCATTGCCGACTATGTTTATTTGTTAAGTATAAACACTAACAATTGGATTGTTTAAAAACACACGTATCAATTGTTTAGAGAGGAGTCCGATTACATGTTACTACGGTCATTCAGTGAAATTGATTAAACACCTTTGATGAGTCTAAGGGTATTATTTCACCATCCCTCTACGGTATAGGCGATTGGCCGAACCTACCCTAGTTGGGTACATTACAGAGGGACCAACCAGAACCCATCCAAAGATAGTATTGACCGCAGTTGGGTTACCAGGAATAGACTGAATACCATCATCAAAAGTTGAGGGAGCAAATAAATATGGAGGATATCTTACTTACAGAAATATGCGGTGTTGCCATATTTCGATGTAGTGCAGTAAAATTAAAAAACCCATTTACAGCATTTTTGCGCACAGGCTATATATATTATTTATTATTTTATATATTATTATTTCTACTTCGTTCGTAAACTTAATTATGATCATTTTAAAGTATTGAATATATGAGTTCAATTTATAGTTGAAATAACGTGCACTGTGCTCATGATTAGATTTCGAAGTTGAATTCATATATTCAATAATTCAAAATCATAATAGTTATTTATGTAATAATGATCGTCTTTATGATCCTTATTACATAAATAACTATTATATGTTCGAACATTTGCGGGAGTTTTACTGGAATCGGCAACTAGATCCAATTTTCTTTTTTAAATATTCTCTTATGTGTTTTATTTGTTTTCCTCAATAAAAATACGCATCATTTTTTGCAATACATAACATGTACAATTAAATCCCCTCTTCGATCAACCGTAGATTCCGTTATCCGAATGCCTCACGACAACATTGATCCGGATCACTGGCGCATCCAGGCGGAAGAAAAGCCCATGGGATTGCTATGGGATATAAATCAGAATTTTTTTGAACATGGCAACTACGCGATTAGAGTGCTGATTTTTCATGAATAATTGAAGTCTATATTTGATTTGTTTGATGGCCCCTTATTTTTTTGGGATTTTTATCAATATATTCACCTAAAACTTGCCTTGCCAAATACTTCTGGCAATATCTTGCACATACATCATGCATACATTTACTTCTACATTATTGTTTATGCCAGATTTCATAATGTCAAGTTGACTTGTCAGTCCCTCTGTCTTTATTGTTTTTCTATGGATTGACAGACAGACGGAAACGGAACTTACGGGAAAAATTTGAGGTTAGGAAATCGAGAGTGATCTAAAAGCCAAAATAAAGCCAAAGCGATATGGCCACCAAATCGAATCACAGGCCAAAAGTTGGAATTGCAATCTAAAGAGCCTTAGCATTTTTTTAGATTTTGCAGCTAAAAGTTGACCACTAAATCTAAATACATGCCAGAATATGTGCTCCTTTTTGGCATGGAAAACGTCCCCACAACGTTATTATGTCATTAGTGCTAACATTGAATGCCAAAACGCATTATAGATAGCATAGAAATCGGTTTCAGTGCTAATTTGAAGCTTATCGTGTTACTTGGGAGTCATGTAAACTTAATAGAGAAAGTTCACAATTGAGAAAAAGGATTTTGTATAATTATTATTATGTAATGTTGGTTGCATTCATGTAAAAGAAATATGCCCAATATATTAATAAATGTATCTATAGTTAACACCACATGTAGACGGTCAAGATAACAATACCATATCAAAGTCAGTCGAATAAAGAAGTCCACACGAGCTGTTGTTCTTATTCCAAATTAATATAAAAGTCGAATAGTTATAAAACCTAAATACAAATATATAAATCTACAATATATATTTATAACAACTTACAGCTGTCCACGCTGCTGTTCCTTTGACTTCTTCCGTACCACCCCGATTACACTCAGCTCACTTCCACGGCATGGAGCAATGTGTGTGAAGTTGGCCCAGCACTTTTTGATTTTCGAAAAAAAATGTTGTGCTGAATTGTGCTAGGTTTGTGCTGCTTTGTGCAGGTAATATTTTTTCTTAATTCCAAGTGGTTTTCGAGATATTTCCAAAACCGAAAAAATGAGCCAGTCCAGCACTTTTCGAAAAATGGGATTTAAATGATTGATAAAAATTGTGCTACACATGTACTGAGTTGTGCCGTTCGAATTTTCTCGAAAGTCCCTTTCATTTCCTGAAAAATCGAAATTTAAGGGAAAAGATAGCCCAGCACTCTCGTTTTTTTTTTCTTACAAACGGATGAAAAAATTTGTGCTGCTTTGTGCCGTGAATATTTTCACGAAAATCATTCGCCTTTTCCTGCAAACTACGAAAATGAAGAAAGTCATTCCAGCACTTTTGTTTTTTTTCCAAAGGAAACATGCTCAAAGCATTGTGCTACTCTTAGGCAAAGTTTTGCAGTAGTTATTTTCACAAATATCACGCTAATTCACCCAAAAAATAAAGAAATAAGAAAAAAGTTAGCCAGACACTTTCATTTTTTTTCGACGAAATTTTTTTTGTATTATTGTACTCTATTTGTGCCAACTTGTGCTGGTATAATTTTCAGAAAAATCATCCGTTTCCTTCTTATATGGGGGAAAATAAGAAAAATCATCATCCAAAACCAGAATACCTGGCAACAGTGTGTGTGAAGTTGGCCCAGCACTTTTTGATTTTCGAAATAATTTTTGTTGTGCTGAATTCTCCCAGGTTTGTGCTGCTTTGTGCCGCTTAAATTTTTCTTTTATTTCAATCGGTTTTCGAGATAAACAACGAAATATTTTGTACGAACCTACCGAGCATTATCGGTTTATCGTTCCTTATTATTTAGGGAATAATTTAATATTTCGAAGTTTTTCAAGGAAATTATTGAGTTTTTTATTATTTCATGGAAATAAAAATAATACTCTTATGTGAAAATTGAACTATATACAGGGTGTTCTGATTTGTTTCCGACAAACTGAAATGGGTGATAGATCACATAATTTTGAGCAAAAAAGGTTCAATGAACATGGGTCCGGAAATGCTTCGTTTCCGAGATACAGGGTTTTAAAGTTGAAAAAATAATTCGCGTTTCCTTCAATATGTTTTGACTGCTTCGAAATCGTTTCATGAAATATCGTATACAGGGGTTTTTCGGGACGATAAATTCAAATTTGTGGTCGATTTAGTTATATTTTCTAGAGGGCGCCACCGGCAACAAATACAACCCATGTAAACCGTTGCAACTTCTTTGTACTACCCTGTACACCGTTTTGGACTCAAAAAATCGATTCTCTCATCCTTTTAACTTAAAAAGGGTATACCTCATCGAAGTCGCTAGGAGCAATCGTTTCAGAGAAAAGTGCATTTAAAGCCAAAGGGTCCCAAAACTTCTCCGAAAATTATTCCCATTCTGAATATTCTGTTTCCTGAAATATTGAGTTGTTGGGATGCTTTACGAATACTGAGTTTTTTATTTTCTTCGAAGGTCTGTAAAATCCTATTTCATTGTAGATGATTTTTCTTTGTATGCTCCGTCCGGGCCTTTGGTAACCAGTAGCATTTTCCTGTATTTGTTGATAAGCTATTAACTTAGTTAACTATAATTATTTTTTCAACTTCAACACCCTGTATCTCGGAAACGAAGCATTTCCGGACCCATGTTCATAGAAACTTTTTTGCTTGAAATGTGATCTATCGCACACTTCAGTTTGTCGGAAACAAATCAGAACACCCTGTATGTATACTTATGTAAACTTCGTGTAATAATTGGGGATATCAGAGTAATGTCCAAGTCTGGTGTACTATTTATTGATTATATTTAGCTTTCGTAGCTATTTGGCTAATTCATCAGAATATCTACAAGCAAAGAAAATTCAATAAATAATAAATAAATAAGTAGCCAAACAGCTACGAAAGCTGAATATAATCAATAAATAGTACACCAGACTTGGACATTACTCTGATATCCCCAATTATTTCAAGAAGTTTATATTTGACCTTACCAGAGATGAACTCAACTGCTTTGAATGTATACTTATGTATGTATACTAATACAGGTGCGGTAACAATGTTTCATTTTCTTTCAGGTTTTTGAATGCATTAAAGTAAAGAAACAATTTTTCCTCCAAGAAAATTATGCGACCACAAATTTCATTTAAGAGGCGCGAATAAATTCAACTATAGAGAGTTGAAGTGCTGCCAAGGACGTAGACGTAAACGTTACAATTGACATGTGCTCATGCGCACTCGTCAGTTTCCTACGTTCACGCTTGTGCCGGCTTTACGTGCGACGTAAACTAGCGTCCTGTCACGTACGTACGTACGTACGTACGTAACAGAAAGTTGGACGAATCCGACCGATGAAGGGCGAATGCTGGAATTTTGAAATGAATTGCTTCTAACCTTAAAAATTTAAAAATAATCTAGTAGCTGAAACTTTGTTTTGAGAACACGATTAATTAACTTTTTACTTAAAATCTTCCTTATTATTTATAAACTGTGATTTTGCATGTTTCTGAGAAGTGTTGAATTTTTTTCAATGCAATACTTCTGTTACGAGATTGCATATAAGTACCAAGAACTAATATATTATTTCGATAAGTAACAAATGTGGCATTTTCCTTTCAAATGAGAGTGATATTTACATACAAGCAACTCATTTGTGATGATTTCCTCTAAAATTCATGCTTCCGGCAAGAACTCAAATTATGGAAAAATTATTTTCATTTTTATTCATTTTGAAATTCGAATGTAATGAAGGAATCCTTCAAATTTATGTTCACTTCATCAATTTGTATATAGGAAACAGACAATCTGAATCGCTAATATCAGAAACTTTCTGTCAGAATACAACAACAAAAAATAATAGGTTAGCTTTAGTCTCTAATGGTCTGCCGTACGTACGTATGGCAGCACTTCAACTTTATTTTTACTTCAAGACGTAAACGTTATATTTGACTGTTTTTCTCACGTCTACGTCCACGTTCGGGCTTACGTGCTGCGCGAGTTACAATTCTATCCGGAATTGTCTACCGCTGCACCTTCGCATCTTTCCATAGGAACTGCTGACGCGTCACTTCCAGGAGATGACTACGGTGCATCACACGAATAGATATATACAGGTCATTTGTATTGTATAGAGTTAGTCTTGACATAAAACCCATTTGTATCGCATCGTTTATTTTTTTGAATTAAATTGTCTTTTTAAAAATCTCGTTTTGAATCCTCAAAACATAATTCGCGCACTTTAACTCTCTATATCTCGTCGACTTTGCTGTATCAATAGTCAATTAAATTTTCACGAGAAAACATCATCAAATCATTCAAATCTTCTGAACTTATTTTTATCGACAATATTGTCATGAGTTTAACCCCTTTCGAATAATCAAGGGAACAGAGATAGTTCAGACGTCGTGCAAAGTCGTCAATGTTATGTTACCATGTGTACCGATTTTCCTACAGTTAGATTGATTTATTCAATTTCCAACACTCGACGGAAAAATTCGAAGTGTTTTCTGAATATTGAATATTGACACGAGTCACGACTTATACTCCACATTTTTTTCACATTTTCCAGAGAGAAAAAAAAATAATTTCTGAAATATTTTTTTTGTTAACTTGAATATTTTCACAACACAGAAGAATTTTCGAGAAAATTTGAAAGCCCCAACTCAGTACCAACTAAATACATTTATACCATAATCCATTTCCGTTGGAAACCAATTTCTCGCAAAATGCTTATTCGTACTTAACAGTTTGTTGAATATCCCAAAACCCGAATGAAATAAAAGGAAAATTTCAGCAGCACAAACCTAGCACAATTCAGAACAACAAACATTTTTTCGAAAGTCAAAAAGTGCTAGGCCAACTTCACACACTCTGTTGCCAGGTATACTGGTTTTTCCTCCACCCTAATGATTTTTCTTTTTTTTCTCCATATAAAAAGAACTGATGATTTTTTTGAAACTTTGACCAGCACAAGTTGGCACAAATAGAGTACAATGATATAAAACAATTTTCGTCGAAAAAAAAAATGATAGTGCTGGGCTAACTTTTTTCTAATTTCTTTATTTTTTGGGTGAATTAGCGGAATATTCGTGAAAATAACTACGGCACAACTTTGCTTGAGAGTAGCACAATGTTTTGAGCATGTTTCCTTCCAACAAAAACAAAAGTGCTGGGATGACTTTTTTTTTATTTTCGTAGTTTGCAGGACAACACGAATGATTTTCGTGAAAATATTTACAATTTCTCTTAAATATCGATTTTTCAGGAAATTAGAGGGACTTTCGGGAAAATTCGAACGGCACAACTCAGTACATGTGTAGCACAATTTTTATCAATCGTTTAAATCCCATTTTTCGAAAAGTGCTGAGCTGGCTCATTTTTTCGGTTTTGGAAATATCTCGAAAACCACTTGGAATTAAGAAAAAAAAAATATTGGCACAAACCTAGCACAATTCAGCACAACATAAAGTTTTTCGAAAATCAAAAAGTGCTGGGCCAACTTCACACACATCATGGAGCAGGGAAGTGGGCAGCGGCTGAACGTAATCACTATACTTCCCTTCTCCCTCACATTGCCACGCGTGTTGCTCTAAGCTCGCTGAATTGGCGGTCTTTCGTACGGAAGTCAAAGGAACAGCAGCGTGGACTGCTGTAAGTGATTAAATTTAACTAGGTGCCGTGGAATTTCCTTGTCCGTCGTTGCTGACACTTGGTCGCGAGGGAAATATTGCGGCTGAGTGTAAATGCTCACTGCTTTAGATATTGCTGCAGAAGTATTTCGGGAATTATTGCCGATAACGCTAGTGGCAGTGAGGAGGCCTGAGTGTAATTGAGGTTTACGAAAGACCGCCAATTTGGGGAGCGTAGAGCAACAGGAGTAGCGATGTGATGCAGCAGGGAAGTGTAGTGATAACATTAAGCAACTGCCCACTTTCCTGCTCAATTCCCTGCTCCATTCCGTGAAAGTGAGCTGAGTGTAACCGGGGTGTTACACTACTAACCTAACCTAACGTAAGTTAGAATAACATGTATTATCATATTCAATCGTGAATTCAATTTTTTTATTCGGACGTGACGTGTCTCTTGAATGCTCTGGCATATTGGGAAATTATTTTTTTACATATTCGAAGTTATTATTGATCACCATGAAGATATTCCACTTTTTAAGAATGGAAGAAAGATTCCTCTGCAACTGAATTATCATGAAATCGTCGCAGCACCCAGAATTCTCCCACCCTCTAATGAACCAAAATTAAATTAAATTAATCCTTTTTTTAAACCAAATGTATTGGTTTCTTTCCAGTAAAATGGACGAAAGCTCTAACGTAAGTTAGAATAAAATTCTCCTATTCAATGGTGAATTCACTTTTTATATTCAAATCCTGACCCGATACTAAACAAGTCTTTTCTTCTGAAAGTAATCTTGCTCACGCTGGGACGCGTTAACTGGAACGACAAGTCTCGATATTTTCGAGGCAAGTTTAAGATTCCACATAATCCCCAACAATGTGTTTCTTAAATGCTTTGGCATATTGGAAAATGATTTTTGTTCAATATTCGTCATTATTGATCACCATGAAGACATTTTCTTTTTAAGAACGAAAGAAAGATTCCTCTGCAACTTAATTATCATGAAATCGTCGCAGCACCCAGAATTCTACTATCATAAGATGAACCAGAATGAAATTATATTCATCCTTTTTTTCACCATATGTAATGGTTTTTCCAATAAATTCGACGAAAGCTCAAACGTTAGTTAGAATTACATATCTTATTCTATTCAATCGTGAATTCAATTTTTCTATTCAAATCTTGAACCGACTTTGACCAATTCTTGTTCACGTTCGGACTCGTTAACTGGAACGACAATATTCGATATTTTCGAGGCTAGTCTGAAGCCGGCCATAGACATCGTTATTTTTCATCCGTTTTCGTTCCCGCGATTCGAACCGCCGAGTCGTATCGCCGAACTGTTTTGCCCACACACTTCGGTAAATTCTACTAATTATTTTGCTGTCGTTCGTGAATCAGCACGTCATGAAGATGAAACATCTCTTAGCAGTGGCGGCCGCAGTTTCGGTTCTGAGTAAAAAAGAAAAAAGAACGAGACTTATACTACGCTAATGGCAAATAACCTCCGATTCTCGACGAAATCCCCACACACAGTCGGTATGGACGACAACCGATGGACCGTCGTTTCAGAAATCAAGCATCGGCAGATATTTGTGCCGACGATACGTACCGATGGTTTTTCGCCACACACATCGGTTTCGGCGCTTTTGTTGGGACGCGGACGGTTCTTATCGCCGCGATACGAACGGATGAAGAATAACGATGTCTATGGCCGGCTTAAGATTTGAACAGTACAGTTGAATTCATGAATGAACGGAATGTATCTAATAGCTGCCGTTATCGGACTTGTCGGATTGCTCGGAATCGTTCGATAATTGCGTCTGCTGGATGTAGGGGAGGTAAATGTGTTTCGTTCGGCAATCGACATCATGAGTGTCCGGGTGAAATCTTTTTGCTTGAACGGAGGAGAAAGATTAAGGAGAGGTTAGGTGTTACTTGTGTTATAAACAACTTCAACAAGATAATCTACCTATTAGTACCTAAGTTTGATTTGTTCGCTGAGGATTCTAACTTTGGATTGCTGTATATTTGTATTTATTTCTGTCCGGTTTCAAAAAGTCTCTTGAAATTGATTTGCTGGATGAAAAGCAGAAAAAATATACAAACTCTACGTGAGGGTGGATTTACTCGAATAGTCGATTAAGGAAGTAAGTGTATAGAAAATAGATAATCTTGAAAAAATGATGTAACTTTCATATTGTTTTGAAATATGTATTAAGAAGCTGCAATAAAAATAACTCATTTTGCTAAAATTATGTTTTATTTTGTTCTATTATTCATGCTATCCCTGGATCATCTCAAAATCCTGACATTTCTATTAAATTCAATTTACAACCTGTGAATTTCTCTCTTTCGAAATAATTTGTTATTCTATCACAACAGAGCTGGAATTAAATATGAGCACAATAATTAACGAGTGTGAAACTAGCAACGGTTCCTGCCAGCAACGGTTTTTAGGGGGTGCTATGTAACTTATGATCCCAAAGTGTGGAAATATTCCATTTCATTATCAGATTTAGTGATTTTACTGACTGTGATATAAACAAGCGATAATTATATCTGAAAATTTACTTTCAGGCCATAGAAACGACATATGTGAGAATAGTGATTTTCCAAAGTTGAATTCGCGGTAACTAAATATTTCCAAAACAGACCTTGTAACATAACTTGAATGAATTTCTGCTTTATTTATGATATGAACAATAGAAAGTAATCGATGAGGGGTACGAAGGGAGCCAGGTGAAATGAAGGTACCTGAATAAAATGCAAAAAAGGCTTTGTCACATGATGAGACTAGTTCGCAGATGTTGATTGTGATATAGATAATTGATAAATGTGAACGGAATGGATTGTCGGGTCGTAGGAACTCGAGAAATGAACTTTGAAATTTTCACCAGGTGATATTGAGTTACATCGATAAAACGCAAACAGACCTTTGTCACATAATGAGACCAACTCCTGATTGTTGATAATGATTCAAACAATCAATAAATATGAACAGAATTGATTATCGGGCCGTAGGAAGGCGGGAAATGAAATCTGAAAATTTTACCAGGTGAGATTGAGTTACTTCGATAAACGCAAACAGAGCTTTGTCACATGATGAGACCACCTCCTGATTGTTGAATATGATTCAAACAATCAAAAAAATTTAATATGAACGGAATTTATTGTCGGGCCGTAGGAACGCGGGAAATGAACTTTGAAATTTTCACCAGGTGAGATTGAGTTACCTCGATAAAACGCAAACAGACCTTTGTCACATAATGAGACCAACTCCTGATTGTTGATAATGATTCAAACAATCAATAAATATGAACAGAATTGATTATCGGGCCGTAGGAAGGCGGGAAATGAAATTTGAAAATTTTACCAGGTGAGATTGAGTTACTTCGATAAAACGCAAACAAAGCTTTGTCACATGATGACACTAGCTCCTAATTGTTGAATATGATTCGAACAATCAATAAATATGAACGCAATTGATTGTCGGGCCGTAGGAACGCGAGAAAAAAACTTTGAAAATTTCTCCAGAGGAGATTAAGCTACCTCGATAAAATACAAACAAAGCTCTGAGACATGATGAGATCAGTTCACGGAGGTTGATTATGATACAGACAATTGATGAATATGAATGAATGAGTTGACATAATATTGTAATCCATTATCCAGCTCTGAAATCGAAGATTCATTATAAATTTTTTTCGAAATAATAAATGGAATCAACTGAATTAAAATTCAACTCCTCTTCTGGATTTTATCCAATTCTTTGAAATTGACTGGCGAAATTTTCAAAGTTCGTATATCGGGTTTCTACGGTCCGACAATCAATTCCGTTCATATTTATTAATTGTTCGAAACATATTCAACAATCAGGAGCAGGTCTCATTATGTGATACTTGCAAGTACTTGCTTCATCCAATCTCTTATTCCTAATCACTTCCCATTTAATGTTTTATTTTTCATAGATCAAAACCTTTAAAACAAGCAGATGATTTTTTTTCAGTTTAACATTTTCTCACTTCCAACATGAATAAATCGAGTTCATCTAAACAATTACAGTATTCAAATGAAAATATACCAAAACTGATTAAAGTCGTATCATTATATTCTTCATTGTTGTAATTTAAACTCCATATTTTAATTCACATGAAAAAAAAATTTGTAGAATTTTTAGTTCCTCCTTTGCTGTCACAGCCCACTACAATACAAAAGGATGGCATAATTAACTGATACTTTGAATATTTGATCTGGATTTGAAGAGAATTAAGGTGAAATTATATTAGTATAATTGGTCTGATTTAACAAGAATAAAAGTTCAAAGTATCGAAAAACCACAAAATTTCTCAATAAATCGCACTCAGATTGCAATAATCAGTTCATTCTAGGTTATGTTGGTCCCCAATCTTGTCCGGCTGTCCGAACTGCTCGTAACCTATTCAAATATTAGAATGGTTATACTTTTATTACACCATGCCTTTATTCATGTCTATATTCGAGCCTATTTTCAGGGCTATTTGTTGGGTAAATTTCCCCCAAATGAGTCGCACTATTAAACCATGCCTTTTCAAGTTTATCAGGTAGTAATTTCAAAATTGCGAACATTGAAGAAATTGATATTTCACCTCAACCTTGTGTTTTGTTGGAATATTTTCGAAAGGATACCATGCTATCTATATTGATATGAAAATTAAAGATCCAAACAATAGAAGATGAAATTGAATTTTAAAAAATTACTTTTAAATATTATTGCAACTGTAACTGTTATTCTGAAAAATAACGAACCAAGGGTTTTACAGGAGATTGGAGGTGAAGCCTTGGATAAACTAAAAATCAGGCAATAAAAGCCATGAGTCTAAATTATTCATATATAGGTAAAAAAGGTATGTCGCTTCATTTATTTGTTAATTACCCAATCAACACAAGGACGTCGCATGGATATCCCAGCGATATCTTTTCGGGAGATTAAGAATATTTTTGTGATGTCCCTGCGAGGTTGCTGGGAGCTCTGTATCTCCTCCAAATTACTGCCTCAGGGATATTCCCAGAGAGTTCTCAAAGATATCCCTTGTGGAAATTCTCAAACTTCTCACATTGTGGAGGTCAACGGGATATTCGCATAAACCCTCCATTGTGACAAGTACACAGCTGACTAAAATTTACGAATGAACGAATTTCACCGAACACGCCACTTGAACTTCACCTAACGGATTTGATTCCAGTTGAATAACTATTTCATATATGAACGAAGCCTGTATGTTTGAAAGGCTTCGTAAAAATTTATTGTCGAAATATGGAACTTATACCCAGCATTTTTGCACTGAAAAGAACGTTAGCACCACACCTGATTTGTTGGTATAAAACTCTTGCACTATTTTTTTTTCGAGTTCAATGCCTTAAAAGCGTACTCACGAGCTCTAAACACTACATAAACTAACAGCCGGGCGTATCTCACTGAACTGAATCCTGAATCTACACCCTATATACACCCACCACTGGCAACTGCAATTGAAGCAGGAGGACGACGAAGACGATCAATGCCTACAATACAGCGCTCAGTGTTGCCAGATCAATCGAAGAGTTCTCCTTAAACAATGTTTGTAGTTTAACTTTTAACTTGCAGAAATCTGTGTGCAAAAAAAAGACATTTTGTGACTAATTTTCTGGTATGAATTTGGAAGACTTCCAAATTCATTCGAAATGAAGAAGAACCAAACTGCGAATACATTTCGGAAATTCCATCAGTTCTTGTTTAACTATTTTTATTATAACTTTTCAGTTTTTTTGTATCTCTTTTCATTTGAATAAAGTACCAATAAGTCAATAAATACTAATGGGGCCCACTCACTAGGAAGGAAGAATGCGCAGTTAAGTCTCTGCATGTTTGCTGTAACGCAAACGTGTGCATTCATATTGCCCACACACATACACTTTTGCGTGTTGGTTTGGATGTGCGACAAGCGTGAGATGACGTCGAAAAAAGATCTGATGTTAATGGCAGTGGCGTGTGTTGTTATTTAGGAAAAAATTTCTAAGGTATAAATATCGAACCCGACACTGTGTTGCTAAACATATGAAACGTGCAGAGACTTGTTGCCCATACACGGTCGTTTTTGGTCATTCTTCCACGTACGGGGAAGAATGCACACGCCACACGACGGAGATGAATGCGCATTCCAAATTTACGCCATACACACACACTTTTAACTGTACCACGTACAACGCGCATTCAAGTCTTCGCGCTTCCCTCTTAGTGAGTGGGCCCTTTATGGGTTTTCTTGTTCTATATACCTATAATACCTCAGTTCAATCTTTTGCAGTAACAAAACCGGCAAAGTCACACTATCAGAAACAAAACCGGCAATATCCATATTTATTTATTAAATTCCGCGAAAACCCAAAAAAATTGTGTGAAATTATTATTATTTATCGTTTATTGTAATATTTATTTCAAACTAATACAAACGCCCTTTCGTTACTAGGGGAAGAGTGTCTGAGACGGCATACTTTTTGGAGTGGAGTTTTATTTTTTCATGTGAGTGTTTTCAGATAGTAAGGACAAGGCGAGAAGGTAGTGCCACTAATTGTTTATAAATAAATTCATTCGAAATAGAATATTCGATTGATTTGAAGGCACAAAATTAAAATGAAAAAGATCCTGCAGTTGCCATATCAGCCGCAACACTCTGGTTGAGACGGCATACATATCAAATTACAATTTGCATATATCGCAAATAAAGTGTAGCAAAATTTTTGAATTTTTCGAAGGAACTGTTGAAAATCCTGACTCGTCAACATTCCATATATCATTTGCTTCAAAATTATGTATTTGCAATACACCAGAAAGAAGCGAAAACTAATTTTCAATTTGGACTTTGTTGAAGGCAGTGGCTCTTGCAAATGATGTGGATTCTGGGGTTCGGAGACTAATATTCCGATTACGATTCCGAAAACCTTTCAGCCAATCCCACCTCGCTATTTTATTTTCATGAGAAACGATGGGGATTTTTTTGGGCTTGTGCTACTTCGTAAGCGAGTTTTCTTGAGTCAGTTTCTAGGCTTGCGTCAAATGTAACTTTATTGCCCGCTATATAATTTGTCCACTTTTCAGTTCACATTGAACATCTTCGCAACTAATAACCAGTCCATTTTCCGTCTTGAACTGCCTTTATCGCTTCCTTCATATTGTCTTCGCTCCAGGAATGTCTTTGTGAAACTCTGCAGTTATAACGCCCTATTTTTTAAGAAAAACATCATTCAGTGCCTTCCTTACAATAGAAATGTCTGGGGGAGATGGCATACCTATGCCATCTCAGCAGTATAACATGTATGCCAACTCACCCAGAAGCAAACATCTGCAGTTTTTTCTATTTAAAACAAAAATAATTGAAGCAAATACAAAAAATAGAATAGGACTTCAATACTAAGTGGTATGAATAAAACAAGAAACATTAATACTGTCTAATGGTCAGACTACATTAAAAGGAGCGGATTTTGAACCAATCAGAGAGCAGTAGGGATTTTTAAATTTGACAGACGAAGTCTGTTTACATTTTCGTCAAATGTCAGCTTGACATTTGAAAACATTACGGTTTTTACCTATTTTAAACGTTATTTAGAGCTTGAAATAATGGAATTCTCAATTAAAACTCAAGTAAGAGGAGATTGTTGTACGCATTTCCGTTAGATGAAATTATTGCATTTTCGATGTTGATATGAAAATGGGCAATGATGACTTTGCTACTTGGAGGTACCTTTATCCCTAATTTTCATTATTGAGAATCCCTTCGACTATTGATATTATTTCAGGTTTCATCTTATTCAGCAAACC
Organism: Propylea japonica; assembly: GCA_013421045.1. Taxonomy (NCBI): domain Eukaryota; kingdom Metazoa; phylum Arthropoda; class Insecta; order Coleoptera; family Coccinellidae; genus Propylea; species Propylea japonica. The sequence goes on from CM024244.1 coordinate 5,014,113, forward strand.
AGGGAAAATGTGCCATCAATTAAGAGCCCGAACAATGACTCTCAAAATGAAAAGAACATGCACACGAATCAATCGATATTTTCTAACTGTCTACATAACATAGACTTCAATCAGCTTCTATTATTATAATTGTTTTAATTTTACCTTGCAATTTTCAGTTAGTTTTAAAAAAAATCGAGATCAAGTGAAGTTTCTCTACGACAGAACTACTTATTATACCAGAAAAATATTATGCCATGAATTGTGATCCATATTTCCTCCTGTTTTATTATGATTCTAATTATAATTACTAGTTTTGACCTATATCAGTTTACCCTGTTTTATTTTCTATTTGTTTCAGTGAAGTCCTTCAGCATTTGTGCAATAGTACCTACCTTTGATCATATTCAGAAATTTTTTACTAATTAAACAAATATTGTACTTCCCAACATTAATATTTTCAATAATCGAGGGCACTAAAAGATTATACCATACAACAAATTATTGTTTACAATTGTACCACAGTGACAAAATGTGGTTTGATAGGAGAAAACAGGAGCTTATATTTGAACGAAGATCTAACAAACCACAGAAGAGCCCTACTCAAAAAGACTATAGAGCTGAAAAAGTCAAGGAATTATAAGGCAGTGTTCTGTCGACAGGGAAAAATATACCTCAAAAAACTGAGACAGAGGCTCCACAACTGGTAAAAAACGAGGAAGACCTCATCTAAAATTGTGGAAATAAGAAGTTAGAAATAAAAAATTAAACCACAAATGGCAGACCTAAATGATATTTTAGATGAATATAAAGACTGTAATTCAATCGTCTGTGATAGTATATTCGAGGTAAAGTGTTTTGATAACTGTGAGGATTTAAAATTTATACATGTTAATATTCGTAGCATTTATAAAAACTTTGAGAGCTTTCTTGTGTTGCTTGATTCTATGCGTAAAGATTTTGATGTAATAGTGATGTCCGAAACACATATTGTACAAAATTTGGATGACTTTTCAATGGAGCACTATGTTGTATGTAGTAATGGGAGTACATTGAACAAATTTGACGGATGTATAGCTTATATCAGGGAGGATATTTATCTTGATCATAGAGTGGAAGAGATAGGAACCACAAAGTTTCTACTAGTAAGCGTCAAGAAAGGTAATACTGTGATGGATATTCTGGCAACCTATAGACCCCCTTCATCAAATACTGAATTGTTTATAGAGAACTTAGCTACTCTACTGGATAACACAATAAAAGATTCAAATAAGATGTACTTATTTGTAGGGGATATAAACATTAATTTGCTTGACATTGAATCTAAAAATTCTAGTGAATATTTGACTCTTCTACATACTTTTGGTTTCAGCAGACAGGTGAATAAACCCACTCGTGTTCAAGGTGACTCTGCAACGTGCATTGATCATTTCTTCTTAAAGTATAACACACAAGATTGCGAGGGGATAGATTCAGTAATACTAAGAGATGATACGACTGATCACTACCCAATACTGCTGAACGTGAAGCTAAAGAACGTAAGAAGGAAACAAAGGGAATGCAAGACCTATCACAAAATCAACCATATCGAATTGAAAAAGATGTTACAGGAAGTCGAATGGAAACCTTTAGTTGAGAATAATGATGTCAACATTAGTACAGAAAATTTTGTCAATAAATTGAAAGAATGTATAGGAAAATGCAGAAAAACTTATCAGTTCAGTAGCAAGAAAACCAAAATAAAACCATGGATAACACAGGGTTTGGTCACATCGATCAGGAAAAGAAACAGCATAAAAAAACAGTGTGCGTTATACCCGAATAATATCGAAATTCAAAACAAGTATAAATTGTACAGAGATAAACTTACTAAACTGATAAAAACAACGAAGTATGAATATTACAAAGACAAATTACAACAACACAAAAATAATCCCAAAGAAACTTGGCAGATAATAAAGGAGGCCACACACGAACGGTCAAAGAAGATGGATATAAAATGCATTGGCAATGGGGTACAAGAAGTCACTGACAGGAAACAAATAGCGGAGGAGTTTAATAGCTATTTCAGCAAAGTTGGATCACTCTTGGCTGAGAAAATGAAAAGATCCCACAGAAACATAGGTCAGAAAAACAAGAAAACTAATGATAAATCCTTCTTTTTCACCCCAATCTGCGAGACTGAATTGATCCAGCAAATAGGTGAACTAAAATGTAATGTGGCGGTTGGAGAGGATGAAATCAGTGCGGAAATAATAAAGAATAATCATACAATACTACTACAACCCCTTATCCATAATGAAATTTTCTTAACAGGGGTATATCCGACCATACTCAGGAGTTCTGTGATTGTGCCGGTCTATAAAGGGGGAGACAGAAAACTAACATCAAATTACAGACCAATTGCAATAATCAGTACTATAGGCAAATTAGTAGAAAAATGTATAAAGATGAAACTGACATCATTTTTGGGAAGGTTCAATATCATATCTGATAGACAGTTTGCATTCAAAAAGGGAAACAATACGGAAAGAGCACTTTGTGAGGTGACAGACTGTATACTGGAATGTTTGGAGGGTGGTGGTAAGGTGATGGGCATTTTCCTGTACTTAGCAAAGGCGTTTGATACGGTGAACCATGATTTACTGCTGGAAAAGATGGAGGATATCGGAGTCAGAGGAATAGCAAATCAACTTTTTAGATCATATCTCAAAAATACAAACCAAAGAGTGAGAGTATCTGACGCAAAAAGTAGTGCATTAACGATGGGTTGGGGAGTACCACAAGGGACAGTTCTGGGGCCACTTCTTTTCACCATCTATATGAACAGAGTACTTTCGCTGCTGGATGAGGAATTTGTATTTTGTTACGCAGACGACACAGTTATCATCATCAGTGATCAGACATGGGAAGGGGCTATTAAAAAAGCAGAGGAGGCAATAAGTAAGATGAAAAATTGGCTGAACGACAATTATTTAACGTTAAATAATGAAAAAACTAAGTTTATATCTTTTGGACTAACGAAGAAGAGCCTTCCAACCGTGCAGAAGTTGACAGTACATGAAAGCTATGAGGATTGTAGGTCTGTGGGTATGGTGTGCAACTGTGGACAGAGTATTCAACGAACTGCTCATTTAAAATACCTGGGAGTAATTATCGATGAAAATCTTACATGGAAACAACAAATAGAATATGTCACAAATAAAATAAGAAAATTAATTTACAAATTCAAAGAACTTAGACAAACACTTAATAAAAAATTACTGTTGGAAATGTACAGCGCACTTGTAGAGTCAATTGTAAACTATGGCCTGGTTATTTGGGGGGGCGCGTATAAAACAAACATTACACCATTATTCACAGCGCAAAAATATGTTATAAAAACTCTACTCTTCAAGGAAAGAAGATTCTCCACCAAACTACTGTTCGAAGAAAGCCAGTTGCTAACGATTCACCAACTGCATAGAAAATCGTTGGTTCGTTTGATGCTGAATACTCCACTATATAAGACTGAAATACAACATAACAAGAGCACGAGAAGCGTATCACATCGAAATGTACAGATAACAACAGCAAGATTTACATCATGCCAGACATCCAAAATATTTGGGTCCAAGGATTTATAATCAGCTCCCAACAGAGTTCCGAATGGCTCCATATAAAAAGATCAAACATAAAATCACGGAATGGATCAGACAGAGCAGCACAATTGTTTGAATGTTTTTTGTTATGGGGGAAGGGGAAAGCAGAGAAGGGCAATAATGATAAACGGGCTGTGCACACAGATTCATGAATCAATCGCACAGCCAAAAGGCCAAAGAAGATTGTTTCAATTTGATTTATTATGAATTTATTTTTGTTATTGTTTGTATTCCTTTGTTGGCCAATATTATTATTATTATTAATTATACAAAAATCAAGTTTGACTAATCAAAGCATGGTTAGTATCGAACTGAAGTTCCATGTTAAACGCAGACTCAGAATCAGGTTTAAACAATTTACACTTTTCTGAAACAATTATGCTCAACTTATTCGTTGTGGGTTGAAACGAAAATATTGTTATCGACTTCAATCCTCTTTCCGAAAAGAACATCAAAATATCTGGAACCTGTTCATCAAGATCATAGGCCAAAATCAGTAAAAGCATTGATCAGGCACTAGTTAATCATTCATTTAATCTTTCAATATGAATAATTGATTTCCAATATTTCTGTTCAGTTGTGAGAGTGCACATAATTAAAATTCATATAAGTAAAAGGACAAGAAAGTGAATTTGAAAAGTGATACTGTTCTTTCTTTTTGAATAAATATTAGATAGTGGTTCAAATAATGTGTTTCTTCGTTTTGATACATCAGTTTTCTCGTTCATTCACTTCAATTAAGCCTGATAAAAATTTTATGCAGTAACACCTTCAATCGTAATCAGCAATCGTTCACTTACTTATGAAAATAGAACTTAATGTGCTTTATTACATTCATACTCTCTGCTAACATTATACCCAATTCAGTAAAAATTAACCACAAACAAATCCATCATCGCAACTTATTCATTTATCAAGATCAGCACATGATTAGATATCACAAGTTAACTACTAACTAGATACTTTGTATTCTGGACAAAGAGTAACAATCAAGTTAATTCAATTTCCACTAGATTATACTTTTACACATACTGAAAAAAAAACTTGACATATCAAATGCTTCTTATAATAACACAACGATTTATTCACATCCAACTTGATTAATGATAAGATTGACAGTCAAATGACCATTGACCGAAGTTCTTCAGCCCTCTCGAACTATTTTCTCTATTTGTGAATTATGTAGATATAGGTCCCTCAATTGAATTTTGTCTTGATACATTGATTTCTCTCATGCTTTATTGACAATTGGAATATAAGAATACATTTTCAAACCAATTTGAAGGCTCAAACAAGTTTCAAAGTACATCATTCCATTATATTTTGTTCGTATTGATGGCACATTTTTCCTGGCATACTGGACAAATAAGATGAAATCTGAAAATGAAATGAATACTTGAAAATATTATCAATAATGGATATTAGGGATAAAGTTACCTTCGAACAGTAAAGTGATCATTGCCCATGTTAATTATTTTCATACCATCATCGAAAATGAAATAATTTCAGCTAACGCAAATGCGTACAACAATCTCGTCTTACTTGAGTTATAATTGAGAATCCCATAAATTCAAGCTCCAAATAACGTTTAAAATAAGTAAACACCGGAGTGTTGTCAAATGTCAAGATGACATCTGAGGAAAATGTAAACAGATTTCATCTGTCAAATTTAAAAATCCGTACTGCCAGTGGCGTAACTATACCATCTGGGGCCCGTGGCAAATTCTTTTGATGGGGCCCTATCAGTAATAATCGTCACGTTGTACTCAGTAATTTTAATGAACTTAGAGATTTTCAGCGTACTCAATTACACATTCATCTATAGAACATAACATCTTGAAGCATTCATCATCTATTCGCAAGCTTTTCCGTGAAGGAACAACATCGTGAGGAAACCTGCATACATTTACAATGAAATAATAATAACAATTCAATTTCAATAAGATATTAATTAAGAAAAATCTTTTCTTCGAGCTTTCTGTTCCGCAAAAGTGTCTATAACATCTTCAAAGTTTAAAGATCGGGCCAGGGGGGTGAAACGCTAGAAGTAAAATCTACAACACGGACATACGTCTCCCCATTTATTTTGGGGGCGGAGCCAACTGAGCCAAGCAGTGACGTATGTCTGAGCTAAATCCAAGTTATGTCAAATTTAAATGGGATCTTGGGATGGGATGTCAATGCTGCCATTTTTATTGTTTGTGTGTTGTTTTGTTTGAGTCGAAGAAGGAAGTGAAAAAGTTAGAATAATTGTTTAAATATTGCCAATATGAAAGTATTTGTGAGGACATTGAAGTTATATTTTGTGTTTCTTTGATAACCAATAAGGTTTTAGTAATCATTCTCTTTTTGGATGTATCTTTGCCTTCCGAATGAATCTGTGTACTGTGTAGTGACTACCTATAGTGACTTAACATGACTTTTTTAATACAAGTGTTGATGTTCTGTACGTATTATATGAACAAATGCTTCAAAATTTGTCAACGATTGCTCGGAAGTTTTTCAACTGTACTCAAATTGTAAGACCTGTGGTTGATCATGAATGTTTGTTAGTTCAAAACATTCAATAGTTATGTACTGTACAATTGAGCCTAATAAAATAATTATTTTTATAATGTATATTTTCTTTCAAATCTGCCTTTTAATTCCGAAACAATAGGAAAAGCAAGTAAAATAAATAAAAAATATATATTATCTTCTTTCTCTCTCTTTCTGGAACACAGAGCATTGTCAAAATTCGGGACGAAACCATAGAACCTCTCTCTTACAAAAAGCGACCACCCCTCAGAATCCAATCGCCCCATTTATTTTTGACGTTTCAAATGTCACGCGTGTTGTAGGGGTTTAGTAGGCAGATAGCACTTTCTTATATTTTATGTTCTGTGGATCGGGCCAAAGAATTTTCAATAGACAGAATAGCCAAGTTACATAACCTGTCGTGTCCCATAGAATTTCTTAAATAGATTTTTATCAATTTTAGTTTTGAAAATGATCTTTCAGCACTACCTGTAGTAACAGAAATTGTTAGAAATAACATAAATGCAATGCATACTTCAGAAAGCTGTAGGACATAAAATGTTTTTTATTATTAATAAATCAGTAAGATCTCTAATACATGAATATTTTTCTATTTCGTTTCTGAAAGTGGATCGAAAAATGAGAATATCTCTGGCGTTTAAAATTTTCAGAGTAGAAGGCTCCAAAACACTTACACTTGAAACGTGATTTTAGTTGATTCATAATGATGTCCAATACTCGATAAAATATGTTCACTTCGAAAAAACTTTCGGATCTTGGATACGCTCATCTTCACAAAGCTCATCAAAATGGAGTTTTACCTTTCTCTGACGAGTTATATAGAATTCAGGGGTGATGGACCATTTTTCTGCTACACTATTTGCTTCCATTTATAAATTCATGTCGATACCTTTCCAATTCTTCTGTACAAATTTTCAAACTTTTTAAGGCATTAGAAAGAACGATGGTTTAGACTGAAGAGTTTTAACTTCTAATATGTAGAAACCAAGGGATGCGTTCTAAAATGAATAGGGTTGTTCAATTACGGGTATTTTGATTGACGGTTTTTGACTGTCATAAGTACGTAAAATTATTCGTCACGGTTTAGACTGAAGAGTTTTAACTTCTAATATGTAGAAACCAAGGGATGCGTTCTAAAATGAATAGGGTTGTTCAATTACGGGTATTTTGATTGACGGTTTTTGACTGTCATAAGTACGTAAAATTATTCGTCACGTGCATCTTTAAAAATGAATCAACATATTTTTATTTAGGTTGGTTGAAATGCTTAACGATGAACTTAAAATTGTATTATGGTTTTTAGTTGTCTCACTTTGGATTTTGAGCAGAACTTATAAAAATAGACTTTTCAATAAAATAAAATACTTAGGTACAGTGTAAAAAAATATTTTGAGCTCGCGGCCCCTTGGGCCGGGGCCCCCTTGAGTCGGGGGCCCGTGGCATTTTGCCACCCCTGCCACCCTGTAGTTACGCCACTGCGTACTGCTCTCTGATTGGTTCAAAATCCGCTCCTTTTAATGTAGTCTCTAATGGTCTTGTTTATTGCCAGTAATACACAAAAAACTTTCGATTTGATAAATATTCAACCACCCCAGTAAATTACTTTTGCATATAGTGACAAGAAACTATAGCGGAATGAACTGTAACCTAGGCAGACCATGATTGGTGTTCTATTCTTGAGTATGCACATACGAATGGCGCTAAAATCTGAACGTCCGCTGAGAAACATGATCTATGCCATCTCATCAACTATGCCGTCTCAGACATATTTCCCCTATGTATAATAAACTCAGAGCAGTTTTTTGCTCATTTCTCAAAATAATAAAAGTGGGACATTGCCGGTTTTGATTCTAGGCCACTCAAGTACTCGTTGAAGAAAGATGAAATATTATCACTTCTTCATTAATTCTCAAGTTTTACTATCATTCATCAAACTGTCGATAACTTTTATACAACTATCCAATAGTTTTGCACAAATTCTTAGGGTCATGATATATCAAACAGCTGTGATGAATGACCCTGTTTCCCAGAAAGTCAGCGCCAAAGGACACTTTTTTTACCATTGATAATTTCGGGAGAATTCTTTCGCGAAAAAGTTCTGCTTTGATAATGAATGTTAACCATAGAAAACTTCGCCTGCACCTTTTTCAAAGCTGTCAAACTTGACAGTTCTGGAAAAAAGTCTCAAAATTAAGAATTAAGAAAAATTTCGAAAATTCTAGAGAAAAGTTTGTTCAGAATCATATTTTTAGTCGATATGTAAAATTTCAGATCCACATTGGGTTACCTAAAAATTAACCTTTTTTCGAAATACATATTTGAGTACTTCGTGATATTGGCACTTTCAAACTTCTCTAAAATAATTCTAATCATATGTGTCGTAAAGCCAGTTCATTCTTGTTAGATTATATAATTTTTCTATGGGCTCTAGGTAATAATTTTTTTTCAATTTCAAAATGCAGTCTTTATGAGATGAGTTCAGAGCAAACTTGTTATTCTGAAGCAATCATGGGTACCTGACGTATTCTTTCTGAGATACAGGGTGTTGAAGTTTAGGGAAAAATCGGTTTTTTGGAAATATTTTCGAAACCTCATAAGATTTTTGTTTACTTTTCAATGGGTTGTGAGTACTCATCAAAACACATTTTTTTAATGAAAAAATTATTTTTAATTTTGATCAGAGGCGTCCGTACAGACTTCTGTCGGAATAAATCTGGTGAGAAAAATGATACGCCAAGGCTTTTTTTCAAATTTAAAATTATTTTCGTAATCACCACATAATTCAAAGTTAGAATGGCGCTTCAGTTTTTCACATGAGACGAATACTTTCTAATATAAAAAATAAAATATAATCTGAACATTCATTGAATCTTTGGATGAAGAAAAAGAGTAATAAATATATTTATTATTTAGCAATTCAAAAGAAAAAATATATAAGGTTACGCCAAGATATCAAAGAGGACAGAAAAACGACTTCTTCTGTGTGAATATCCGATTATTTTCTGTCAGATTTACAGTGTATAGATTGGCCTGTCCAAGGTGAGAAATTCATAGCACTTTTTCCCGATAAAACTCTCTTGTTTCGGTGTTTTCCTTATTGTTTTTTTCTGCGATTCTTGCTTTGTTTACGTTGGTGCGCGCTGCTATTGCGCCGGGTTCCCCACCTTTACCTCTTGTTCGCTGGTTCTTCCACCGTTTTCGAGTTGCAGTTGCCACCGCTCTTGGCGTTTTCACTTCTCAGTACATGTAATAACTTGGAGGTTGGTCTATGAAACGTGTTGCAATCTTTTCCGCATTGCTACGTGATTTTACAGGAGATCAGATATTTAATTAATTATTTCAATCCATGAAACTACCTAATCCAACAACATTTTGTTTACCTTCCCCTTTTTGTGGCCCTCCTAATCCTAATTCATTTTGAGGGCAGAAAAAAGTTCTTCAAATACGTTCGATCCACTCTCAATTCTAAAGTTGACAACCCACTGGTTACAAACCCCAACAGTCAACCGTTCTCCGGCCCCGAAGAATCTGCTAATGTATTGGCGGATTGTTTTGCCTCCTCCTTCACCAGGGAATTTACCAGTCTACCCAAACCCATTGGTCCATACAATTCTTCGGAGATCACAGAAATAAGTTTTATTCCTTCTGTCGTTGAAGCACACCTCTCTTGCAGTTTTTATATACTGGCAGATACAGCAATTAAAACTATTTGTAATTTTCTGATCACTTTTATTAAACAACATAAATTGATTTCCTTTTTACTTTCACACATATGTTCCCGCCACTTACAACTTCTATGTTTTACATGACATTGACATAACAGGAGCACAGGGTGCGTTCCACAAATACAACTTCAGATGTGTATTACAACACTTCCCCACAAATCTGATAAAGTTGTATCAGTAGAACAACAAAAATATAATTGTTACAAAGCTAATTAACAATCAGCAGTTATGTCTTGAATGTGGCATACATTCAAAAGTTTCCTAAACTTTATAAATTTCAGTTTTGGCAACGCTTTTGTTAGCATGTCTGCCTGTTGATTCTCAGTTGGTACATAGCATAATTCCACCAAGTTTTTCTCGATACAGTCCCTTATAAAGTGGTATTTTACATCTATATGCTTTGACCTTTTAGTCTCTAAAGTTGATGCCATTTTAATACAGGACTGATTGTCCTCATAAACTTTAATGGGTGATACATCATAATTATGTATTTCAGATAACAATTGATAAAAAAATAAACATTCACAAATGCACAGAGATAATGCAATATACTCAGATTCTGAGCTAGAAAGAGCTACAACGCTTTGCTTCTTAGTTTTCCAATGTATTACATTATTATTTAATTTCAGAATAAATCCTGTTACACTTTTTCTGTCAAAATCATTTGCAAAATCTGAATCAACAAAACTTATTATTTGAATTTTTGATTCTGAAGATTTACAATATATCAAGACAAAATCCTCTGTTCGTTTCAAATATCTTAATACTGATTTCAAGTAATTACAATGTTCCAAACCAAAACATGTCTGAAATTGACTAAAATATGTCACAGAATAGCATAGATCCGGTCTTGTTCCTAACATTATATACATAAGGCATCCTAGAAGTTCTTTATAAGGATATTTTTCAGATATAATAGATTTCTCATTTGACAATTTTAACTTCGGTTCCATTGGGATTTCAGATACCTTGCAGTCTAACATATTGAATTTGTTTAGAACCTTTTTAATTAAGTCTCTTTGAGAGATGTATAATTCATTTCCTTTTCTTCTTATCTCTAGACCAAGAAATACAAACTTTTCATTAGAAAACTCTTTCATTTTGAAATTTTTGAATAGATAAGTCTTAATTGCATTCAATTCTCTTTCTGTTTTAGAAAGTATAATTAAATCATCCACATGTATCAGTAAGAATGTAAAATTTTTGAAATATAAACATGGACCATTTTTGGAACGTTCAAGACCTCAATACATTATTGAATAAGCTGTTCCAACATTTAGGTGATTGTCGTAAACCATATATGGATTTCTTTAATTTACATACTAAATTTTTGTTATGATTCTCTAACCCTTCAGGTTGATGCATTAATACTGGACTACTTAAGATTCCGTTAAGAAAGGCAGATGTTACATCTAGCTGTGCCATAGCCAAGTCATATTCAACAAGTAAAGATAATAATAATCTAATAGTTGGCATTCGCACAACTGGTGAATAAACATCTTCAAAAATAGATTTCTGTTTAAAACTTCTTGCCACTAACCTTGCCTTTTTAACCATAGTTCCATTTATTTCCTTCTCCCGAAATATCCATTCAGAATCAATAATTTCCTCATCTGGTTGGGGTTCTACAAGTTCCCATGTTTCATTCTCCTTTAGACTTTTCAGCTCCTTTTCAATAGCCAATTTCCATTCAGGGTCTTGTTTTAAAGCTTCTTCATAGTTTTGTGGTACATCTGATGTTAAATGACCTGCTGATAAAGCCACAAATAAGTTGAAGTCTTCTTCGCTAGTATCCGAGACATCATCATGCAGTACAAAATCCTTAAAATGAGATGGTAGTCTTGGTTGTCTCCTACTTTTCCTTTCTGTGGGTTGTTCTTCAGGTCGATTCTCGAGATTTCCTTCCGTTCTATCCTTTTCCTCTGATTCAGAGTTTGTACTCCCGGATGTTGCTTCTTCCAATATAACTTTTCTGTCTTCACCACTATTTTCATCAAAGATAACGTTTCTTCCTATTATAATTTTCTTATTGACGACATCATACATTCTGTATCCGTTATCTGCATATCCTACCATTATCAACTTCTGGCTGTGTGAATCTAGCTTTGATTTTCTGATTTCTTTTGGTATAAGATTATATGCAGGACACCCAAACAATTTTATTTTTTCTAGATTTGGTTTACAACCAAACCATAATTCAGCTGGAGTCTTTGGTTCGTGTATGGCTCTTGTTTCTAGACGGTTTGTCAAATATACTGCAGCCCTAACTGCCTCACCCCATAAATCTTTGCTCAACTTTCCATCGTATATGAGACATCTGGCCTTATCCATCACTGTACGGTTATAGCGTTCAGCTACTCCATTTTGTTGTGGATTATATGGGATCGTATACTGAATTTTTATTCCTTTTTCTACACAAAATTTTCTAAAATTGTGGGAAGAATATTCTCCACCATTGTCACAACGTAACGTCTGAATTTTTCTATTGAATTTTGCCTCTACCATAGCAACATAGTTTTGAATTTTTGCTCTGTTTCATTTTTATGTGACATCAAATAAACTACTCCAAAATGGGTAAAATGATCAATAAAAGTAATAAAATATTTCTTACTGTCAAAAGTTTCAGGCGAAATTGGACCACAAACATCACTTGATATAATCTCCAAAGGTTGCTTTGCCTTCCTGTCCTTTTCAACTTCATTGTAAGGAAGACGAGTCTGTTTGCCCATTGTACACACATCACATAATCCTGGAGCTGGGTATCTTGATGAATGACCCATTTTTCTATGTAGTAAATGTTTGTCTTCAACAGTAATTGCTGCACTACTTTGTTCAGGAATTGTGAACACAATCTTGTATAAATTTCCAGTTAGTGATCCTGACATAATAAGAATTCCATTTTTCAATATTGACACTTTCTTGTTTTCAAAATTTACTTGCATTCCACTTTCTTCCAATTTTCTAACTGATAATAAATTGTAATTCAAATTCTTACATACCCAAACATTTTTCATGGTTACCAATCTTCCTGTAATGGTTTTTAACTTCAAATTTCCTTCTTTTATAGCTTCCAGCTTCTGGCCTTCTTTTGCTACATTAATTTTTGTACAAATATCTTTTACATTATCCAAATATTTCTCAAATTGTTGTCCTACTAGATGGTTTGTTGCTCCACTATCTATCACGAAGTTCATTGACCTTAAATCTTCCTTGTTAGCATTTAAAGCATTCTCATTCTCTGATGTTGACACAAAGGTTACCTCTTCTTCAATCTGTCCCATATGAGCACCAGCATTCGAGTTTCCTTGTGGTCTATGTCTATAGTCACCTTGATTATTTCCTTTACCTCTCAGATTTCCACTTCGGTTATTGTGTTGCTGAGACTTGTTTTCTGGACATTCAGCTCTCTTGTGTCCAAACTTATTGCACAAATAACATTTGTAAGGGAAACTGGAATTGAATTTACTGTTTCCTCTAAAATTTCCTTGTCCTTTCCCTGTATGGCTACATTGATTTCTGTTATAACCTCGAGAGCTCATAAATGCTGAATTTTGTTCAGTTTCTCCCTTTAATTTCGATTGACGAGACTCTTCTAACATCAACTTATTCTTGACAAAATCCATATCTACGGAATCCTGATTTTTGTCAAACATTATATCTATCGCTGTTGCCACAGCTTGATAAGAATCTGGCATCGAAGATAACAGTTGAAGTACAAGTTCATTGTCTTCAATTTTACTTCCTGCGGCTCTGAGTTCACAAATAGTTTGTTCAAATTCAGTAAGAAATTCAGTCAAAGATTTTTCCTCAGTAAATCGCATGTTCCTTAACTTTCTTTGTAATGCTACCTGGTTTGAAATTCCTTTCTTTGCATAAGTGTTACTTAATGATTCCATAATTTCCTTGGCTGATGTTTTATTCTTTAATGTTTCCAAGATATTGTCTGCTACACATTGTATGATTATTGTTCTAGCCTTAACTTCATTCTTTCTGTATTTCGTGAATTCATCGACTTGGTTTGCTCGTGGTGGATCTTCCATGATCACATTCAGTACATCTTGCTGCTCCAACAGTAACTTAATTCGAAATTCCCAATTTGAATATGATGTTCCATCAAATGGTTTCACATAATAGAATAGGCTCTGTTTGTCTGCCATTTTCCGTATATTACCCCAAGCTTCCGTTGCAAATTCCAACAACGCTTTTTCCAATGGTTAGGTTAAGATATCAATATTTCCAATAAATTCACCTAATTTGTTCCATGGACTGGGCCCATAACCTGCAGTTTTTATATACTGGCAGATACAGCAATTAAAACTATTTGTAATTTTCTGATCACTTTTTATTAAACAACTTAAATTGATTTCCTTTTTACTTTCACACTTATGTTCCCGCCATTTACAACTTCTATGTTTTACATGACATTGACATAACAGGAGCACAGGGTGCGTTCCACAAATACAACTTCAGATGTGTATTACAACATCTCTGCCCTAGATGTCAACTCTTTGCCGGGTCCTGATTTGAAAGAATGTGCCAAAATCCTTTCATACCCTCTCTCCCTATTGTTCACACGATCGTTTGAGACTTCTAGCTTGCCTTCAACTTAGCGAAGTGCACTGCTGACGCCTATATTCAAAAAAGGAGACAAAAGTAATGCTGCCAATTATCGCCCCATCAGTTTGGTTCCGATCATAGCCAAGGTGTGCGAGAAGATCATTCATGAGAGAGTTCTCCCTCCAATTCGCTGTTGAAAACCGCCCTTTACCGGACATTCAACACGGTTTCGTTCAGTCACTAAAAACCTTCTCGACTGTATAAATTCCTGGTCTAGTCCCTAGATAAGTCCCATCCAATTGACATTATCTATCCAGATTTCTCACGAGCATTTGACCGTGTACCTCATAAGCTCCTCCATCATAAGGTGAAGCATTTGGGAATTCGTGTCCGTCTACTTCGTCTTCATCTCACTGACAGGGTTTTCCAAGTTCGGGTTGGCAAATCTTTGTCTTCGCCGAGGCAAGTTTTAAGCGAAGTTCCGCAAGGATCTATATTAGGACCACTTCTTTTTCTCCTTTTTATATCTGATTTGCCTAAGATCCTCAAATCAAAGTGCTCCCAATTTGCCGATGACACGAAATTGTTCAGAAACCCTGTTAGAGCCGCTGTAAAACTTCAGGAGGACCTGAAGGGTCTGACTCATTGGTGCCGAGAGTGGCAACTGCCCCTCAACCAGGAGAAATGTGCTGTCTTACACCTAGGTTCCCTCAATCCCCGTCATCAGTACTATCTGAACGATGTCCCCATCAACACCTGTAGCAGACATTCTGATCTCGGTGTGATTATTAACGAGAGAGTCAGTACCAGGACCGAAAATAAAACTCGCAAAAATTATTCGCAATAATAAAACAACGGACACATAAAATACTCGAAATCAGAAATGTTCACAATCGAAAAGTACTAACAGTAACACCTATCTAGATTTGTGGTTGTTCTGTATATTGTTTCAGTTTCGTTTATCTCGGTTCGAACGGAATCGGGGATATTCGGTCAAAGTTTATGGCGAGAAAATTAAATCGTCAGCCGCAAGAGTTTGCACGCCTGTCCGGCAGACGATTCAACGAGAAATCCAGTCACCTACCCAAGGGTTCGCACGCCATGAATGATAAGTCACTGGACTCCTCGAATTCTCTGTACAAGGGGGGTTTACACGTACGGATGTGATACGAAAAATAACTGACAATATACGACCACTGAAATATAGAGAGTGTTTAAATCGCCAGCCGCTAGAGCTTGCACGCCTGTCCGGCAGACGATTCAACGAAACCTCCAGTCCCCTACCCAAGGGTTTGCACGCCGTGAATGATAGGTTACTGGACTTTCCGAACTCTCTGTACCAGGGTGTATATGAACCGAAACAGGACAGATAATAAACGGGATATCGAATTGACCACCTCTCACGATGGACAATTCGAAATCAGAACTCGCGAAAACTTATGCCCGATATAAAAAAAAACCGATTCATGCGGTTCGCATGCAACCATAAATCAGACAAAATAATGGTGTTCGTATTTTACCTGGAACCTGATTCCTTTCACTCACTGATTCTAAAAACGAAATAGACCAATGTAAGAAAATAACTGGAAATAACACGGACTGACCGGTAATAAGAGAAAAGAAATCAAAATTTAAATTCGCAGTAACTAAACTCAAAGGAAACTCAAATGAAAATCAGAAATAGTCGAATTATCCGGAGACGTATTGAAAATTCTGAGAACTATTCAATTCAACAACCGAAAACCAGAACACTAATAGTTTACGATCGGAAAACCAGAGCACTAATGAATGATGACCGGGGGTACTCTCTTACTTATAACATCACGGGGGGGAACAGAAAAGGAAAATTTTCTGCGCCGACCCGAACTCCAAAATTCGCGTTGCTGGCGGAGGAATGGGACAAAAACATGTCCCTATCTGTACTGCATATGGTTTTTATGCCGGTTGCAGCGATGAAAAACGCGATTAAATCTCAGCCTCAGGGGCTGTTCACCGTTTGGTGTGCAGTACGGGGATCGCCAAACCCGAGGTATCCAAGGACCTGGTGGTTCGCCGCCTTGTATATACCGTCCTGACCTAGTCATGTCTTAGGGTGGACGGGGAGTTTGGCTTAACCTCCTGACTCACAGAGGAGCCAACCTCTATAAAAACCTCTAATCCCAAGGTGTAGATAAGTGCTGAGGGGATGCATAGCCGGAGAGCAGACCGGTTCCGAACCTTCTCACCACTGGGCACCAGGTGCACCCAGTGGGACATGAAACCTTCCTCCCAGTACGGGCGCACTGCTGGGAGGCGACATTTACTTCGACCCTACTCGTGGGACACACAATGAAAACAAATAATACAAAAACAACAAACAAACAGAACAACTCGATGACAGAAAAGCGAACTGATCAGGACACGGAACTGGAAAAACGATGGAAACAAATTGAATTGGAAGTCAAGAGAACCGGTGCAATACCAAGAAGCCAATCGCTATCAAGGTCTCCAGAAAATAGGAAACGAAAAAACCACAAAACGGACGACGACCTGGAACAGGCAATTGAACGCTCATTCACGGACATTGAAACAGATAAACAAAACCTCATACAAGAAAACAAAAAACTTAAAGAAATCGTACAAATATACGAAGACAAAAATCGAAATCCGGACAATATCAAAGGACTCACAATAGATATTGACAGCCTAAACGATACGGACACAGCAACAGTTAACAAAATAAGGACGCCAAACAAAAAACACTACAAAACGTCAAACTGGATAGACGAAATATTAGAGGCCAAAGAAGCCATCATAAGAGCAACCACAAGACACTCAGGCGGAAAAATACAATTCAACAAAGAAGAACAGACGACCGTGAGGACTCAACTCGACCTTCTGAGTGGCATCATGATAAGACAGGCATACGAGACTGGAAAAAACAACGGAATGGAAGAAACGCTGCACAGACAAATGCAACAAATAGACGAACAGAACGAACTAATCAAAGCAATGAACACAAAAATAACAGACATACAAAAACTAATAAACAAAATGAGTGTCACAAAACCAGAGACGAAGACAGACGAAACGGAAAGAAACTACAAAAAGGCAGCGATTGATGTGCGAACAACTAAACGAAAAAACACAGAAAGGAACACGCCAAGCACTTCAAAAACAACTAAACAAGATGAAACAACTGACACAGAATACGACAGCGACAGTGACTGGCAAATGCAAGGGCGAAAACGTAAAACGAGAACATACGCACAAATGACAGCACATGAAAACACAGAGAAAATCGAAAAAACGGATGGAAAACACCAGAACAACAGAGGACCCATAAGATGATTGTTGGCATAAACAACATAAAAGACCACAAAGAAGTAATAAAAATTCTTAAGGAAACGACGAAAGACTGCCTTCAAAAGGACAAGGTTAGGAATATAATACCAATAAAAGATGGAAAAATTATTCTTCACTGTACAGACAAGTCACAATAAACCAGGCATTAAGAACTCATAAAGACATATCAATAAAAATGGACCAACAAAGGAAACCAACAATTACACTGACAGGAATCACGAAGGGATACACGGACGAGGAACTCATAGGACAAATACCTTACGAAAACGAGGACATAGACGGAGACATATTTAGGAAAACAACTAAAATACTGACACGTAGGACATGCAGAAACAAATATAAGGAGAATATTACAATACAGACAGACACACAAATTGCAAAACAACTTCTTAGAAAAGGGACGATGTACATAGACCTGCAGCAAGTTAGGGTAGAGGAAGAGGTAAGTGTGACCCTGTGCTGCAATTGCCACAAGTATGGACACGTGGCAAAATACTGCGATGCAAAGAGTATCTGCCACAAATGAGGAGGGCCACATGAAGGTAAAACGTGCCCGGACACACTCTTGGACTGCCCTAACTGCAACGGAACGAAACGTGAATACAGACAACACACAGCAAGAAACAAAAAATGTCCAGTTTACCAAAGAAAGGAAAGACAAGCCAGACAAAGGATCGACTATTCAACTTAAAAATAATACAGATAAATCTAGACAGAGGACGAGAAGCCACAACACCTCTATACAAGAAACTGAAAGACAACGACATAGACATAGCAATTATACAAGAACCATACGTGAAACACCATACTAAAGAATTACGCTCCTCTAAACGATAAGAGAGAGACAAGACTAGAATATTGAAGTAAGGCAACTGAATTCAGTGTGTTACAGCACGCGATTGTCGCGACTATTCATCTGTGCAACTAGAGGGAAGAATTCTCTGTCTGATGCATTGTATATCGTATATTTCAGATGTGAATTTCCAAACCTGTATATCAAAGGAAATGGAAATAGCCGAGGTGCCGAAAGCACTCTGCAGGTTATGTGAAGACTTCCTGACGGACAGAACGATGACAAGCGGTGACGTGACACGTAGGACAACAAGGGGATGCCCACAGGGATCTTGCCTTGGACCGACCCTATGGCTACTCGCCATGCAGGGTTGGTTCAGAAGGATGGACTGGGCAGACGAAAAATGGAGAACGGACGAAGCTAAAAGACGAGACATCGACATAGAGTACACGGACCCACTAGCGACGTTCCTAGCGTTTGCAGACGATGAATGCATATTGATAAAAGGAAAGTCTGCAAAAGAACTCGAGAGAAAATGGACATATATATGGCAAGGCTGCAAGCGCTGGGAAAAAGAAAGCGGAAACGAATACAACGAGGACAAGACAGAGAGGATGTTTTTATACGGCCGAAAAATTGTGAGACCCCCGACAATTAAAATAGACGAGTAACCAGTAGAACACAGCGAGACAATAAAATACCTAGGACTGATCATCGACAGACAAATGACTTACGTACAACATTTAAAAGACACCAGATAAAAACAAAATATCGATGATACTGCTTGGGACAATAAGAAGAAAATACGGACACAACAAAGACATAAACCAATCTAAAAATTACCAATTCCAATAATTCCGAATTATTAACTGAACGGAATATAGAAAAATATCAAAAATGGAGTACGATTATTGTTCCGGAAAATCGAACTTCATTACAATTCTGGAAATCATTCAAAAACTGAAATATGTAAAAACTTGACAATTGATAATTCTTTAGTCGACTAGGTTATTAAAGATAACGACTAATGGTCAAGATATTTTAACGCGTGAGCGGATCGAACGCGTTAATAGTTCGAGACCATTAGTCGCCCGATTATATACCGAGTTGATTAGAATATTTTTCGAAGATCTCAATATGAATTGTATATGAATTCTTGATTGAAATACATTCTCATTTTGCACAAGACTTACATTTGACATAATAAAATTTCTATGTATTTATGTTCCAGTAGAGTTTTGACATTTATCGTAGTGCTTCTGAATACTTTGTGAACGGTTGCCATGAGGATTGCACATTAAAATAGAAGAAATTGAGCATTGAAATGGGTCATTAATGATCAATTTCGTACACATTAAAATCACCTTTTATTTTGAGATCGACGGAAAAAATATTAAATTCTATGATCTGATCAAGCGATCCAGATAATGCGATCTTCTTGAAATTTTGCATGAACGTTCAGTATATCAATCTTCGTCAACAAAATAAATTTCACTCGAATCAAATATCATCTCTTTTCAATATTCCAATTGAATTTTCTATTTTTCTGTTCACACTATGGCCACAACATTTTGCATCAGACTTTAAATTATTATGATCATCTTGCGTGTTGCCGCAAAATTTTATTTCGATTGGTTTTGTTTTGTCTGTATCCTTAAAAATTTTGGACTGGAATACTGGGGAATTACATCATTGAAACATTTTTCATCGACGGCAACCTAAACGCTGCAAAATATTTGAAGCTTTCAGAGAATAGAACTATTCCGATATTTCAACAGCTACCACTTGATTTCGATCATGACTGGTTCCAACAAGATGGCTCTTCAAATAACATCGCACGAGTAGTCTCACAATATCTGAGGACGGCTAAAATAATTAATCACATGTGAGTAAGGAGTTATAGACTACAGGCCCGTGTTGAAAAAATTATGGGTCATTTGAACCACCAAGTGACCTATCAAGAACGATATAAGAGCATAAAAAAATAAGATTCAGCACTATGCCGTCACTTGTAAGCTGTCAAACTGAATGCAGGTGAGAATTCGAAAATACAGGTAGAGTGGGTACATTTTGGTCACATATTTTTGTACGGCATTCTTACCATCGATAGATCCTTGAAAAATAATAAGAAAACGCGTAGCGCCGTAAAAAAAATGTGGTGCCACAAAGTCGAAATTTTTTTTATTTTCCGACAATTACCAGGGTAAATTTGGTCATTTGATTTTGTACGGCATCTGTGTCATATTATTTCAATACTGCTTCTAATCCATTATTCCGCAACGCCATACAAAAATCATGCGACAAGGGGAAAAAATCTAGGGTTGCAATCCCCTCTTTTTCCGTAGTCCAGGGGTGATTTGACACAACATGAAATATATTTATTTTGAAAGTATTTTATGCACAGATAATATTTTTTCATATGCCGTAGATTTTCGTTGGTTCAAAGGGGAAAAAAAGAAAAAATCCATTTATTTGTACTAATTTTCATAGTCTTTTCGTGATTCTATGTTCCTAGTTAGAAACTATGTTGAATATGGGTTTGTATTCTATCAATTTTTACCAAAATATAGACATATTGTCACTGATAATTTCAAAATACAACATATTTTTGAGAAGTACTCATGACACTGAAGTTTGCATTACAAAATCATGCGACAAGGGGTCTGCTAACTTCAGTGTCATGAGTACTTCTCAAAAATATTTTGTATTTTGGAATTATCAGTGACAACATGTCTATATTTCGGTATAAGTGGATAGTATACAAACCCATATTCGACATAGTTTCTAACTAGGAACCTAGAATCACGAAAAGACTATGAAAATTAGGACCAATAAATGGATTTTTTCTTTTTTTCCCCTTTGGACCAACGAAAATGTACGGCATATGAAAAAATATTATCTTTGCATAAAATACTTTCAAAATAAATTTATTTCATGTTGTGTCAAATCACCCCCTGGACTACGGAAAAAGAGGGGATTGCAACCCTAGATTTTTTCCCCTTGTCGCATGATTTTTGTACGGCGTTGCGGAATAATGGATTAGAAGCAGTATTGAAATAGTATGACACAGATGCCGTACAAAATCAAATGACCAAATTTACCCTGGTAATTGTCGGAAAATAAAATGTGGCACCACATTTTTTTACGGCGCTACGCGTTTTCTTATTATTTTTCACGGATCTATCGATGGTAAGAATGCCGTACAAAAATATGTGACCAAAATGTACCCACTCTACCTGTACTTTCGAATTCTCACCTGCACTCAGTTGGACAGATTACAAGTGACGGCATAGTGCTGAATCTTATTATTTTATGCTCTCATATCGTTCTAGATAGGTCACCTGGTGGTTCAAATGACCCATAATTTTTTCAACACGGGCCTGTAGTCTATTATTATTCAATGCTGTCAGACGCTTCATAGATTTAGTTTGAATATTATATTTTACAAATTGATACATCATGTATTTCGTCAGTATTCTAAAATGCTTCAACTAACAAATATGGGTATACCTTGTCAATAGATGGCCAAATCTGTTGGAATTCGCCTGATCATAAATTATTATTTGAACGTTATACGTTCAACATTATATAGTTAGCTGTGTTGTCATAATTGAAAGCAAATGTTTGTCAAGAAAATATATTCGTCATTACAGTTCTCAAAAGTAAACTTCGATAACTGTTTCATTGCGTAAAACCCAACAGTGTTCGTTGAAGTAGTGAAAATAGATGAATTTTCGCTAAGTTCACAGTTCAAACTTCAACGAGGGCGTGTGTGAAAAATCGGACTGAAAAACTATAATGCTGCTTGAAAAAATTAAAGCGGAACAAATTGGGAACCAACTTTTGGCACTGTGCAATCAACTTTGTTCTATCAAATGAATGAACGATAGTACTTGTAAATTCTTCTATTAGTGTGAGCATTATTGTATTAAGAAATGAAAGCACACTAAATTTTTAATAATAGTCTATAGTATATAGTTTCGGCCGTTGGCCATAATCAGGCCAGCGTCATGTTATGAAATAACAATAAAACGAGATGCATTCGTAGGGTGTTTAAACAATTACTATAAAAAATATTATATAAAAAATATAATTAATTGTCGCCAGATTTTTATAGTAATTGTTAAAACACCCTACGAATGTATCTCGTTTTATTGTTATTTCATAACATGACGCTGGCCGGATTATGGCCAACGGCTGAAATCGATAGCCAATATTATTATTATTTATTATTATTTGAACTCTTTATTGCTGCTGATGTTTTACAATTGAATTGATACAATATGCAATGGGTGGGCATATCGCGAAGCGATGTCTTCCTGCCAACCCTCAATCGTAGCTCAAGAATAACAATTATTATTTTACATGAACAAGTTATTGAAATAATTTGAAAGAATATAATATAAAATCTAATAACTCCTGCTATGGATGGAAATGGACTAGGAAGGAAAAAGGAACAGATATCCAAGACATAACACATAAAAGAAAAATGTTCTTCAACTGATGGTCGTGTTTGGGTATTTCAAGTATTTTTTCAGGCTCACTTTGAATGATGAGAAAGTTGGCCTCCGAGTTATCTCCACAGGTATGCGATTCCAGAGTTGTGGAAATCTCACCGAAAAACTGTCATTAACATAGTTAGTTGAGTGAGCTGGTATTCTTAAAATTTGATCATCGAGTGATCTAGTCTGATGACTCCCACATCCCAGTGGTCTGACACCACAGTGCAAATAAGCTGGCTCGTGACGGTTCAAGACCTTATGGCCCAGGAGCATCATATGCCAAATACGACGTTGCCGGATAGGTAGAAGGTTAAGAGCATCTCTGAACTGGCTGACGTGATCGTATTTTCTCAAATTGTAAACAAACTTGACACCTGCATTTTGCAGGCGGTCGAGTCTGCTCAACTGGCTCCCTGTGAGACCCATAAAGGCAACATCCGCATAATCCAGAATCGGGAGCAAGAGTGCAAAAAACAGAGTCCTCCTCGTCTGGAATGGCAGAAAGTTCTTCAAAAGGCGAAGCTGATGAAGGCATTGGTAGAACTTCTTACTCATGTTGGCAACTTGGGAGTTCCAGGACAGCGTCTCATCGATTATTAAACCCAGACTCCTCACCTCCGAAGAGTAGGGAATCTCCTCACCGCAGAGAATTACCCGATGAGCGTGTCTATCCACAATGTTCAAGTATCTCCTCGCACCAATAATGATTGCTTGCGTTTTCGCAGTGTTCATAACAAGGCCCATGCGCAAAGCCGCGTCGGCAACTGCCGAAAGATCTCTGTTCAAAAGTTGGACAGCCTGTGCAAACTCCTCAACGCGGGCCCGAACGTAGATCTGTAAATCATCCGCATAAGGGTGAAAACTACAATGGATAAGATCAGCCAACGAAGATAATAGACTATTATTAAAAATTTAGTGTGCTTTCAGAATGAACGATACTTCACAATCAAATTGAGAAATTGTCTCTGATAATTGATAAACAACAAGTTTATAAGGACTAAGGACGGCGGGAAAAACGAGAAGTAGAAGATAGATCACTACGAATGGTCAGTGTCAAACCCAAATGACAATTTAGGAGTTTACCATTCGAGCTAGGCCAACAATAGACAACCAACTTCACCTTATACACCGGGGACGGCGGAAAAAAGAAAGGCAAAGAAATAACAAATCAATTATAGAAATGAAATACCTCCAATAAATATTGGTCAATATTGATACACTGAGTACGGCGGAAAATTAAATAAAACATGATATTAATTTACTTCCGTGAAAGAAATATCAGTCAAACCCACTTAACAGTTTAGGAGGTTACCATTCGAGCTAGGCCAACAATAGGTAACCAACCTCACCTGATACACTGGGGACGACGGAAAAAAACTTTATGAAAATAAGATATCGAATTCTTTCGTAATTGAAATATCTGTCAAACCCACGTAACAATTTAGTACAAGTTTATATACAAGTCGACCTATGTACTTTTATTAATTGAAATAATTATCTTTTCTACCCTAAGGCCAGAAATAAAACGTTGATCCGTGCTCCCTGCACGAAGAGGGAGTCTAACTGTTAACTTTTTCTGAGGAGTTAGGAAAAATAAAAAAACAACTCTATTCTGAACAATCGCCAAAAGAAGATACTTTTATCAGTTATGAATCTTGGAAAAGAACTAACGCTAACTAATGGGAGACTCTCCGTTCTACCTGGTAATACACCTAGTGTTCAATATGGAACAGTCCTACCTTTTCCCGTCCTTTTTCTTATTGACCTGGGAACAAACACAAACGTATGCTCTGCTTTTACACTCCCGAACACCTCAATTCGCGAATTTAACTAAGCCTCCACTCGACGTTTTCCTCGAACGCCCAAGTACCACCGATTTTTCCAACGTGAGTCTAAACTCCAAACTCTGACCACAACTCCCTGAGACTCTTCCAATGATCCTCCTAACCGTCACTGACTGACCGAAAACTGACTCTTCCAACGAGCCCCCTAACCGTTACTCTTGACCGAAGACTTCCACCCTGAGGAACCTTAACCGAGTACCGCTAAACAATAACTGACTGCCAAATCCTTTTTCAAAAACCTCCTAAGCTCTGTAGCGTCTCCCTACTTCGAAAATTTACTCCTTCTTGACATTTTGGACTTTGACCTACCCAATAAAAAACGCCACATCAACTATTTTCTTCCCTTGGAAACCAAGCGTTCCCATGGCCACTTAAAACGAAAAAACTTCAAATTAACACCCTATTAATTATCGGTCCTTCAAAATATGCTTAAACGAAAGTATCGACCCCAGAACATAAAATATATCGACTAAGTGGCCGTACTGTAAACAGTTCGACGGGTCGCACGATAACGAACCCATTTGTTTACCCCAGGATCAAGTTACACGAAATAGGTACTATCTATCTATGAGGCCATCTGGCTTCTCAACTTAAATGTTTCGAAATTCTATTTTCTTAATACTGCGGATAATATTTATATTCCCAGGTATTACATCACGCTCCACAATGAAAAAGTTTTGGCATTACAGAGCCAATACTTTTCCCATCAACACACATATAAACAAAAATCAAAATGCTAAAATAACAATTAAAAACACATGACTATACTTACATTACCATTTGTGCAAACTACAGTGGTATGTTCCTTCAGCGCCAAACTCAAAAACAAAATCATGCAATTCAAACTATGAACAGATTTTCATAACCCATAATATAAATATACTAATACAATATTCTACAAAACCCAATCCAGAAACCACAGAGGTGTTCATCTTACACCGACACTTTTTCGCAATTGACTTCCACAAAAATATTTCAAGCACTTCCTTGATAGTGTCTCGTTCCTAACAACCTTTCACCGTGGACACTGCTTGCTCCTATGTGAAACCAAAATATAGAAATAACCTTTAGTAAACCACTTTCTAATAGAAAACCAATAATTCGAAAAAAAACAATGGTTTTTCGTCAGGATGGATTTTCGAACATTTATCGTCCATTATTATCGATCAGTTCCAAGGATATATGCACGGCACTGCTGAGTCGATGTCCATTCGAGGTGCTGTCTATCGCAAATGGAAATTTGATACACTCATATCGCACTTTATCGAACTAATAATTGTCTTTACACGAACGTCTTTTCGGACCAGTGGCGTAACCTAACCGAGATTGACGGAAATAATTTCCCAATGGCACCTTAGTCACTCTTTATTTCCTAACAAAAAGTCCTATTTTTTTTCCTTCTGAGGTTTCTTCTTCTGGTTCCTATATTCTCAACTCCTCGTGAATTCTCCTCCACTGATTTGGTCATCCTTCATAGACTGCTACTACTATAAACAAAAACCTTTTCCGTTTCTCGCTTCCTTCTGTAACTATTTCCTTGCTTCATTTTTGACTTCAATAATTAGGATCTCGTGCTTTTCTCAATGCAATGTTAGTTATGAGGTACCTTACTCAGTTATTATTACTACAAATCATTTTACTTCACATTAGGCTGAAAAGTTCATAATATCCGTAAACGTCCGATTTCGTTCGATACACTATCTAGTCTGTTTAGTTTATGGGCACTTGCACGACATCACAAATTCGACCGACAGTGTATGGGATACTTTAGTCCTTTGTATCGGGTTACACGAAAAAAAGAAGGATATCGGGTGCTATTTAGGTGGTCACAACAAAGGTTAGTTCCTTGCTGATGGCATGATGACGACCTTGGGGACTGCATCTGGTAACCTAATCATCTGGGGGAATAAACACGCAAATGAAAACAACTGGATCAAATGATTGTCTCTGAATCCGAAATTTAAATAAGCTATATAAAAATATTACAAAAACATATTCCTCATTTATATTTGAATATACAAATATATACAAAAACAACAAAAATTATGAAACATCATGAAGAACAATAAATAAATAATCTACAAAAAATTAAATCAGCACATATATATTTTCAAAATCAAGTTTTGAATCAAACCTATCACTGAGGAACATAACCACTATCGAACGTTTTCAAAACGTTGTGGTCTCCTTCACATTACTATATAGAGAGACCATAACGATCCTTTTTATTCTTTCTATTCATCTCCATGGAATTCATTTGACTCTAAAATTCTTCTGAATTTCAGTACTTCAATCAATTTAAAAACTGAGAAAAAAATCAAGAAAAAAAGGGATGTAGTAATGATAAAAAGGAGTGGTGGGGGGGGGGTGTTTAGGTAACGGTTCACCGGGTGTGATGAACCCATAGAATCTACATTGGGCAGGAAGCGATTCAAATTTCCTGAGGACTGAAGAGGCGATGTCCCATGCTACCCTTAGATCTAGGGACTCAGTCACTCAGTAATATTCCCAACTCCCTAATCTGTCGGTTGATCTCCTTACTCTACAAGATCTCCTCAGGTGTAACTGTTCAGTTCTGTAGTCATCATCAGAACTCTCAACAATTTCATCTTCCTCTTCCCTTCCTTCACTAGAAAATGCTTCTTGATCCCGTTCAGAAACCCTGTTCCATTGGAGTATCATCATTGAGTGAAATCTACCCATTTGATCTTGTTGATCTTCAGATTCCTGTTGCTCTAATACCTCATATTCCCTATTTGGCGAGCTTCTACCCATTTTTCTAGTGATGAAGCGTTTCAACCTGTTAACATGAACAGTCTGTTCATCTCGTACTCCGCATTGTCTAATTCTGCACGTTACCGGACCAACCATTTCAATAATTCGAGAAGGCCCATCCCAACTTTTCATAAGTTTTTCCGATAAACCCCTTTTCAAATTCATCATTTTCAGATATACCAAATCGCCTAACTCAAATTGATGCTCAGCAGTTTTCTTGTTGTACCTTTTGATTCTCGCAGACTTAGCCTCCTCCGTATTTTGGTACACGTCTCTATATACCACTCTTTACCTCTCCAACAATTCTGCCGCGTAATCATACCGAAGTCTTCCAGACTCCAAAAAGCTGTCTATAGAAAGAACTTGGTCCCTTCCATGTAAAAGAAAATATGGACTGTACCCTGTCGTGTTGTGGATGCTTCCACGATATACCATTAAAACAAAGGGTATCCAGATATCCCAGTCTCGTTGATTCCCACTAATGTATTGGGCCAACATATCCTTCAGGTTTGGATCTTTTCGATCCCCAAAATTTTACACACCTCCTTGAATAGTGCTGACGTAAAATTCGCTCCTCTGTCAGTCAATAATTTCCTCAAGGATCCATGTCTAATAATAACATGAAACATGCTCAACGAAAGCTCGAACAATGGTCTCCGCCTTTTGGTCTGGTAAGGGGATCGCCTTAACATACTTAGTAAAGTAGTCCTGGAAAGTGAGTAAGTATCGATTTTCGTTCAAAGAGCTAACAAGATGTCCTACAATATCCATTGACGTTAAATCCCACGGTTCAGAAGTAGCTGTAAAATGTTGTAAAGGATCTTTCTTCTGATGAGGTGAAGTTTTTCTTCGATTACAAGCATCACAACTTGCACAATAATCGATGACATCCGTACGCATATTCGGCCAGAAAAACCTCCGATTTAGACTACCTAAAGTCTTTTGTTGTCCCTGATGTCCTGCCAGACTGCCAGAGGAGAATCGTGAAAATCTCCCATTATTTTCATTACCTATGACGTCGCCACAATCAATTTATGTTGTTCTCCCGCTTTAATAGTCAAATCTTATCTAATTCCCTGACAGTAAACGTCGTTCTCCTGTGCCCTTTTCAACTTCTCGCAACCCCACTCAGGTTCGATAAATTCCGAATTCTGTACTGTAATAGCTGCAATGACTTCCGCACCGGTGTAAACGTCGATTTCCATGTTCGAATTGAAATGAAAAATGAATTTAATCATTTCCGATACTTTTTGCCGATCAAGTTTATCCAATCCACATCCCATCCTAGGTATTGCTAAATAGCGATCCCTATTTTTCTCAAACCATCTTCTTAAATCACGAAGAGCGTTCCACATGCCCCGATATGAAGGTTCATCGAAATAATTCGGTTTGGTCACTAAATAATACACATACCTTTCCGGTAAATTTAATTCAGCCGTTTCCCTGACGTTTTTGTCTTGTTGACGTAATTTTTCTTCTGAGCCAAAAATTTTCTTGAATTCCAATGCTATTCCCGTTCCCATTGCAAGGTCCTTCGTTACGCAGTGAGCCAAGGTCCAGCGTTCTGGAGCCGAAAAAATATTTCCCTCTTTTTCCGTCAAATTTTCCATATCCGGCACTCGGTGACCTGTCCGGTATTCCTCGAATTCCTCGTACTCCATGTCAATAAAGTGCTCATCCTTGTTAAACATCCGACTCAGAGCGTCAGCATTTCCATGGAGTCGACCTATCCTGTGAATGATTGTAAAGTCTTAATCAGCCAAGGTCATTGCCAACCTGGCCCATCTAGAATCCGGGTCCTTGATTGTAAGTAACCACTTCAGTGGTCGATGGTCGGTGATAACCGTAAATTTTTTTCCATAGAGGTAACATCTGAGAGTCTGAGAGCCAAAAATAACCCCCAGAAGTTCTTTTTCCATCAGGTATAAATTTCCTTCACCAATTAACTAAACCTAGGAATGATTTCACTCCCTTGATGTTTTTGGGAATGGGGAAATTGTGAATAGATTCAATTTTTTCTGGATCTGGAAATACTCCTTGTTGAATAATCATGTGGCCTAAATATTTCACTTCTTTCAGTAAAAGTTTACATTTTGTCGGTTTCAATTTGATATTCTCTTCCCGGAGTCGTTCAAAAACGTTTCTCAATTTTAATATATGGTCTTCTTTTCCGGTTGAATTGAATATGATGATATCATCTAGGTATACCATCCATAGATCTCCCAGTCCCGCTAAGGTAATATTCATAAATCGTTGAAACGTGGACGGAGTATTTTTCAACCCAAATGGCATTTTCACGTACTCGTAATGTCCCTGAAATGTACTGAAACCAGTCGAGGGAATATCCTTTTCCTCCATGTCAATCTGATGATATGCCTCTGCTACATCAATAACAGAAAACAATGCCTCATTTCCGGTCTTGTATCCCTGAATTAAGTATGAAATATTTGGAAGTGGATAATATTCAGTTTTTGTGACTCCATGTAAACCTCCGTAATCGATGCACATCCTTATTTTTTCTTCTCCAGTTGGTGATTTTTTCGTAACTAAAACTACAGGGGCGGACCACGGACTAAACGAAGGTCGTATGACTCCTGCTTCTAACAACCTGACGATTTCTTTTGCAATACTTCGCGTTGATGATATGCAATCCTATAAGGTGCTTCACAAATGGGTTGAGATCCGGGCTCCAACGTTATGCTATGTTTTACCTTGGTAGTGCTGGTCAACCTATCATTTTCGTCCAAGAACAAATCTCGATATTCCTGTATCAATTGTTCTAATTTCGCTTGCGTATTCTCATCCAAATGTCCAAAATCGAATCCACTATGAATCCAATTATGTTTTCCAGATTAATTCCCCCAATTAAATTTTCCGATCCTTGTTCAGTTTTTCCCATAACATTACATGACACTGCCTTAGCCAGGGGTTTTCGTTTAATGAGTCTGACCTCGTTGGAAGATGTGTTTACCACCCTAATCCAAACCCTTTCTAAATTTTTCAATAGACAGTTTGCAACATGAATCTTTTCGTTCCCTAATGTTTTCGTTTCACAAACCATGAAATTTCCCTGAATGTTTTCTTTCAACTTTCCTCGAATCAAAGCCTCTGTACGCGCTGGAATCGAAACTCCAGCTTCCAAAATAATGTCAGTTTCCCATTTCAATTCATTTTCCTGATCAATTTCCCCAATTTCTAATTTCTGTTCTATTCTAGTTCCTCAACTTCCTGTATATTATACCCTAAATTCCCATTTTCCCCTATCTTTTCTGTGGTTTAGTCTTCATCATACGAGTTTCTGTTGGTATTTCGCCAGAAATAATATTCCTTATGTTATTCCCTATATTCACTGGTATTTCCTCCGTTTCAGTACAAGTATCTACCGAAGTGACCATTGATTGTGATTGTGGGTTTTTCCAAGAATTTTCCGTTGAATGGTGGTACCTATTCGATGCCATAATATTTTTCTCCTCATGATGATAATTTTCGCCTTTATATAAAAGTTTGAACGTTCTACCCCACATTGAGATGGACAGTTGTTCCCCGTAATTTATTGTTGTCTGATTTGCGTTAAGAAAATCCCTACCCAAAATCATTTCAAATTCTCCTAAGGCATTATTGTCGCAAACGACAGCAGTCCAAGTCGTACTCAAGGTATCCCCTTCCGGTCCTACGTAAATATTCGCAGTGCCCCACGTTCGTAGACTGTGACCCGTTACACTAGTTAACCGATACCTGTCTATTCCATCCTGCCTAATCTGATTTTTTGAAACCAGCCATTTCTTCACAAGAGTGACTGCTGCTCCGGTATCCACCAAACAAAGTATTGAATTTCCATTCACATTTAATTTAATTAGGTGAGGTACATCCATTGTCTTAACCAAATTTATTTCGGGAATAACCATAATTTGTTCTTCTCCCCCCATATAAATGTCCCCTTGACATCCCCCTTTTATCATTCCGCCTTACATATCCCTGGCTTCCGTCCTGGCGGTGGGACTTTGGCCGTTCCCGTTTAAATTCTGCCTTTCTTCTCCCCTAAATTCTCGGGAGTTTCGTTGTTCTCTTCCTTCTCTTGCTTCTGTCCTCCAATTCCTGTAACCCGAGTTCTCTGGTCTCTCACCTCCTCTACCAGTCCTCCTAGGACATTCTCTAAGAAAATGCCTTATTTCGCGACAGAAAAAACATTCGCCTTGCCCTCCTCTTCTAGGCTTTCCTCGACATTCCCTCGCGAAATGTCCTGGTTTGTCGCAAGAGTAACATCCATTTCCCCTGTTATTGCTTGGTCTCTTCCAGCTAACCCTTTTTGGTTAAATTCCCTGCA
Source organism: Propylea japonica (assembly GCA_013421045.1). Lineage (NCBI taxonomy): Eukaryota > Metazoa > Arthropoda > Insecta > Coleoptera > Coccinellidae > Propylea > Propylea japonica. The sequence goes on from CM024244.1 coordinate 5,046,136, forward strand.
ATCCTCCTCCTCGTTCTCAACCGACGATATTCTAATATTTGTATTTGAAAAAATAAAATCATAATTCCCGGTCGAGTCCTAGTACGTACTTTCCTGACTAGACCAGGAAATGCAAATTTCTCTAAGAAAAGGGGCGACAGTCGAAAAATAATTTTTTATTGAAGAAATTGTCCATTTATCACTTCTGTCCATTTTTCACTTCTATCCATATTTCAGGATTCACAAAGGAATTCTTCGTCAACACTTCCCCCAATAATATCACTACGCCCTCATAAGTGAATTTGAGACATTTATTTTCAATCTCCCATAATTTTTTTTTAATTTCACAATATACGATATCGAATGCTCTACTGACTCTCCACTACTGAAGAATTTTAAATTGATCAGAGCACAAAAAAAAAGTTATAGTATTCAAATATTGTGTTCTTTATGAGATACCCTCAATAATTATTCTTTATAAACAATCTGTTTATTTTTGTCATTATCAATTTGATTGCACTAAGAAGGTATTGAAATATCTTAGTGTTCAAAGAGTTTTGTCTTGTTTTCAAAAAATCACGTAAGTAAATTTAAAAAGAAAAACAGTATGGTAAAAATCCGTCTGTGACCATCTGTCACGATTTTTTCAACGAGCCTACACATAACATAATGTTTGTATTTGAAAAAAAGTAGGATGATGGGTTAAAATAGATTTTTTATTTTATTACCAAAAATGAGTTTATTTCAATATCAATACACGAAACGTTGTCCAACCCTGCACAGTGTATCGGTAGAGCAAGAACATTTCACTGATAATTACAGTTTTTACCAAAGGGTTGAAAATGTCATGACCCGGCCAGGCACAAATAGACCATTGTCTTGACTTTGGGTATGGACGCCTATCTTTGTATTTGTTTATATTATACCATCATATTATAGTGAAAGGCGAATAATTAATTGTAAGTTTATGTCTTAGCATTCATTATGAATAACCAATTCCAAGTATGAACTTCTTCAAATTCAATGTTTGATTTCAAATGAAGAAAGGATAAGGAAATATAAATGAATTATTAATGATGACCTAATGAGGTTGATTATACAAACAAATTGTTTTCACTTAAATAATTGGAATTCAACAATATGAAGCCAGTATCACGAACTGCTTTGAACTATTTTGACTTATATTCTGAGAATAAAATCGTTGTAACTTTTAACCATTATGTATAAACAATGTATAGAATGTTTGAGCATTCATGTTGTGACTCCAAGCTGATAAATGAACTCAGATGTTGGAGGATTCCAGTATCTGCACTCCGTTCAAATTTGAGGCGTAGTAATGTGAAAAGAGTAGATTGCATAGTTTGCGCATATGGCTTATAGCTCTGATTTGTCGCTTGTATATGACAGAATCGTAGCGGCAACGAATTGTAGATTTCTAGATGAAGTACAAACTGGAATATTCAATGAATTATCCCTAGTTCGCCTCTGAACGAACCGGGCTCGTTTTCTTTCCAAGTATAATTTGGCACGTGGTTTCAGAATTAGTACTTTCTTTTTAGAAGTGTTACCGTATTTTTGAAACGTATTCAATATAATATTTCGAATGACAATATAGATCAACGGTGATTGGTTAATAGAGTGATGTCTTGTTCATTTGAATTTTAACTAGCAATCGATATTCGTATTCTTGTAAGCATATTATCATAGATTACGAAGAGGCTCTGCCGTAACCTCTGCATGAAGCATATACGTACCGGGTTTTTCACTATAATTTGACCTCCCTTTAACTTTGTTACTGAGGGAGATACAAAAAAATGTTTCGTATAAAAGTTTCACGAAATCAACTGAGGTTTTTTGATATGAGTCCAGAAACTGAAATATATACAGAGTGACCAATATATTGATGGCAACTTCATTTTTTCAAATGGAACACCCTGTATATTTTTCCATATTTAGTTAGCTCCTTTTCCCCTGATTTTGAATATGTAACATATGTTGGTATATCTTTCTTATTTTGAGCACCACAGAGTTTCGAATTTCAATAACCATCTGGCATAGCGTTTTTGAAGTTCGTGAATAATGGCCATTTTGATCTTTGGTTTGGTAATTGCGCACCCATTTTATGGCCACCAAATAGTTCCGATTTAACACCGTTGGACACGTTTTTATAGCCGTTCCTGAAGGAAAAAATTACTTCAGCGATATTGACAATCAATGAAAGCGGAGAATAATATTAATGATATAAAATCAACCAATATTGAACCCATAATTCGGAACTAATCCCGCCAATGCACAAAGAATAATGATAATATTGTAATGATTAGAAACGAATTTTGAAGCTTTAATTTCTGACTTGAATCAGAGCCATAATAATGCTATCAAATATAGTGTAAACAACTTGAGACAACTTATGAACTATAGTCTGTTCACGAAAGGTTGAGCGCATAGTAGGCGTTTCTTTATTTATCTGAAGTTGGCAGTATTTGCTGTCATAACGTAAAATAAAGTCAACGTTGCCGAATGTACCCGGCCTCGTCCGACGAGCTTGCGAGTTGTCAGACAACTCTATGCAATATTGACAACATTGCGTATCAATCTGACAAGAAAATAAAGAACATAACCTAAAATTTTAATATACACAGTGGAATATGCCAAATTTCCATGGCCAACCGACGGCTCAACCTTTCGTGAATGGACTATATGTGTATTGAATGAAGGTGGTCATTTTGATCAATTTCTTTAGTTGATGTTATTCTTACCATACTACCATAGTTTATCATTTTTCGTTCGTTAAGTAATTGTTAAGTATTTATTCTAAAATAATACTTTTAAGTAGATTGTTTGGATATAAATAATTTCATAGGTATTTCACATATTTTTTTATTCGGTGTCATCATTTCAAAACTTTTAAACTCTGAAAATTGAAGAGCTACATCCACATACGCATTTATATTCGAGATCAGGAGGAAATAGCCTATCAAAAAAATGAGCATTTTCAGTAAACGCGCTCTGCCACTTGTAAAATGATTACAGATCTTGGCAGGTGGATCCTGTGGTGTCCGAGTGGAGTATATAAAATGAAACTTCGTAGTAACTTTATTCTATTTAATTTCTTCTCAATTTCGTATACATACATTCTTCCATCGCGTACCAATTACATTAATTTTTAATACATATGTTACCTATATCGACTACCGCGTACATCATTCTGCGCATGACTTATATACCTTCAAACATCTCAATTTTCCCCTTTTTAGAAGTTCGTTATATTTTTAATCTAAGTTAACCTATTCTATAATTTAATTCTAATATTTGCAACATAATTACAATATTTATAATATTTACAAATACATCAGCAATTTCAAATTCAAACGTTGGTTTTATTTTGTATTTTCAATCTTTCAGATCTCCTAATAAATACATCATCTTTATTTTTATCCTCACAATTCTCAAAATTAGATCCATTATATAATTTTACAAACTGATTAATATGCCTTTTAATTATTTGTCCATTAGTCTTAAGTTCTATATGAAATGTAACAGGAGTTAATTTCCTTATTATTTTACCTTCCAACTTTATATTCTTTTTCTTGTTACCTAGTACCTCTGTCATTACTAAATCTCCTACTTTGAAATCATATTTCCTATGTTTACCCTCCTTTTCAACCATTTTCCATTGTTTTATACCTACTTCACCAGATAATTCACTTGTGAACAAATTAAATCTACTCTTTATTGGCCTTTGAAACATTATTTCTGCAGGCGAAATGCCTGTTAATGCGTGATTCATAGTACGATAATCAAATAAAAACAAGTTTATTGCCTCTCTTAATTTTCTACCAGAAGAAACGATTTTATTGACTTTATCTTTAAAAGTTTGAACGAAATTTTCAGCTGCACCATTGGTAGCAGGGTGATAGGGTGGCGAAAACGAATGATTTACGTCAACTGATTCTAGAAATCTTTTAAATTCAGAACTTGCGAACTGTGGACCATTATCAGTAACTAAGTGATCACATATACCAAACCTAGAAAACAAAGTTTCAAATTTTTCAATTGTCCTTTCAGATGTGGTAACTGTCCCCATATCACAAACTTCTGGCCATTTCGAATGAGCATCTATTATTATCAAAAACATGCGACCAAAGAAAGGTCCCAAAAAGTCAGCATGCAATCTTGACCAAACCTTAGTTGGATATGGCCATTTCATAAAAGCTATTTTCTGAGGTCTTTTACTATTACTTGCACATATTTTACATGAATTCGCTAAATTTTCGATATCGAGGTCAATTTCTGGCCACCAAAAATAAGATCGTGCAACTTGCTTCATTCTGACTACACCAAAGTGTGATTCATGCAATTTCATTAAAACATCTTTTCTTAAACTTTCTGGTATAACAACACGCACTCCCTTCACAATACAATCCTTTTCAACTCCCAATTCAATCCTTTTATCAAAATACTTTCTTTCCTCTTCCGATAATTTACTTGAATCATCTGGCCAACCGAACGCTAACTTTCTTTTAACGCTAATTAAATTTTTATCTTTTTGTGTCTCCCTTTGTATTACCTTTAAGTTGATCAGATTACAATCCTTTTCCAAAAAATTCAAAATTCCTAATTCAGAATCAAAAACTTTTGTATCGTCTGCCACAGGCAATCGTGATAACGCATCACAGTTGCCATTTCTTTTAGTTGATATAAGTTCAATTTTATATTTAAACCCGGCTAGAAAATATGACCAACGAATCAATCTATTGTGAACAATAGATGAAATATTCTTTGTTTCACCAAATATAAACTTTAGTGGCTGGTTGTCTGTTCTGAGTATAACCTCATTTCCGATTAAGTAGTGATAAAACTTACGAAAGCCAAATACAATGGCTGCTGCTTCTTTGTCTAGAATCGACCGATGAAGTTCATTTTTTGGAATTACCTTCGAAGCATATGCAATGGGACGTTCTTCCCCATTTTCAAATTTATGAGACAATATACTAGACAGCCCGGTAGAACTTGCATCACAAGCAAGCACTAATTGAACACCCGGTTGATATGGGACTAGAACTTTACCCGACAATAACTGATATTTAACCCACTTAATAGCATCAATACACCTTTTATCCAATTTGAAAACATCCTTCAATTTATCATACAAGACTTTAAACTTATCCGCTCTATTTTCTAAAAAACTTTCATAAAAATTTACTAAGCCTAAAAATGCTTGTAGTTCTTTTTTTGACTTTGGCATTGGCAAGTTTTGAATGGCTCTCACTTTCTCCGGTGAAGGCTTCAAACCTTCCTGATCCAATAAATATCCTAAAATTTCAATTTTTTCTTCAAATAGTTCACACTTTTTTATGTTAACCCTGAGATCATATTCGTTTAATTTGAAAAATATTTTCTCCAATGTACGTAAATGTTCTTCGTCTGTTCGACCTGTGCAATATATATTATCGATGTACACTTCTGTATTATCAATACCCTTCAATATATCAGTCAGAATATCCTGGCACTCAGCAGGACTCGAAGCAATGCCCTCAGGCAACTTTCTATACCTGAATAACCCATCTTCAGTAATAATTGTTAAAGGATCTCGACTTTCTTCTGCAATTTCGAATTGCATGAAAGCATGCTTCAAGTCAATCTGAGACCATTTCTTACCTACTTTCAAAGTTTGAAATACTTTTTCTTTTAATGGTATAGGATGCTGCTTAACAATCAATTGTGGGTTTACCGTAATTTTAAAATTACCACAAAGTCTCACACCATCACCTTTTATGACTGGAACTACAGGAGTAGCCCACTCACTAATCGTTACTGGTTCTAAATTACCAATATCTACCAACCTTTTAATTTCTCTACTAACTTTACTTTTCAAGGCAAATGGCACTCTATATGGCTTGCATTGTATAGGTTTGAAATTTTCTTTCAATTTAAGTTGTATTTTTTTCCCTGTATAATTCCCTTGCTTATCCGAAAACAATAAAGGATATTTTGAACCAAAATATTTTATGAGATTTGCATGTTCACATTGTAAATTGTTCACTGAATTAGCTGACGTTAATTGAAGAGGCCACATACCAAAAACTTTGAACCATTGTCTACCAATCAAGTTTTTTCCATTACCTGGTAAAATGTATGCTTCCAATTTATAATAACAATTATTGAATTTCACTTTCAAATCTGATATAATACCCTTAATAGCTAATTTGGAATGATCGTATGTTGTTAAATTCATACGAGGAGTTACCATTTGTTTGTTTGGAAAGTATTTTCGAAATGTAAACTCAGATATAACACTTACATATGATCCAGTATCAAGTTCCATTTTAACAATTTCATTTTCAATTTCTACATCGAATACTAAAGGATCTGCAGTAATATTAGAAATAGTCGAAATACTCAAATTTTTTCTTTCATTTTTGTTCAAATAATAAAAATCATATTCATCGTTACTATCATCACTACTATAAACTTCTCTGTCTTCATCTTCTACCGTTTCATTACCTAAAATATTAACATTTTTATTATTCTTTTTAAAGCATGCATTCTCTAAGTGACCCTTGATATGACAATAATTACAACTCTTATACCTATATCTACAATCTCTAGCGAAATGATTTCTTTTTCCACAACAATAACATGTCACATTTTTTGAGGTTACCTGAACATTTGAACTACGAATACGGTTACCGTTTGCTCTACTACTACGTCTGCGCACGCTGCTTTCATTCTGCTTTCCTCTTCTATCTTCATGTTCTCTTTTCGTTCCATCTCTTTCTCTCCCATAGTGAAATTGCCGTTGACTCACCTCTCGCTCTCGACTGTTTCTATCTGCCTTGTTGTAGATGTTATTATGTTTTTTAAAACTTCTTTTTTCTACGAAGTGTATAGTTTCTTCTTTCTTCAAACTTAGGGAATTTTTGACTGCGCTCTCTCTCGCTTCTGCGATGGCTACTGCATTTTGAAAGGTCAAGTTTTCCTGACGAAAAAGTTCGATTTTTGTTTCTGGTTGTAGTAATCCGCAAACAAATTGATCTCTTAGAGCAATTTCAATTTCCTTGAAATTACAGAGCAAAGAATTTTCTTTTAATCTCGAGACGAACTCTGATATTGACTCGCTCGGATATTGTTTAATATTGTAAAATTTGTTGCGTTCAGAAATTTCGGATGGCGTTGGATTTAGATGAGTTTTCATTAATTTCACCAATTCTTCGTATTTGAAGTCCTTGGTTTTCTTGGGTGCAACTAAATTACGAAAAATTACATAAGTTTCCTGGCACACTCGCGTGAGGAGTTCGGCACTATATTTCTTCTCGTCAATGTCCTGCGTTTCGAAGTATAGTTCAAGTCTTTCAATGAAAACATCCCAATTATCTTTATTCAGTGAGAACGAAATTCTATTGTCTGTCATTTTCGCACGCACTGATACTTTCGAAGGAACGATACTTTTGTCCCTCTCTGAACCTCTGCTCGGAACGTTATCTGCATGCATATGACGCCACTTTTTTATTAGCTGTCGCCTAAGATTTTCAAAACTTTCACTATCTAGGACGTTTTCACCTAATTTTCGCAATTCGTTAATTAGTTCTTGCTTATTTAACTCGTAAATCCACGAAACTTTGCACGATGTCGGATTTGGACTAGCGTCTCTTGAACCGAAATTGTCTTTTTGCATAGAACGTCATACGTGGAACTGGAAATCTCGAATATTTTCACTAGCATATTTTCCACTTTGTATATTTTCCACTTTAATCCTCGTCGCTATAAATTGTGGTGTTCGAGTGGAGTATATAAAATGAAACTTCGTAGTAACTTTATTCTATTTAATTTCTTCTCAATTTCGTATACATACATTCTTCCATCGCGTACCAATTACATTAATTTTTAATACATATGTTACCTATATCGACTACCGCGTACATCATTCTGCGCATGACTTATATACCTTCAAACATCTCAGATCCTAAATTTGAAACTCTGTGGTTCTCAGAATAAGAGAGATAGGCCAACATATGTTACATATTCGAAATCAGGGGAAAAAGAGCTAGCCAAACATGGAAAAATATACAGGGTGTTCCATTTGAAAAAATAAAGTTGCCATCAATATGTTGGCCACCCTGTATATATTTCAGTTTCCGGAATCATATCAAAAAACCTCAGTTGATTTCGTGAAACTTTTGTACGAAACATTTTTTTGTATCTCCTTTAGTAACAAAGTGAAAGGGGGGGTCAAATTATAGTGAAAAACCCGGTACGCATCGAAAGATTACTTGTCATAAATACCACCCAGTAGTGGAACCGCATGTCATCATGAATTCAAAATGTCGACAAATCTTACATATGACAGTATATATGTTTCGAATATATTATCATAAAGAGTCATTAAAAATCACCAGAATATACGTAAATCTATCATTTTTTTAATACAGGGTGGACTACCCATAACTTTGCACCCCGAATTTTGAGCATTGAGATGAAATAACGAAAAAAAAGCTCGAACAGTTCAAATTTTGTTGAGGGGTTGACAAATAAGGGTGTTCAAATGAGTTTGATATCACTACCCCTCTAGCCGCAACCCCTAACAGCTCTCATTTTTGAATAGGGAAGGGAGTCGAACAGCACTTTGTTGAAAAGGCAATTTAATTTTCTGCATGGATGTATTTTTTTTATCGCTTTTTTTTACAGAGTGACTCAGTATTCCATCAATAACTTTCACACGCCGAATTTGGATCTTTGAGATCGAACAAGTGAACTTTTATTCACAGAAGGACATGTTAGTCTGTTGAAATGAGTTCCATATCACAAACCCTCTAGCCGCTACCCTAAAGGTTGACGCTCACATGGACGAAGAGGCGCGAAGCGAGACGAAGCGTTCGCCGATAACCGCTCACTTGGACAAAGCGATGCGCCGAGCAGGCATCGGATGAAATTCTCCCTATCTCTAGGCAACAATAAATTTTTATTTATTATTATTACCCTTGTTGCATGCCGCTCACCCGCATGAAAAATGGTAGAGCTATTGTTATTTGATCATCAGAATCTCTGTAGTCCGCAGTAGTATTTCAATATTTCAATGAAATCCTTGTCGTCCTATCATCAAACAGGAATACAAAAAAAACTATATTTAATCTTTGATACGAAATGCTTATTTCTTTTTTAACTGATTGAAAAAACAGAGCAAGTAGTAATCGAATTCCTTCATTCTGGTAATTTCAGGAAAAATACCTTTTCTACGACAACATCGAAAAATGTCTTCTTCTTTCTTACTGTTAGAAAATAATTCACTAAATAAACATGAAACACTTCATGAAGGAATTATTTTTAACACAATTAATTATTATCAACTAATTTATTATTTAAAATAAGAAATCATATTTATTAGAATGATAATAATTGATGGTTAAGTTTGAAGAACGACTTTCAACATTAATCCTGAACATGTTTAATGTTTGCTGATTATAAATCCTTCGAAGGAATTATTCCACAATTTTTCAATTTTATTAGATATTTTAATTTCTTTGGGAGAAGAATTCTTCAAAAATTTTTTGTATTCACATTATATAATACCTATATTTCAGATTTGAATTCACATTCATAGTTACAAAATACAAAAATGTTGTTTGTGTTGTAGTAGGTATATCAAATTTGTTTTTCCAGAACTCAATCGAGAGAATTCTAATCAACACTCTCATGAGCCATTGAAAACAAACTCATTTCACACAAATACTGTGTTTTCCCCATTGACAAAATTTCAGTATAAAATTTCCATAAAAATCGCATATTATGTTTCTTTGATCCCAACTCAAAGAAACATACAGCGCGCCGAACTTGGGTCACGAACCTGATTCCGGCACCAACTACCTACTTGAGGTCCGCCTAGGGAAATTTGTAGCGCATATGACCCAAGGATCATTAACTCGTCAAACGACTCGCCTCCTGGCTGCTCTTCGCTTCGCGCCTTCTAGGTGACCGTCTAACCATTTGATTAAGTGCAAACCTCTTCGGCGGAAAGCAACGCTTCGCCTCGCTTAGCTCCCCTTTGCCCACGTGAGCGTCAACCTTAACAGCAATTATTATATTACTTTGTGAAAAAAATACACTCATGCTCGACCTCTTTTTCCTATTGAAAAAAGAGAGCTGTTGAGGGTTGCAGCTTGAGGGGTAGTGATATCCAACTCATTTGAACACCCTTATTTGTCACCCTTTCAACAGAATTTGACCTCTCCGAGCATTTTTTCGTCATTTATTATGGATGACCAATCCTGTATATTGTTGAAAATAATGGAAACACCCGAACAGTAAGCACAACAACACAAGATACCGAAAAATAAACTGTCGCTGGAGTTCAACTGTTGATTTCTATAGGTAAAACGCGGTCCCACTGTACCCCATCCACTTCCTCAGATCAAAAAAGAACTTTTTGTTCTTTATTGATCTTAGTCCACTTCGAAGGTCCTTCAGCATATGCGCGAACTTGTTTATACTGCTTCGACTTAAATTTGAACAGACAAGAAAATGTTATTATGTATATATGGTGAAAGCATGTTCAATACTGTGTATACTCTGAACTATGTAGAAACAACAGCAACTTTCAGTGCTGTTCAGTGAGTAATGTAGTTATTACAAGTGGTTCAACGTGAAAAATGTTTTGTATATCCATATTTAATTAATGAACCTCTGTCAAGAGAAAATGGGATGTTTTGTTCGAATATAGCAGGAACATACTCAAGTCTATGATTTGTTATAGAAGAACATACCCACACAAATGTAACATAACCCCCTAGGTGGATGTGGGGGCTAAGGCGTGTTTCTACGAAGCTGTAGGTCCTTGTTCGAATCCCGGTGCGGGTATGGATGTTTGTGTATATAGTAGTGTGTAAGAACACGAATTGTCATAGTGGTATGTAAGATGTGTATGACAGTCTTAGTGTTGAACAAAATAAATAATGATAAGTTCGATGCCTCGATGGTCTAATCTACCAAGCATAGTGAAAGGAAGATGAATTAATAAACAAAATGTAACAGAGCCCAAATTTTGGATTGCCTTCTGCCTGCTAAGATTAACGACACGTTTCTGATCTGAAAATTGGAATATGTTTAGCTGGCGATTTCCCTACTAAACCTTCCCAACAAATTTAGTTCAGTCCAAGTTTTGGTAAGTGTTTTTGTCTAATTTAAGGTGATTGTCATATCTGCTTTATCGTTGTTTTAACGTTACCAACTGACTCAATACTTTAACTACTACTACAATCTTTATCCAAATGTCTAATGAAAGTATTGGGAACACTCCTGGGCCTCATCTTCATTATCCTCAAAGCATCTAATAATGTTCTCGTCAATATCGAATCCTTATACAGTGTGTTTGGTCATGACTTAGCGATAATTTAAGGGCATCAAATATACCTAATTTTATCGACAAAAACGCCCAAATTTGAAAGTTCACCCCCTTAGTTTTGGAGTAGCCCCCATTTCAAACTTAAACTTTTTTATTTTCGTTGACCCTTCCAAATAATATCGATTTCTTTCGACATAAAGGTCCTATAGATGTAAAAAAAATGTTTTTTGAAAGATGATACTACCGCCTTTTATTAAAGTGATACAATATGAAAACATATAACTTAAAAATGTTATAAAAAAATTCTTTAAAAAAAAATTAGTGAGAAAATGTAATGATTTTCGCAGTAAATTCGCAATAGTACAAGAACTAGCACATTGAAGTATAATTTTTTCTCAATGAGCTAACATGCAAGGATATTAGCAACAAAACGATACCAACATAATTTCTGTAAGTTACATATTTAGAAAGTAATTGCTGTTCGAACATGACCATTATGAAAATTTATAAAATAAAAAAAACCTCAGTACTGTACTCTCGATAATTGTTAATGACCAAACAAACAGATGAATCATGAAAATTGCTCAAAATGGCCGCCTCTGCTCTGTAGACAGGCAGTGGCTTTCATGACAACCTGTCTTGTGTCTTTTCCTCGCGTAGTGATCATGTTCGAACAGCAATAACTCTCAAATTATGTAACTCACAGAAATGATGTGAGTGGTGTTTTGTAGCTAATATCCTTGGGTGTTAAATCATTGAAAAAAATTATACTTCAATTCGCTAGTTCTTGTACAGGGTGCGGCAGAGAGGACGGACGCTTTTTAAATAGTCATAAAACACTTGATTTTCACTCAAAAACAAATTTATCGATGCAATAAGGTTCCCAAGGAAATAGCATTTGAAACAGTCAAGTGTGGAAAATAAACTCAGGTATGTGGTGGCCGAAATCGTTGATGCAGTGCTGGAGGCGCTCTTGGAAGTTCAGAGCGCTACATCGAAATGATCATTTGTCTTGCATGGTTGCTTCATTTCCAGATTTGGCTTCCTCGGCACTCAGATTCATCCATATGCGATTTTTTCTTGTGGGGACACCTCAAGGCTAGAGTATACGGACACAAACCCCGAACTCTGGACGAATTGAAGGACGCAATTCTCGTAGAAGTCGCCAAAGTTGAGGGAGCAATGTTGGAGAGTCCAAGCGAACTTCCAAAAACGCCTCCAGCACTGCATCAATGATTTCGGCCACCACATGCCTGAGATTATTTTCCAAACTTGACGTCCTCCAATGCTACTTCTTTGTGAACCTTATTGCATCAATAAATTTGTTTTTTAATAAAAGTCAACTGTTTTATGACTTTCTAAAAAACGTCCGTCCTCTCTGCCGCACCCTGTACTATTGCGGATTTACTAAGAAAATCAGTACATATTTTTACTAAAACTGTTTTAAAGAATATTTTTATGGCGTTTTCAAGTTGAATATTTTTATATTGTTAAACTTCCATAAAAGGTGGTAATATCATCTTTAAAAAAAAAATTTTTTTCACATCTGTATCACCTTTATGTCCAAAGAAATCGATATTATTTGGAAGGGTCAACGGAAATAAAAAAGTAAATTTAAAATGGGGGCTACTCCAAAACTGAGGGGGTAAACTTTCAAATTTGGGTGTTTTTGTCGATAAAATTATGTATATTTGATGCCCTTAAATTATCGCTAAGTGACCAAACACACTGTATAGAACTGATGCCAATTTCTCGGACGAGGAGATTGTAATATTGAGACAAACAATTATTGACACACAGGATAGCGAAGTATGTTAGATGACAAAAGTGACAGCGGTTCACATTAGCCGGTAACTTCAGTAATAATCCTAAGCAACACCGGCATTGAATGCCAAATTCATGTCATCAATTTGCCTTAGAATCAAATTCTATGCCAAAAGCATGTCAAAGCCAAATGGCTGTTTTCTAGAGCAGGGCTGTCCAGACCTGATTTGATCCCGGGCCAATACAAATTACTAAATAGATTGGAGGGCCGCACAAATGAAAAACATATTTTTGAAAAGGTTTAATAACGTTCAATATAGCTGATATTTAACTGTTACATTAAATTTCAGGTATTATCATTGTATATCTTCATACAATGGTATTAGTGCTTCATTAATTTATCTTTCACAATCTTTTCAATATTAATATTAATATTAGTTGTAGCCAGACGCAGTGCGTGTGTGAGTGAATCATCAGATAGTGAGGATCTATATTTAGATTTCATAAAATTCATCGTGGAATACGCACTTTCACAAAGATAGGTACTACCCATCATCGAACCTATTTTTAAGCCGAGATTGGTTAATTTGGGGAAGCGATCGCCAAGGAGCTTAAAAAAATCTATTCCAGACTCTGTTCTGCCCTTGTAAAAGCGGTCTGATTGTAGGTCGCATAATTCTAATTGATAGTCAGTCCTCTCACTCTCGATATCAATTGTTAACGGATGAGTAAAAAGTGATATATCACTCTCTAATTCTTTGAAATCTATGAATCGCTGCTCAAATTCTACAATTATATAGTCAATATATTTCAGGAGATTGTTCTTCCATTCTAATATTAAATATATACCACAGGCCGTACAAATATCGACTGCGGGCCGCATGCTGACCGCGGGCCGTGCTTTGGACAGCCCTGAGATAGAAATCACGGTTAAAACTAATGCCAAATTAGATTGAGAGCAATATAGAATTTTTTCCAAAACCATGAGGAATTATTCGGAGCATTAGGATAGCATTCAATGATAAACAAAATGCTAAAGTAATTCCAAAGCCATATGACATTACTTGAAGAAATAACTGCGCATTTATTGCTTGAATGAAGGCTGGAAGAATTCTATTGCTTTATGGAATTTTAAGGAGCATTTGTTTGGACTTTATGGCTACACTATTTTCCAAATGGAGACATGTTTCTCAAATAACCTAAAAATAAAAAAACTGTTCTGATTCGATTCAACTGCTCTTTTATATTCAGTGATAATGGACAAAAACCAAATGAATATTTTCAATAAAATAAAAAAATTTCGCTAATTCAAGCGTAGTGTCCGATATTTTGAAACAATTCGAGGTGGCTTGAAAACAGTGAATGAAAGTTACATTTTATGTTCGGAAGTGCCTATTTCCCGGCAGTTGTCTCCTGAATGTTCAAATTTGCCAAATGACGTAACTTCATTTTTGAATAACCCGGAAGGAGAACAGTCTTCCATGCTCAAGGAGCAATATGAATATGACAAAATATGACAAAATAAGCGACTCTGAGGAAAGCTTAGGCGAAGAAGAATCATTCTCTTTAAGGGAACATCTGAAAGAAAGAGCTTTATCTCATAATATAAGTCATTTCGTTCTAAAAGATTTGTTAATTCTTCTTAGTAAAATAAACATTCTGAAACGTTGACTTTGGGGAAAGCCGCTCTCAATGCAATAGGCTCGCGGCCACACTCAGTGGAGAAGGGAGTGAGTTATATATGATAGAATGTAATGGGCGCCAGGTAGAGTAATGCCTGCCTACTCAAGGTAACTGAACTGCTTACTCCTCTACCAGAGTAACAGTTAACAGAAATCCCTCAAAAATTCAAGTCACAATTATTTATTACCAAAAGCAAAAATATATGTGCAGTGGTTGATACAATACGGATAAATATTTTCCCCCAAGGGGTAGTCAGAAGGAAAACACCAAATACACCAAATCTAAGCACAAAAATAATCTCCCCCAAGGGGTAGTCAGAAGGAAAACACCAAATACACCAAATCTAAGCACAAAAATAATCTCCCCCAAGGGGTAGTCAGAAGGAAAACTTACTAATACACTAAATTAAATGAGAACGAATCATCTAAGCTAACAAAATAAAACCCACTGAATCAGCTTACATTCAGCTTAACGTTCTGGATCAGATTGTCAATAACTATTTTAAATAAACAATGATTCCTGAAGGGAATATCGATCAATTATCCTATAATAAATCCTGAAGGGATATACGAGCACCTTTATTGGTACCCAACGCAACTTATGAAGTGCACCTCACTATAATTGCTCACAGTCATATATAAAACTACCTTACAGAATAATATCACAAATTATCAAAATAAAAAGCCAATAATTTACAATGTCCAAGCCAGTGCTATGCACTGGTTACCTTCACAAACTACTCCAGAACGTAGATACCTCCAACTAATACGCCAGGTACGCAGATACCTCCAAGACCAGGCAAGTGGATGCCAATTGATACCTCTAACTGGCAGGTACATAGATAATTCAGCCAAAAAGACATGCCAGGCACGTGGAATAATTGACAGGTTACCTCCAATAACGTCAGGTACGTGGACCCTAACAAAATACTATAAGAAACGATTCACAAGTTATTAAGGATATTTTAGTTACCTCTGTTGTTCGAGGGAGATAGGTTCAACCTCCAATTCAGTCGAGAATTTGTTCCAAATAATTCCAACAATATTCGCTACACAACAACCTAATTGGAACAGAACAGTGCGAAAAAAGTGAAGAAACGAAGTTAGTGAGGTTAAGTGGTCAAACTTTGGGAATTTATTCTGAAGAAAGTAGAAGGAAAAATCACTTTTTTATAACGGATTCGTGAGTTAGGATCAAGATTCAATAGAAAGGCTGTATTTTTTCTTAAAAATATACGCTCTATAACCACGCTCCATTTTCTTAACATTTAGCGGAACTTGGTTTTAGGTACAAATCAGTCAAAAGAGTTGAGTTTGTAGCCCTCAGTGATGCACATCAGGAAGGAGATAGTGAAACCCCAAGTAACACGATAAGCTTCAAATTAGCACTGAAAGCGATTTCTATGCTATCTATAATGCGATTTGGCATTTAATGTTAGCACTAGTGACGTATTATTAACGTTGTGGGGACGTTTTCCATGCCAAAAAGGAGCACATATTCTGGCATGTATTTAGATTTAATGGTCAACCTTTAGCTGCAAAATCTAAAAAAATGCTAAGGCTGTTTAGATTGCAATTCCAACTTTTGGCCTGTGATTCGATTTGGTGGCCATATCGCTTTGGCTTTATTTTGGCTTTTAGATCACTCTCGATTTTCCTAACCTCAAATTTTTCCCGTAAGTTCCGTTTCCGTCTGTCTGTCAATCAATAGAAAAACAATAAAGACAGAGGGACTGACAAGTCAACTTGACATTATAAAATCTGGCATAAACAATAATGTAGAAGTAAATGTATGCATGATGTATGTGCAAGACATTGCCAATAGTATTTGGCAAGGCAAGTTTTAGGTGAATATATTGATAAAAATCCCAAAAAAATAAGGGGCCATCAAACAAATCAAATATAGACTTCAATTATTCATGAAAAATCAGCACTCTAATTGCGTAGTTGCCACGTTCAAAAAAAATTCTGATTTATATCCCATAGCAATCCCATGGGCTTTTTTTCCGCCTGGATGCGCCAGTCATCCGGACCAATTTTGTCGTATGTTCGAACATATAATTATGTTTATAATTTTGAATTATTGAATATATAAGTTCAATTTCAAGATCTAATAACGGGCACAGTGCAGTGAGTACACGTTATTTTAACTATTAATTGAACTCATATATTCAATACCTTAAAATGATCATAATTAAGTTTACGAACGAAGTAGAAATAATAATATATAATATAATAAACAATGTATATAGCCTGTACGCAAAAATGCTGTAAATAGGTTTTTTAATTTTACTGTACTATATCGAAATATGGCAACACCGCATATTTTTGTGTGTAAGATATCCTCCATATTTATTTTTGGCATGTTAATTATCCAAAAGAATGCTTAGTGGCAATTTAATTGTTGCCATATGGCATTCAAAAATGCTATTTGCGATCTGACAAGATAGGAACTTTGGTTATGTTCAATTGGTCTTAGGTACTAAATTTGAAGGTTAAAATAATTCTATATTGCTTTTAACCTTATTTGGCATTAGTTTTAGCCTTGATTTCCATCTCAGTGCTCTAGAAAACAGCCATTTGGCTTTGACATGCTTTTGGCATAGTGTTTGGTTTTAAGGGCGAATTGGTGACATGAATTTGGCATTCAATGCCAAAGAAATATGTCGGTGTTACTTGGGACTGGATGTTCAACTGGTATTTTATGCATGTATGCTGGTAGTGATATATCTTGGCTTGGTTAACGTCTTACATCTGTTGCAATTTCCACAACAGAGGCACAAATAGTGGCTGCACGGAAAATGAAATGGTTAAAGTGGCAAGGAAAGTCAAGTCAAGTTTTCGATCAATTCCAACATACAATATACTAAGTATATTCATATTTGATCCATGTAAATCTTAAAATAATACCCTAATATTTCTGTGATATCTCCTATAAATGCATAATAAAAATATTTCACATGAAATACCGAATTTTATTGAAAATTATGGATTTAAAATATAAAAATGAAACATACTGAAGGGAATACGAATTTCGCGTCAAATCTTATTACAGTTTTCTTTATATAATTTCTAATCAAAATTACAGATTTTATATACAAATTGATCTTCAGTGCAATCCCTGGGTCAAATGTGAACTAAAAAATGTAGTCGTTTTTTAGTACTACGGATGCAAGACCGTTTCCTATCTTTCTATACTCTATAATCTATGGAAGTAAGGAGAACTTTTCATTTGATGTCTTTCTCCAATTTTGTCTAATAGCTCGAAAACGGACTCAGAAGGTTGCGGTTTTCACCAAATGAATTCTCTTACAAATCGAGCCCGAAAATGGGCTACTCATTTTGTTCTAGATCTCTCAATAGACAACGAATTTAGGACACCCGGTATACTATGAGATGTTGAGGAACAAAACTTTTGAATGGCTATATTTTATGGAACACCCTGTACGATTTGGCTGGTTAACGAACTCAACCGTATTTGAGGCTTTAACTCGCTCTGAAAATCTCAAGTCTCTAGGACAATCTCTTCCAGAGACAGAATTGAGTTTGACCAAGGATTTTTCATCGGGGAGTCGAACCCTATTGTTTGAGAAAATTTAAGGCTCAAAATTCGAAAATTACAAACATTTAGGCAGAACGATATAGTAAAAAAACGTTTAAGTAGAACGAGCGCTTAAAAAGTCTAATTCATTCATATTTTATGACAATTTTTTTGGAAATATGTATTTAAACTCCATTAAAATTATTCCAAGAACTTCAAAATATTTCCAACTGCATACAATTTTTTTTTACTGCTTTGCTTTGAAATTTTGCCAACTGTAATCAAATTTTTCCATATGCCTTGAAATTCTTCCAAACATTTCAAAATTTTCCAGATGCTTCGGAAATCTACCAGATCCGATCAACATTAGGCTAGTACCTGTACCAACTCTTTTGGAATTTCTTCAATTGCTTCGAAAATGTACCAACTGCTTTAAAAATGTACCAACTTTATTCAACATTGTGGGGGAATCGTTAAGCCACTCTCGACGATAAAAAGTCAGCGTCATTATTCGCAGTTGATCATTCATTTCGTCTTTCGTCATGAACGTTACACTTAATTTTTTCGAATATGCATCTGTTCATTTGGAAGGCAAAGTTCTCTAATATATTGAAAATCGGATGTTTTAGATGTGAATTTCCATACCGATATATGAGCCATGAGGTAGTGAACTTGATGTGTTGGATCAGTTGGTTGAGTTTCTGAAAAAATGTGTAATAATATTGTAATGAGCATGCCTGATCAGCTTGGATTTGATACCTATGTTTTCAACCCACATTGCTTGGCTCGAACCAGTTTCCAATACCCTTACCTCTTGTAGATTATGTAAAGTATAGAATTGACATATACACATACAGGGTGTCTACTTTTAAAGTGGACAAATTTCGAGAGGTGATTATGAAGTAATTTGCAACAAAAAATGTCATATAACACATGGTCTAAATCTTGACGGTTATTCTTCAATATAACATTTCTTGATTTCACAAAAAATTTCAAGTTTTTTTCATAAAAAGATTATTATTCAGTTTTCCTTGTAGTCTCATCAAATTCAACCATATATTCGGAAAGGGCAATACATTTGCTACAGGATGAGAGAGTCTGTATGCAGAAAACACTCTTATTGCAGGCGTGGTAAGGAGAAGAATATCACGATTATGAAGTTAATAAAATCAGTTCTACTTTTCCAATGGTTTTTTCCATGAAAAATTAATAATTATGCACAAGCTTTCTCTTGAGTAAAAAAAATACCTCATTTAGTGAACTTTCGAATGACATATCAACTTTTGTGCTAGCTGCTCATTCTCCGCCATAATATCATGACTAACCTGATAACAACGAAAAAGTCTAAAAATTCCGAACCTGAATTTGGTTTCTTTCGAAGCTCTTCGTGATCGAATTTTAATGTAGTTTTATGAATGACATCAATTTATCTTGAATCGATTCTTCAATACATTTGACACATCGTTTTCGTACTGAATCTACAAAGTTCAAAGCATTTTTGAAGCATTTCCGCACAACACAATTTTATTCTGTTGATGAGATCCTTCCGAGTCTGAAAGCGAATTTGATATTCTTTCTCTTTCAAAGTATTCTAGACATAAAAATCCAAAGCCGTAAGATCGGGGCACTGAAAAATGATCGGGGGGAACTGAAAAATGATCTTTTTAGAGAAAAAACTTGAAATTTTTTGTGAAATCAAAAAATGTTAAATTGAAGAATAACCGTGAACATTTCGACCATGTGTTATATGACATTTTTTGTTGCAAATCACTTGTGTAATCACATCTCGAAGTTTGTCCACCTTAGAAGTAGGCACCCTGTGTAATGAACAATCATATTTTAATGAGTACGATCCGCAGCCGGACGATCCTGGGATTGGATTTCCAAGACTCCCCCGACATCCAGGAACCAGACTCGAGGTCCTACCAGAAAGATTGGATACATAGCCTTTTGAGACTGAGCCCATATTCAGACGTCTTTGGTCAGTGGCACCCTGAAGAAGGATGAAGAAGAAATAAGCAAAATTTTCGTTACAGGTATTATCAAGATTCGACAGTTTACTTCACACTTCTGAAATCTGAAAATATCTGTATAATCCAATGGAATTTATGAAATATAAGTCTTCAAATTGAAGTATCTAGCAGTGCAAACACTCTAAGCCCCATTTCGCACCAAGCCAGTCCAGTCCAGTCGAGTCAAGTCACTTCAGGATTGGAACTATTAACTTCGTTTAAAATCGTTTAAAACAAATGGAATGTGAAATCTAGTTTCATACTAGGCCCTAGATTTCACATTCCATTTGTTTTAAACGATTTTAAACGAAGTTAATAGTTCCAATCCTGAAGTGACTTGACTCGACTGGACTGGACTGGCTTGGTGCGAAATGGGGCTAAGCCCCATTTCGCACCAAGCCAGTCCAGTCCAGTCGAGTCAAGTCACTTCATATTGGAACTATTAATTTCGTTTAAAATCGTTTAAAACAAATGGAATGTGAAATCTAGTTTCACACTAGGGTCTAGATTTCACATTCCATTTGTTTTAAACGATTTTAAACGAAGTTAATAGTTCCAATCCTGAAGTGACTTGACTCGACTGGACTGGACTGGCTTGGTGCGAAATGGGGCTAAGTATATAATTTTCATACGTAGGACAGCAAGGTCTTTATAACCTTACGTCATCTTGAAAACGTGTCTAAGATAGATTAAATTGATATTGAGACACGTAATCTGATCTATATGTTTATCACCATTATCGATACACAATAATTAAACATTAAACATATACAGGGTAAATCCTGTTGAACTGTACATACTTCACACAGAGATAGAGGACACTTTGCTGGTTTCAAAAAGACCCCACATGAGAGGTCTCAAACGATTAGTTTGAATTATACAGGGTGATTTCCAGTTTTGGGTCATATTTTCAAAATGCTTTTTTGGACGAACGAATAATCACAAATTCATCAAATTTGGTACGTAGGAGGACTGTATCAATCTCCATACAGCTGAGTTAACAGATTATCAGTTTCCAGGACCGGACTCTATTTTTCTGATATTATCGGAATTTATGAAAAAAAACACCCTGTAGATGAAAAAGTCAATAAACCTGTCATGATAGTTCAAACTACACTGAAAACTCTTCAAAGAAGAGTAATAAAATCACGTGGCACACCTTCAAATTTAGAGAAAAAAATATTGAATATGCGTACTCGGAGATAAATTTTTTGGACGGCCTAATTCACATGGAAAACCATACCTTAATGTATCAAAAGTTGTAGACAGGAGAATATTATCAGTTTAAATCCTCTCGATATTCAAATATTGCAATATTCAGGTAATTTTCGTCAGTTTCCAGGACCCGACTCTATTTTTCTGATATTATCGGAATTTATAAAGAAAATCACCCTGTAGATGAAAAAGTCAATGAACCTGTCATGGCAGTTCAAACTACACTAAATACTTTTCAATAAAGAGTAACAATATCACGTGGCACACCTTCATATTCAGAGAAAAAAAATATTGAATATGGGTACTCGGAGATGAATTTTTTTTGTACGGCCTTATTCACAAAAAAAAACATACCCAAATGTATCAAAAGTTGAATATTAATGGTTAAGATCTCCTATGCATTCAAGTTTTCCAATATTCAGGGACGGACTATACCGAAATGCATGAAAAGTCGAATATTATCAGGTTATATCCACTTCCATGAAAGAATTCCATAATCTGGATTATGGAATACGTACAAAAAAAATTATCTCCGCCTACCCATATTCAAGTTTTTTTTCTCTGAATCGTTAGGTGTGCCACGTGATTTTATTACTCTTTATTGAAGAGTATTTAGTGTAGTTTGAACTGCCATGACAGGTTTATTGACTTTTCCATCTACAGGGTGATTTTCTTTATAAATTCCGATAATATCATAAAAATAGAGTCCGGTCCTGCAAACTGACGAAAATTACCTGAATATTAGAATATTTGAATATCGAGTGGATTCAAACTGATAATATTCTCCTGTCTTCAACTTTTGATACATTTGAGTATGGTTTTCCATGTGAATTAGGCCGTCCAAAAAATTTATCTCCGAGTACGCATATTCAATATTTTTTTTCTTTAAATTTGTAGGTGTGCCACGTGATTTTATTACTCTTCATTGAAGAGTTTTCAGTGTAGTTTGAACTGCCATGACAGGTATATTGACTTTTTCATCTACAGGGTGATTTTCTTCATAAATTCCGATAATATCAGAAAAATAACGTCCGGTCCTGGAAACTGACGAAAATTACCTGAATATTGGAATATTTGAATATCGAGAGGATTTAAACTGATAATATTCTCCTGTCTTCAACTTTTGATACATTTGAGTATGGTTTTCCATGTGAATTAGGCCGTCCAAAAAATTTATCTCCGAGTACGCATATTCAATATTTTTTTCTCTAAATTTGTAGGTGTGCCACGTGATTTTATTACTCTTCTTTGAAGAGTTTTCAGTGTAGTTTGAACTATCATGACAGGTTCATTGACTTTTTAATCTACAGGGTGTTTTTTTTTCATAAATTCCGATAATATCAGAAAAGTAGAGTCCGGTCCTGGAAACTGATAATCTGTTAACTCAGCTGTATGGAGATTGATACAGTCCTCCTACGTACCAAATTTGATGATTTTGTGATTATTCGTTCGTCCAATAGAGCATTTTGAAAATATGACCCAAAACGGGAAATCACCCTGTATAATTCAAACGAATCGTTTGAGACCTTTCATGTGGGGTCTTTTTGAAACCAGCAAAGTGTCCTCTATCTCTGTGTGAAGTATGTACAGTTCAACAGGATTCACCCTGTATAAATAACAATAAAACACATGTTATTTGGCTAGACAGTAAAAATTGAATTACATCATATAATTGTCGATTCATGTGGAATCTCTAATTGCGTTCAACTGTGATTAGTTTAAAATGTTCTAAGCAACACCTTCGATGAGTCTGATGAGCATTATTCGCAAATCCTCAAATTGAGGATTGAATCCATCCATCGGCTGATGGATAGACTTCGTGCTTGTTGTTCAAGGTTTCTGCATTACCAACACAGAATACTGTGTTATCAAGGTGGGTAGTCGCAAGTATTGGTTAGTGGTGGCGCCGTTGGTGTTTAGTACTCAATGAGCGTCCACCAAAAATCATAACCGTAATAGATTACCTTCTGTCATTCAGAGTTCGCTGCACTGATGACGGCCAACAAGCTAGAAACAGCTGTCTGCAGATTCTCTGGGTGACAAACTTCAATTCAGATCCCTTGGATGACATGCATGAATAGTTCAGGAGTTTGAGTTTGATATTTGTTGATTTTTTATTTTATCGACGAATGTTATTCTCTACTCAGTATAATTCTATTCATATACAATACAATGAATGAAGAAGGATTCATGGCAACTGCCAGATATGTATGAATAGAATTATACTGAGTAGAGAATAACATTCGTCGATATAATCAAAAATCAACAAATATCAAACTCAGACTCTTGAACTATGCATGCATGTCATCCAAAGGATCTGCATTGAGGTAAGGTTTGTCACCCAGAGAATCTCCAGACAGCTGTTTCTGGCTTGTTGGCCGTCATCAGTGCAGCGAACTCTGAATGACAGAAGGTAATCTAGTACGGTTATGTGTTTTGGTGGACGCTCATTAAGTAGTAAACCTCAACGGCGCCACCACTAACCAATACTTGCGACTACCCACCTCGTTAACACAGTATTCTGTTGGTAATGCAGAAACCTCAAACAACAAACACAATTTTTGATTTTTATTTTATCGACGAATGTTATTCTCTACTCAGTATAATTCTATTCATATAAATATATAATTATGTTTTTAGGGAGAAAAACCGTATTTTTTAAAAAATCAACTTTATTAAGTGAAGCAAAGCGTACAATGTCTCGATACTTAATCTCCTCGAGAGAGGCATTCACAATCATTTTATAATCATATTGTCTAAAGTCAGCAGAAATGTTGAGTTGCAATTATGCACGTTATAACATAGGTATATGAATAAGAAAAGCTGTAATAAGATTATCTTGGCTAAAGGAATCCAGGGTTGGCATTACATAATTCCTCAGCATTTTGGTTAAATGTAT
Organism: Propylea japonica; assembly: GCA_013421045.1. NCBI lineage: Eukaryota > Metazoa > Arthropoda > Insecta > Coleoptera > Coccinellidae > Propylea > Propylea japonica. The sequence continues at coordinate 5,070,566 of CM024244.1, forward strand.
CACCTATGGGTGTAGCTTTATTTTTACACAAATTATTTTTGGATAAAGCAAGCTTGAAAATAAAGTAAAAAGTAATTATTATAATTATTAGAATTATCAAATAGAAAAATGAATTAAATGCAGTCTGAGGAAGATTCCACTGGTTGGTTTCTTCCAATTCGATGTCAGGGATGTCGTCTTCTGGTTGATGTTCTTCTTTTGTGTATTCCTTGGGTAACTTGTGTGGTGTTTGTAGAAGTACGATTCTCTCTTCGCTGATATTTGTGGTTGGAACTATTTCCTTTTCAAATAATTAAAACGAAGTACTTCAGTGTGTATTTTTAATATTCAGTCAAGAACCAAGCGCTTTCGACACAATAATTGTCATCATCAGGGTTCCCTGGAAAGGTAACCACGGTTATTACAAAACAAGTGAAGGAAATTTATTTTGATAATTACCCGTCCAGGAGTAAAACCACAATCGGCATGCGGTAGAGTCAATACACAAAATTTACAAACTTAACATTCAGAACAATCAATATACGTAGAAAAGACAACGGTCAAAATCGAGTACAGTTTTTCGCCAGAAGAAGTAAACAAATATACAGATAATGAAATGACAAATGATATACAAATGAAGTGTGAAATATGACAAACAAAGCAAGACAAGTGACACGTAAATCCGGAGCCACCTTCCAGTGGCGTAACATAAAAATATAAATATAATATATAATAAAATTATGATGTTAATAAATATAAAATAAATTAATATAAAATGTTGAAGTACATGTATACCAACAAAATAAAGTCTTTTTAGATCATCGTGGGAATAGCCTCTTGAACAATAGGGTGAAAACGTTATTGAGGTCACCTGTGAATTTACGCAATTGCTGTTAGACTGCATCTCTCGACCGATTTCAAGATCCTCAAACAGGTTCATCCTGATGCTGTACTTATTGCCCGTGATATTGTGTAAAATTTCGGAGTTCCGGTTTGGGCTGAACTGGTGTCGGGAAAAGGTGAGATGATGGCCAAATGTTGACAGTTGGGGTCTGCTCAGATGTTCTTTTATTCTTGTGATGAGTTTCCTCCTGGTTTGACCCACATAAGATGTGTCACATTCACCACAATTTAGTTTGTATATGCCACTACGGTCCAGTTTCTTGACAGTGTCTTTTGAGTTCACCAACAAGGAGCCCAGTGAACGTACACCGGAACAGGAGATCCTAAAGCCGTCGACCGAACGCTCGAGAACATGAGATATCGCTTCTGATAAGTGGCCTATGTATGGTAGAGAGCAGTACTTCAATGTGTTGTCAGAAGCATCTGAACTGTATGCTAAAATTCTTCATTGTCTATTCAGTATGCTGTTTTTTACCGTATCAACTACCTTTGGGTCATAACCATTGTTTAATGCTATTTGCCTAATTATATTGAGCTCTTTCTCTCTGTTGGTCTGAGATAAGGGGATGTTGAGCGCTCTATGAATGTAGCAACGTAAGGCTGCCATCTTATGGTTTCTGGGATGGCACGATCGGGCTGGTATTATGTGATCTGTTTGTGTCTTCTTTCTATATATCTCGAACGTCAAAGAACTATCTGCCGATCTAGAGATAGTGAGATCGAGGAAGTTTATTGATCTGTTGACTTCCAGATCCAGGGTGAATTTTATGTTCGGGTGGACTGTGTTGACGAAGTCTAACAAAGCATGGGCATCATCAGGGACGCCGTCTAAGATGACGAAGACGTCGTCAACGTATCTGTACCAGCGCACTATTATTTTCCACCTACTCATTATGTAGGCCTCGAGCTTCTCATGAAAGCGGTCAGAAAGGAGGGAAGACAGAGGGGAACCCATGGCCAATCCATCAGTTTGCCTATACACAACGTTGTTGAAAATGAAAAAATCTTGGGACAAGGCGAGTTTTAACAGGGTGAGAACGTCGGAGAGTGTGGAGTCAGGGACATCATGCTCGTGGAGCAACTCAGAAACCAAGGGAATACACTCCTCTCTAGGTATCGATGTGAACAGGTTGCAAACGTCAAAAGATAACATAATGTAAGTATCCTTCATCTCAAGAGCCTGCAGTTTATGTGTCAATTCCACGGAATTGAGTATTCAATACCTGGGTTTATAATCAGTGATTGATTTTATAAACGAGTTCAAAAAAGTGGAAAGTTCGTGCATTGGGGTATTGCAAAATGACACTACTGGTCTTATTGGAATATCTAATTTGTGGATTTTTGGTAATCCGTACAGTCTTGGCATTGCTGGGTTGCTGGGTAAGATGTGTAATTTATTGTGCTCAGTGAGGAATACTTCACACATACGTAGATTTTCTTTGGCCTTTCTGATGAAGCTATTCATGGGATTATTATTGAGCTCCTGGAAGTTGTTTTGTGAAAGAAAAGTCTCTACTTTGACAATATAGTCTGCTCTGTTCATTATCACCAAGCAATTGCCTTTATCTGCCTTGGAAATAACCAAATCATGATCAGTGATCTTCCTTTTTATGTCTTTTAACACTCGAAATTGCCCAGCAGTATTCACTCGTCTACGTTTTCCACGCTGAATTAGGGCTAGACATCGATCTCTGAGCGACCTCTTGAAGTCTGGGTCGTTTGAAAGGCGTTCTATAGCACAGTCGATGTGTATAGAAAACTCCTGGAGCGCTGAAATATCCGATCTCCCACCAAAGCAGAATTTGAGGCCCAACGAGAGCAGCTCCAATTCAGACGTCGTGAAGTGGGTGTCCGACAAGTTCTTGACCCTCTCATGGAAAATATGGTCAGAGAAGCTGCTTTCCGCAGATGCTTCAGTTGCTAATCTTGTCCTTATTAAACCATTCAATTTCCGTTCAAGCTTCTCACGTTTTATAGATCTCTGGAAGTTGACCTCATCTTAGACGGCGTCCCTGATGATGCCCATGCTTTGTTTGACTTCGTCAACACAGTCCACCCGAACATAAAATTCACCCTGGATCTGGAAGTCAACAGATCAATAAACTTCCTCGATCTCACTATCTCTAGATCGGCAGATAGTTCTTTGACGTTCGAGATATATAGAAAGAAGACACAAACAGATCACATAATACCAGCCCGATCGTGCCATCCCAGAAACCATAAGATGGCAGCCTTACGTTGCTACATTCATAGAGCCCTCAACATCCCCTTATCTCAGACCAACAGAGAGAAAGAGCTCAATATAATTAGGCAAATAGCATTAAACAATGGCTATGACCCAAAGGTAGTTGATACGGTAAAAAACAGCATACTGAATAGACAAAGAAGAATTTTAGTATACAGTTCAGATGCTTTTGACAACACATTGAAGTACTACTCTCTACCATACATAGGCCACTTATCAGAAGCGATATCTCACGTTCTCGAGCGTTCGGTCGACGGCTTTAGGATCTCCTGTTCCGGTGTACGTTCACTGGGCTCCTTGTTAGTGAACTCAAAAGACACTGTCAAGAAACTGGACCGTAGTGGCATATACAAACTAAATTGTGGTGAATGTGACACATCTTATGTGGGTCAAACCAGGAGGAAACTCATCACAAGAATAAAAGAACATCTGAGCAGACCCCAACTGTCAACATTTGGCCATCATCTCACCTTTTCCCGACACCAGTTCAGCCCAAACCGGAACTCCGAAATTTTACACAACATCACGGGCAATAAGTACAGCATCAGGATGAACCTGTTTGAGGATCTTGAAATCGGTCGAGAGATGCAGTCTAACAGCAATTGCGTAAATTCACAGGTGAACCTCAATAACGTTTTCACCCCATTGTTCAAGAGGCTATTCCCACGATGATCTAAAAAGACTTTATTTTGTTGGTATACATGTACTTCAACATTTCTCAACATTTTATATTAATTTATTTTATATTTATTAACATCATAATTTTATTATATATTATATTTATATTTTTATGTTACGCCACTGGAAGGTGGCTCCACCGGATTTACGTGTCACTTGTCTTGCTTTGTTTGTCATATTTCACACTTCATTTGTATATCATTTGTCATTTCATTATCTGTATATTTGTTTACTTCTTCTGGCGAAAAACTGTACTCGATTTTGACCGTTGTCTTTTCTACGTATATTGATTGTTCTGCATGTTAAGTTTGTAAATTTTGTGTATTGACTCTTCCGCATGCCGCCTGTGGTTTTACTCCTGGACGGGTAATTATCAAAATAAATTTCCTTCACTTGTTTTGTAATAACCGTGGTTACCTTTCCAGGGAACCCTGATGATGACAATTATTGTGTCGAAAGCGCTTGGTTCTTGACTGAATATTAAAAATACACACTGAAGTACTACGTTTTAATTATTTAATATATTTGGTGTGCACAACCATTATTCAAACATATTTCCTTTTCTTTGTTACTGTTGGTACATTTGGTACGTAGAATGGCCATTGTAGGAAGGAAATGATGTTTCGTTTGCAATGGACATTTTTCGATTATTTTCTCATTTTGAATCGAGAGAATGCTTCCATCTTCTAGGATCTTCAGGTCCTGGGTTGAAATTTTTGGAATTCTCTGGCAATTTTCGGTGTGGTTGGTGAGGATATTTTCCAGGCACTTCGGAATTTTTTCTAGCGAGTCTTGATCGCATAAGTAGTCGTTTTCCACTCGATGGCAGTGTTTGGTGGACCATTTCAGCTTTTCTTCTTGCGAGAGCAAATAAGGATTGGTATATGGAAGGGATTCATTATTTTGTGGGAGATAGTAAAATTTGTATAGATCATAATATTCTTTTTGAACTAATGGAATTGAAATCAGAAATAATAAAATTTTGTTTTTGAAAATAACTTTCGTGTGACACAACTGATAATAGTCTTTCAGGTGATGAACTGGTATAATATTTTCATTTTTGATCAATTCTAGAAATTTGGAATATGGTAAAACTGATTCGTGCAATAAATGTAACCTCGCAAAGCTAACAGCTGTTTGTATTTCGTCTAAGATATTTTTTATGTCTTTCAATTCGAAAATCAAAAGGTGCATTTGTTGTACTCCATGCAGTTCAGGTACTATCTGAAACAATTTAAGATTTTCTGACATTTTCTGGAATTTACTGATACACTTATTTTTCAAGTCATTCACTATGAATGGTTGCGATTTGTTTTTGATTTCGAAATAATATTTGTTCGTTATTTTTGATACTGTTGAAATAATTTTGATATAAAGCTTCGTCATCAGAATCGAGTGTTCCGAATAGGAATTTTGAAATTTTTCCACCTAAGTTTATTAATCCTCTTTTGATTCGTATTTTTTCGTTCAAAAGTTCTTCTAATACATTCAGGCTTATTTCGTTAGAGTGTTTTAAATATCGATAATTTGCAGTTTGTGCGAAATTCAATTTTGAGTTTTTGTAGTTGTCTATTTCAGTTTGATAATTAATTATGATTTGTTCGATTGAGACTAGGTCAATATGGTATAAAAGTTGTAAGTTTCTGTGAGTTACGTAGGCTTTACCTAGTGAAATGGGTAGTATGCTGTTTTGGATTTGGATAATTTCAAGGGATATCGAGAAGGTTATTATTCCGAGAAGTAATAATAATAATAATAATAATGTTTATTGATCCTTTCGGACAATGAAGTATAGGACAAGTCATGATAAAAAAAAATTCAAAACAAGAAAAGTTTAACGAACTGAATCCAGCAACATCAATTTCACCTTGCTATAATTCTAATTCGTTTTCGTTGAGATACCTATTCTCTAACAGAGTAATAAGATTTCTTCAACAATAATCTATTCAAAGTTTTTTTGAATTGGTTTACATTCATACTTTTTATAGAGACTGGCAAATGATTAAACATGATGATGCCCTGGTAGACCGGAGATTGCTCGTATTTCGCCGTCCTGTGTACAGGAATACCGCCTCTAGTCGGATAAGAATGGTAACTTGATAATTTTTTCAAGTTACTCTCGTTCTTTTTCGTATAAACCATACATTTAAACAAGTAGAGACCGACTACGGTTAATATTTCACTGTCGGCAAAGTAAGGTCGACAAGATGTCCGGGGATGAATGTTGAATATCAACCTAATAATTTTTTTCTGGAAAACGAGAACTCTACCAATTTCAGACGTACCTCCCCAAATGATAATGTTGTATGCTAAATGAGGATAGCACAAGCTGTAATAAATTTCAATTAGAGATTTGGAAGGAAAAAATTTTTTAATCTTATTAATGGCAAAATAGGAGGAATTTAGCCTTTTACAAACAGCATCTATATGATCTTTCCAATGCAAACCATCATCAATAAAGATGCCCAAAAACTTTGTAGAGTTTCTAGAGCTAATAGAAACGCCCTTGTGAGAGGTAACCATAACGTCCTTTGTGCCATTTTTTAGACTGAATAGAATGGAAATGGTTTTATCGATATTGACAATGAGCCCGTTTTTATCACACCAGCCAGCAAACATTTCAATAATCATTGAGGTCAGTTTTTTCAATTCAGCAAGATTCTGTGCTATAATCAGAAATGAAGAATCATCAGCAAATAGAGCAATTATGACAGCTATTACATATAGGGGTAAATCGTTTATGAATAGCAAAAATAGCAGTGGTCCAAGCACTGAGCCCTGAGGGACACCAGTGTCAACCTCGTACTCATCCGAGTAGGTGTTATCAATTTTCACAGACATTTTACGATTGGAAATGTAACTATTCAGCCAGTCGAGAAAAATTCCTCTGAAACCTAGGTTGTAGTATTTACTTAGCATAAAAGATAAATTCAGAGAGTCAAAAGCTTTTGTTAGGTCGAAAAATAATGCAGCTACGCACTTCCCTTTATCCAAATTATCATAAACGCCCTGAACAAACTTGAAAGCAGCAGTTTCAGTGGAATGCCCTGGTCTGAAACCGTGTTGGGAGTCAGTGATGAGATTGAACTTGTTCAAATAATTTAGCATTCTATTTAGAACAACTTTTTCAAATACCTTCGAAAAAGAGTTCAGAACTGATATAGGACGATAATTAAGAATATCCTGCGGATCGCCCTTTTTGAGGATAGGAACGACCGTGCCCTTCTTCAAAATAGCAGGAAACGTACCAGAACACACCGAAAGGTTAATTAAGTGAGCGAAGTGATGGAGATAGATTTATTAATTACTTCAGAACCTCACCTATTCCACCTATATTTTTGAGCGCTTTTATAGTGGCCACAACTTCATCCCTCGTTACCGCATGAAAGAAAAATGTTGAGTCCTGCATAGGTGAAGTCGTGCACTACCTCGACATTGATCCACCACAGTACTCTGTCAGCATTCTCGAGGCAACAGTGGAGAAATGTTCACGAAAAGTATTGAAAATTTCAGTTGGATTTGAAACTGAATTGCCATCAATAGCCAGTGACATCCCATGATGGTTCTTTTACATTTTGCCAGTCTCTAGATTTACAAGGTTCCAGGTTGTTTTAGTCCTTTGAGATGAACTGCTCATCAGCCTCGCATAATATGATTTTTTAGTATTTTCTAAAAGAGTATTATAATTCCTTTTCGCGGTCTTGTAAATTATTAATGATTCCTCACTTCTTAAATTAGAGTGAACCCAGTGGAGATTTTTTAGATCTTCACTAGCTTGCCTTTTTTAGGTGTTAACCAACCTTTCAAGATATTTCTAGGTTTTCGGATGCATTTCAATGGACAGCTCAACTCAAAACTGTGCTTGATTATGTCAATAAAAACTTCGAAACAAGCATTGACATCGTTAGAGAGATAAACATCGGAAAAATTATTCTCGTGTATCAACATTTTCAGTGCATCCAAATTATCCTGAGAAAGTTCTCTTAGGTATTTAATTTTATTTTCAAAACGGTTAGATTCGATGTCTGTGGATGTGTAGAAGTACTCTAAGGAAATTATTCGATGATCAGCAAGATTTGCATCAAAAGATCTTACCTTGCATGATTGGATATCTGCATTTGTCAATATATAGTCTAGTAAGGATATCGAGTTATTACCAGAAGCGTCCGTGAAGAGCCGAGTTGGTTCAAATGATGTTATTTTTAAGTTGAAACAATCGAGATTACCACTAAAGTCTGACTTAAGCCTAGGATTAGTCTTGTTTATATCAAAATTCAGATCACCACATATGAAAACAAGATCAGTTTTTTCATCACATTTTTGAGTAATGTAAGTTAGCCTTTCAAGAAATACATTGAAATTACCTACAGGAGACCTGTACACACTCGGTATGCCTATTTTGATATTGTTGATATACACTTTTATACCACACACTTCCCAGTCCAACTCTTCTGAAAGATGTGTCAGACAAAGATTAGAAGACATCCATTTTTCGCGAACGTATATCGCCGTACCTCCATTTTTGTGATTAGAACGGCAGAAATATGCAGCTAATACGTAATCCGGGAGCGTCATGCACCTTATACTACCCTCCTCACACCAATGTTCAACTATACTGATAATATCCGGTTTTTCATTTTCCAGAAACATAATGAGGTTATTGATCTTATTAGACATACACTGTATATTCATCTGAAGAATTTTAAATTTATTATCTGATTTGAATTTGCAGTTTTTTAGCTCTGATGGGACAGAGCTTTCTTCGACCGAAAAAAACTACGGACACTCGCATTATTTGGCCAGTTTGATGGAATGAGGGCCTTATCATAGTCACTGGCAGGAACTGAGACCTTGAATGAAGAATAGGCCTCAGGAAAACGGGAATTCAAACGTTCACATCTCACAGTTTCCGAAAATTTTACATTTAGGAAAGATTGAAAATCCTCAGTCGTTACGTCAGGCCTCAGATTTGTCACATGCAGAAATTTCATCTTTTCCACTCCTTGGATATTAGCAGCTGAAAAATCACCAACAACCAGTGTGCGATTTGATTTTCGTTTTGGCTTTTAGTGGGTGACTTTTTTCCATTCTGTAATATCTTGATTATCAGATTTTGTAGCCTTTCCGTCAGGTTTATATATTGTGCGTGTTGTTTCATTTCGCGATGGCATCAGCTGGGAGTTTGTATTTATTTCCATATTGTTATGTTCTTCAGACAGTTTAGATGCATACGTGACACCTGTAGCGGAATTCCTCTCGTCATTGATTTCGTTGTTATCAACGCGTTGGCTGTACGTATGGGATTTCCCATTTCTTTGATAACTTTTTGTTTTTACTTTATTGTTTATTTCAGTATTGGAGATAACGACATCGTTTCTCTGTGGAAATGAGTCATTAACTTGATTTGGTTTTGCAGGGCTTCAATTGCTATGGCCTGATTAGAAATGACATGATCCTTCTGAGCAAGTAGTTCGCTCATATACTTGATTTCTAGTTGAAAGATGTTATTTAAATAACCAGCACCATTTGGGTTTATATCCGCCGACTTATCACGTTCCGGGCTTTTACTCAAATGGGTTTTATTCTTCATTTTGTTAACGAAGGAAATTAACACCTCACTTGTCACATTGCCTGGCAAAGCATTATGAACTAATAAGTCTATGAGTTCGTTTTTACGCAGTTTATTTAACTCGCTGAGAACTACGTCCGCACTCTCCGACATATTGATACACATGTATGAAAAGTATGAAAGTGTATTCCATTTTGGATCTGTAACAAAATTTTGAAACTAATTTTTTCTCTGTTTCATGATTTTTTTGTGGTAGATATTCTTGTTTTTCTTATCTTGGATTCGATTTTTATCTATTTCACAGGCATCAATTTTTTTGAATAGGGGATCTAATTTTCGTGTCATAGGATTTCTGATAGGTATAGGTTGGGTTTTTGTTTAAGGGGTGGTCTTCCTTTGCTGATCGTTTTTCATTAGTTTTTTCTAAGCGTTGAATATTTTTTTGTCTATTTTGTTCCAAATGTTTCGTTATGTCATTCATTCGAATTTTTCCTGTAGAATTCGTATAAGTGATTTTTCTTATTCTTGAGAGGCAAAATACAAGGTGTATGCTTTTTTGGGTTGAATAAATTGTGGGGTATTCAACCAATTACCCTCCAATATATTTAATAAAACACCAATGAACTATATACACTACTTTAATCACCAACAATTACATAAAACCAACAATGCAATTATGACCAACTGTTCATCAGTGTCTTTGTCAACCAACTTTTTACAACTATATACAATTCAACCCACGCCAACTAATTAGTACCCACGCACCCAAACCAAAATCTTCTAGAAAGTTCCATAAGATTCCGCGCAATCTCGACACGTCACCCTTACGGATTTTGTCGTCCCAGGGTTGCAAGTTTGCGTCATCACTACCACCGGCGGTACGCACTATTCGGGGTTGCACGATTGTGCCCAATATCGTCGATATGCGACATACCCCCACCTTGAAATATAATTTCAACCCCCTTGCTTCACTATGAAGTCATTGGCAACGGACATAATTTCGTTATGGGCCTCTTATATGTACCATCAGAGGTCTTCACTATTGCTACACGCACTTTGTTATCAGGTCCTTCATACACCTTAAGCACCCGACCCAACTGCCACCTCATAGGTGGAAGATTATTGTCCTTCACTACAACCAACTGTCCTTCTTCTAAATTGGGCTGCTCCTTCGTCCACTTGGTTTTCTTCTGCAGTTCTGGCAAATACTCTCTAGACCATCGTGACCAGAATTGCTGCAGCAACACTTGCAGATGCTGATACCTTGACCGCCGATTCATGACGATATGCTGTAAATCAGGGTCTGGCAAAGAGGTGAGTGGACGACCAATAAGGAAATGTCCAGGAGTAAGGGCCTCGAAATCATTAGGATCTGAGGACATAGGAGTGAGGGGCCGGGAATTCAAAACCGCTTCTATTTGAGTCAAAACTGTACTCAAGTCCTCATAAGTGAGAACAGCATTCCCTAAAATTCTCCTTAAATGAAATTTACAGGAGCGTACTCCGGACTCCCACAGTCCACCAAAATTGGATGATTTTGAAGGGATAAATGACCAATTGACCCCTTCGCGGTTAATTGCACTACTTAATTCATTCGCATTTCCCTTTATAAATGTGCATAGTTGTTTCAGTTCCGTTTTCGCACCTATGAAATTGGAACCGTTATCAGAAAACACCTTCGAAGGTTTTCCCCGTCGAGCTGAAAACCTTTGAAAGCATGCAATAAATGCTTCGGTTGAAAGGCTTGTAACCAGCTCCAAATGTATAGCCTTTGTTGTGAAGCAGATAAAAACGCAAATGTAACTCTTCGAGGTCTTTGAACTTCTGCCATATCTGTCCTTGACCAAAAAGGAAAAGCATAGTCAACTCCACTGACGTCAAATGGAGGTGCAGGATTAACTCTGTCTCTCGGTAATTGACCCATTATCTGTTCCAGTGTAATTGGCTTTGCTCTGAAACATTTTATGCATTTGTGAATGCAGGCACGAACCAAGTTCCTACCACCAACTAGCCAATATATTTCTCTCAATGAGGAGAGCACCAATTGAGGACCAGCATGCAAAAGTCGCTGATGTGCCATCTCTACCAACAATTTCGTGAATGGATGTTTAGACATCAGAAGAAGAGGATGCCTCTTCGAAAATTTTGCACAGGATCATTCCAGGCATCCACCAACCCTTATCAGCCCCTTGTCATCTACAAAAGGACTCAACTTTTGAAGATTTCTACCCTTTATACAATTATTTTTCGAAAGTTCTTCGACCTCTTTTTCGAACAGCTCCTGCTGAGCTATCTTAACCAACATAAGCATAGCATATTCCAGCTCTGAAGAGGTGAGAAAACTCTCATCAATAGACCTTATATTTCTAAATCTATTGATATACCAAAGTATATGACAAATTGCCCGTTGCAACTTTGACAAAGAGCTGAACCTATCAAAATTTAACAACTGTTTGTTGGAAGAGATGGAAACAATATTTACCCTCAACTCTGGAATCTCCTTCAACCAAATAGGTTGTGAAAGAGCCAACCATTCTGCCTTGTCCAGGAGCAACCATTTCGGTCCATTCCACCAGGACGAATTCCCCATCAACTGCTCAGGGTACATTCCTCTGGACAAAATATCAGCAGGATTTTCCTTAGATCTTATGTATCTCCAGTTGTTAACATCAGTCAGGCCTTGTATTTAAGAGATCCTGTTACCAACAAAAACTTGCAGTTTATGTGGAGCCGTATTTATCGAACTCAGTACTACTGTTGAATCGCACCATAACCAAATCCCATCAACATCCTAAGTCAAAGCACCTTGAACTTTATCCATCAACCTTGACAATAACAGTGCACCACATAATTCCAATCGTGGTATTGTGCATTTCTTCAAGGGGCTCACCTTAACCTCTGAACATAATAATTCAACAGTAACAGAACCGTCTTCCAATACGCTCCTGACATAAACGCATGCTCCATACGATTGCATAGAGGCATCACAGAATCCATGCAATTCAATTTTTGCACTTTGATGACTAACAACCTTCCTGGATACAATTAGATCCGTCAGTCTAGACATTCCACTTCTTATTCGAAGCCATTCAGTTTCCAAATGATCAGGTAAATCATCATCCCAACCCACATTTTCTGGCCATAATTTCTGAATGAGTATCTTAGCCAATACTACAGCCGGGCCCACCAAACCCAGGGGATCGAAAATCTTCGATATCTCTGACAGAACACTCCGCTTGGTAGCCTTGTGACTGTTAGAAGAAAATTCAACACAATACCTTAGTGTGTCATCCTTAAAATTCCACCATAAACCTAAGGTTTTAGTTGAGTTTTCTTCACCGAACTATTTTTGTGTTGGCCTTTCATTACCAGATAACTCATTCTGAACATACTCATTATTTGATACCCATTTTCGAAGGACCATACCACCTGACTTCAGTATGTCAGTTACCTTGTGACAAATTTCCACAAGGTTTTCTGCTGAGTTTGCTCCTGTCAGCAAGTCATCAACATAAAAATCCCTCAGAATAACCTTAGACCCATCTGGACACTTGTCCACATTATCCATAGCCAGCTGTCCAAGGCATCTGATGGCTAAATATGGTGCTGATCTTGTGCCATAAGTCACAGTATTCAACGTCCATTCAGACAGTACATCATCTGGAGAAAATCTCCAAATAATTTTCTGCAGTGATCGCTGCTCTGGCTTCACCCATACCATCCTGTACATCTTAGCAATATCAGCACAGACTACAATCTGATGTTGCCTAAACCTCAACAAAATCAAAAATAAGTTGGCTGTCCCATAAGGGGAAAAAACATTACTGTGCTCCTTTATTATCCAGCTTAAGAGATATTTATGTTCTGTGATCCAGCTCTTTTTAATTCTCTACATTTCAAAATAATTACTATGTTTTTCAAAATCATACGACTTCATGAATAATAACTTTATTTATTAAGGTCATTTCAGTAGTAATAAATATGATGAATAAATGAGAAATGAACGTATTCTAACGTAATGTAAATTTGGATCAACGTATGTAAAAGCTCAACAAAACAAAATTGCAATAGGTACTTCGAAAGTGGTGTGGAAATTTGATTGAATAGATAAAGATTTATACTGAAGAAGTAAAGAGGTGAGCACATTCATTGTAACCCCATTTTTAAAGAACATCCGCTAGTTCTCTTACCATGCATCATTCCAGATAACATATTCTCGAATTATTCTTGAAATTTGTCAAAGCGACCACATAGGGAAAATTGAATTCTGTGAATATTTCCGACAGAGTTGCATTCAGCCAAAGTACCCAATTTTTCGAATTTCTAAGATTTTTTTTTCTTTCAACAACGAATTACTCGGAATTTTGTATTCAGGAAAGATTAATCATATTCATGAAAAACTATGTTGCAAAAATCATTTTATTTGAAGAAATCGTTTGCGAGATATTACTGAAAATTTATGTTTTTTATGGATTTTCAACAGCCTGTATCTTTTTAACCAGGCCTAATCGGAAAAAATGGTACAGAGGAAAAGAGTGTTTCTTTTGACCTCAGTAATCTACGGTTAAAATATATGTACAAGTGAAAGACTCACCCTGTATAATGCTAAACTCGCGAATAGATGAGCTCTCTCCCAGATTTGCCAATTTTGATTCTATACCACGTATATGGTAGGTTTGGCAATGCCGCAGATTGTTTCGCGCGAACGATTCCTGGCTTTGTCGCCATCATTTGGCACATGTCTACTTCTAGAACTTGAAATGATCTGACTACTCTTGTAACATGAAAACATTTATATTAGGTTTTTATGTTAGTAGTTCTAGTATGCAATGACAAATGTATCAGATTCTATGTTCTAGAAGTCATTCATAGCATATTTGTTCTATGGTCAATAGATAGACACAAGACTTTAAGGTTAAATGGTGTATTACAAAAGTTGGAGAATAAATCAGTTTGTTTAATCCAGTGTTTAATTCAGCATAACAAATTTCCACCTGAATACAGTGAATACACGTACAAAATAACAGGTTATGGGCCCAGACATGCAGAAACTGTAAAAAGGAAGAAAGGAAAAAAGGTCTGAACGGCCACGTGCTCACGTGAAACAAAAAGGCGGAATTTGGTAGAAAGGATAAAATACTCCAGAAGAGAGGTTCGAGGAAGCTGGAAAAATGACGGAACAAGTTGGACTCCTGAGTATTGTAAGACTGAATGGAGAAAATTGGGCAATATGGAAATTTCAACTGCAAATAGCGTTGAAGTCGAAGGGCTACTTTGGAATTGTAGAAGGTACAGTAGCAAAACCAATACCTCCAGCCAGTACTAATGATTGGGATGAAAAAGACGCTAAAGCCCAAGAAATTATTGTGTCTAGATTGGACGAGAAGGTTATCACTCACATTTTGACATGCAAGTCGTCAGCTGAAATGTGGAATAAACTGAAGAGCATTTATCAACATCAATCCCAAGTAAGTGTTCATTTATTAACCCAAAGATTCTTTTCTTTAGAATACAAAGAAGGAAATGTAGCAGAGTTCATCTCCCAGTTGGAAGAATTGAAAGGAAGCTTGAAATCCTTAGGTGAAGAAATTAGTGATAAAATGATCATAACGAAGGTACTTATGTCCTTGCCTGAAAGTATGAAGCACTTTATATCAGCGTGGGAATCAACCCCTGAAGATAAGCAGACTCTAACAGATCTTTTGTCACGACTGATGCTAGAGGAAGAGAGAAGTAAAGGCTTGGAAAAGGCTCAGGCTCTTGCAGTGGGAAACATCAAGAAAGACATAAAATGTTATATATGTAACGGTAATCACTTGAAGAAAAATTGTACCAAAAGAGTATGCAATTACTGCAAGAAACCAGGTCATTTGATGGAAAAATGTTGGTTCAGGAAGCACAAGAAAGGTGAAAATGGAAATGCAAAGAAAACGACAGATCAAGCTTTGATATCGGAACGCCAGATGACAGGTAACAAATATGAATGCGAACAAAATTGGTGGATGGACAGTGGAGCGACCGAACATATGTGCAATGACAAACACCAATTCACAGAAATGGAGAAATCAAAGATGAAGAAACAAGTAAGAGTAGGTGATGGAAAACTGGTTGAAGTTGAAGGAGTTGGAACAGTTCAAGTAGATGCTTATAATGGAAAGAATTGGGTAAGAACAAGTTTGCTCAATGTATTATATGTTCCAGAATTGGCAGTAAACTTATTTTCATTAAGCGCTACATTGGACAAAGGTTTTCGAATGAACTCAGATAAGGAAAAATGTGAAGTAACTGACAATAAGGGCAAAATTGTAGCGATGGCTAGAAGAAAGGGCAGGCTATTCAGGATGGAATTTAGGGTGAATAGGCAGTCACAGTGCAATGCTGTTATGAGTTTAGATGAATGGCACCAAAGGTTGGCCCATATACATTTTGACCAGATCAGAAGAATACTAAAGAGAAACAATGTTGAATTTGAGGACCAGAAAAAACCGTTTTGTGGTAAGTGTTTAGCAGGCAAACAACACAAATTACCATTTCCAGAAACTACCAGTAGAGCTCAAATGATAGGTGAGTTGATTCATAGCGACCTATGTGGACCATTAGAAGTTGAATCTCTAGGGGGAGCAAAATACATGCTCACATTGAAGGATGATCACTCAAATTATAGAAGAGTTTATTTTTTGAAGAACAAATCAGAAACTGCAGGGAAAATAGAAAGTTTTTTGAACTGGGCAGAAAATATGACTGGAAATAAAATAAAAATGCTACGAACAGATAATGGACTCGAATTTGTCAATGAACAGGTCAAAACAATATGTGACAAAAAAAGGATTGTGCATCAGAAAAGCTGTGCATACAGTCCACAACAGAACGGTCGAGCAGAACGAGAAAATCGAACTATTATGGAATTGCTGAGAACAATATTGCATAGTTCTTGCTTAAATAAGGAATTCTGGGCAGAAGCAGCCAATACAGTGGTGTATACACTTAATAGAGCTGGAACTAGTCCACAAAAGGATAAAACACCTTATGAATTATGGTTCAACAAAAAACCCAACATGAACTTTTTTCAAGAGTTTGGAACTAAAGTTAGCATGCACATACCTAAACAGAAGAGGCTAAAATTAGATGCGAAAAATATGTTTGGGATATTTGTAGGATACAGTGAAGAAGTGAAAGGCTACAGAGTTTACCTACCAGAGAAGCAAAGAGTGGAAATACATAGAGATATTATCTTCATACCACAAAATGAAGGCCCTTCAGCTATCAAGAAGGAGAAAAAGGAAGAGGTAATTTATTTGAATTTTCCAGATAACCAAGAGGTAACAAGGGAGTATAATGAGACAGAAGAAGATAATAATCTGAATAACCAGGTAAATGAGATAAATTTGGATGACAGCGATCATGAACATACACTAGAGGAATCATATGATGAAGTAGAGGTAAGCAATGCTTCCAATAATGAATTACAGCAGACACAAAACATTAGGGAACCAGGAAAAAGGCAAGTAAAACAACCCTTATGGATGAAAGATTATGAGATGCATGAATCTGATATATGCTTTTATACAGAAACTGAAGAACCATTAGATCAAGAGGAGGCACTGTCTGGGAAGCAAAGTCTTAGATGGAGAGAAGCAATCGATAGAGAAATGAAAGTACTTGAGGAAAACGACACTTGGGAAGAAGTTCCAAGGCCTCAACATCAAAAGGTCATCGATAGCAAATGGGTGTTCAAGATAAAAAGTGACGGACAATTCAAGGCTAGATTGGTGGCTCGAGGCTTCCAGCAAAAACTAAGCCAAGAATTGTATGACCTATATGCACCAGTGGCAAAATTGACTACATTCCGAGTATTGTTGGCTATAGCTAATCATTATGGTATGGAAGTGCATCAGATGGATGTCCAAAGTGCGTTTCTGTATGGTGATATAGAAGAGGAGGTATTTATGACTTTACCTGGACAAACCGTAAGTGAAAAAGTTTTTAAACTAAAAAAATCGATTTATGGACTCAAAAAATCGCCAAAGTATTGGAACTCCAAGTTTGACAGTTTAATGAAACAAGAAAATTTTATCAGATCAGAAAATGATTTCTGTCTATATACAAAAAACACAAAATTTAAATTATTTGTTCTACTTTATGTAGATGACGTACTAATTGTAGGATCTGAATTAGACGAGATATTAAACGTTAAAAATATGCTTAAACAAAACTTTAAAATGAAAGATTTTGGACCAATATCTGAATATTTAGGAATTACAGTAAAGCAAAATTTGAATCAGGGAACAATAGAATTGAACCAGGAAAGGTATCTTAAAAAGATCCTCAGTAGGTTTAATATGGCAGATTGTAATAATGTTGCTACACCTTTAGATGCGAATTATGATTTTAAAATATTAAAAGATGGAGATCCTGATGAAAAATTAATCAAAATGTGTAGGAAGATAGTTGGTAGTTTGATGTACGCAGTATCAGGAACACGACCTGATTTATGCCAAAGTGTCACAATCATGAGTAGATTTCAAGATAAAGCAAATCTAAATGTTTTGAAAGCTTTAAAGAGAATCTTACGATATGTGAAGAGTACCTTAAAATTGAAATTAGTATTTACTAGAAGCAATAATGCAGAAGTACTATGTGGATATGTAGACTCTGATTGGGGAGGTGATGTTTTCGATAGAAAATCAACTACAGGTTTTTTGTTTAGGTTATTCGACTGTACAGTAAGCTGGGTTAGCAAGAAGCAACAGACCGTAGCTATTTCGTCAACAGAAGCAGAGTATTGTGCTTTATCTATGGCAGTGGCAGAAATGAGCTGGTTGCTTAAATTATTGTCAGATTTCAAGTTAAATCCAACACAGTTACCTATTAAAATTTATGAAGACAACCAGTCAGCCATAAGGATTTGTAACAACCCAGAAAACAACCGCAGATTGAAGCATGTGGACATAAAGTTCAACTTTATTAAAAAAAAATAGATAAAGGTATAATAGAAATTATTAAAATTAATACAGAGGATCAACCAGCTGACATGCTAACAAAGCCTTTATCAAAAGTCAAGTTTGACAAATTTTGTAAGCAGATATGTTTGTTTTGTAATTAAAAAGAAAGAAACTGTTTTCATTGAGAGGGGGTGTTGTAACAATGAAAACATTTATATTAGGTTTTTATGTTAGTAGTTCTGTATGCAATGACAATGTATCAGATTCTATGTTCTAGAAGTCATTCATAGCATATTTGTTCTATGGTCAATAGATAGACACAAGACTTTAAGGTTAAATGGTGTATTACAAAAGTTGGAGAATAAATCAGTTTGTTTAATCCAGTGTTTAATTCAGCATAACAAATTTCCACCTGAATACAGTGAATACACGTACAAAATAACAACTCTATCTCTAATTTTTGAAAATATATTTTTCAAAAAAATATTCGCTCCTCGTAAATTCGTGCCAGTGAAGAACAAAATTGTAGTAAATTCGTTATAGTTCAGAATTAAATTATTTTTCACTTCTTCTCTAATTTCGAAGGATTTCGAAATTTTTTTTTAACTCTCTTGGATTCTTTCACCACTGAAACATGAATATTTTCAAAATATACTTTGGCCTGATTCCAAGTAGTAAATATAAGGAAACAATGTACTTAATTATTGTGAAAATAACACTTCAACAAAAACGAAACCGACCCAATTCCTACCATAATCAAAAACAACTTAACTAGCCATTAATTTCTAATAATTAAAACACACATTGAATTGAAGTTCTTAGTCAGCAAAAATTTCTTTCATACCTAGGCACCCAGTTTATTGAACTCGTAATTTACACGGCTGTCTCCTGGGACTCTTCTATTCCATCTCTGTTTGTCTCGAAGGGATGCTGCCCCAAGTAGCATTTTTGCGACGCAACCTCATTATACACCAAAATTAGCGTTGTCATTGGTTTAGAAATTAGTCGTTATTGAAACGTCGCGTCGCATTGAAGACCACCTCACAAAGTGATCGCGACGTTAAGCATGACTGAAGTTGAACTAGTCGTCGCGACGACGTTGAAGCAACTACATACAAAGTAGTTATTATTTTGGGATTAGGAACGACGTTCTTATAACGTTTATTAGACAACTTCAGTTTTCGGCAACGTTGTCTTGATTCAGAAACAACGTTGTGGATTCAACTATTACCAGAGGAGATTTTCTATCGAAGTAGTTGACTTGAAAACGTTGTCGCGTAGTCATTTCAGCAACCTTCGAATACGATGAAAAATATCAAAAAATTAAACTGATTTATTATATTTGTGTCGATAACTTTTTCAAAATTATTTTATTTGCTAATCCAAAAGAAAAATATTTTCGAATAGTTAAGAAGAACATTAAGATCACGTTTTGTATAATTTACCTTATAGTTTCGTGGTATTTCAATTCTTCAATTCATAATGACAAGGTATATTAATAAGTTAAGATTCATAATATTTCACTATCCACATTATCCAAATTTTAAATAAAATGTGAACAAATCATATTGAAATTTCATAACCTCCATTTGAGGGGGTAAAACAAATTGACAGCAGTTAAGCGTTGGTCGTATAGACAACTGAGTCGCATTTTGGGTATTATACTGGTTGTCTAGTAACCCAACGTTTAGAACTAGTGCAGTTTTGGTCAACTAGACTACCAAACTACGCCATATTTTAACAATTGGTCATTGACCTTTGGGACGTAGATGAACGAAAACAAATGATTTTAAACCTTCATTTAAATTTTCTGCGCGAAATTTTTCTAAATCTCGTTTAGTAAGCGTTTGAACTAATAAAAAACATTGGCAATTTCTACTTTGATATAACTTTTTATGAATTTTCCAGAATTATCCAATGGATTGTAGGCGCGCTTGTTTTTCAGCATGAATTAATAGTATATTCAACAGTAAAGTGGTCTTCGTTGTCGATTTCTGTGCGAAACAATCGTTTTCACCCTATAACAAGGGACAATTGGCTCTATGCATAAGATTGAAAATAAATCGACATGGCGGTACAAGTTGAAATATTTACGTGATGGCCACGGTAATTATTTGGTTTAAATATCAACTATCTTAACGTCATATGTGGAATGAACTTCGTTCCCATAGATGGCGCATATGTGAATTAGTTGCATTAAAGTAAACTTCGCAACGTTTAGACAACGTAGATCTGATAACTGTAGTTGCAGCGCGACGTTGTCAAAACCCTAAAATGATTGACCAAACTGGTGCATTTGATGATTGTGAGAACGTTGTGTAGAGGTCGGCGAAGTCACTTAGTTTGGTTGCGCGACTTCTTTATATACGTCGACGCAACGTTAAATTGCTACTTGGGGCATCAAACTTCTGGTGCGGCCCTCAGTACCATACTTCTAGACAAGTCCTTCTTCATGCCTCTTCTATATTTCTTCAATATTTTGATCAGCAAAATCGCACAAACTGCCATAGTTATGCAGTATAACATTACTCTCATGTCTTTTGATTTTTTAGAGTTACTGGTGCCCATTTCTTCTCGTTTGTTGGTTTCAAAGCAGGATTCTTCTCGTTTGTTAGTTTCAAAGTAGGATCGCCTTGTGATGGTGGACCAGGCCAGTGACAAGAAGATAACACATAATGTGCAAAGAGTATACAGGGTGTCACAAAACTCGACGTCAACCCGGAACAGGGTGAAAAGGCAAGTAATGCTGGTTGTCAGAAAAATATAAAAACAAATCTGAGTTGCATGATTTTAAAATAATGGGCATTTAAAAAAACACGCAAAATTCCACACCCTGTGACAGTCACAAATATCAACTTTTTCCAACTTTTTTTTGCTGTGTAACCTTGAATAATGCTTGTCTAAACTGCAATCAAAATATGGATACCAGCTGCTCTAGGTTTCATAAAAATAGGGCTTGCTTCTCAGAAACATATTCAAAATATACAATTGCCTAGTTTCAACTCACTGTATTGAAAAAAAAATGTACTACGCAAGTTTGGCATGTTTTGTCAAAAGTTGGCGCATTTAGTAAGGATTCCAAAATGGTATAATGCTTGTTAAATTGTAGCTGCCGTAGTTCGAATTCATTTTCGATTGCCTTTGCATGCCAAACTTGCGTAGTTGAAACTAGGCAATTGTTTATCTTGAATTTTTTTTTCTGAGATGCAAGCCCTATTTTTATGAAACCTAGAGCAGCTGGTATCCAAATTTTGATTACAGTTTAGACAAGCATTATTCAATGTAGACGTAGATTTTTTTTATATTTTTCTGACAGCCAGCATAACTTGCCTTTTCACCCGGTTCGGGTTGACGTCGAGTTTTGGGACACCCTGTATTTACTACAAATATGCTTGATCAAACTAACATTATTATTGATTGATTTCTAATGATAACCAATACTTTTATACATTGCGTTTCAACATCTTATTTGGTAAACATTGAATATGAATTATATACAGGCTGTGCTCACTCGCACTACATATGTAATTCGTTCACTCATAACACATATTTTTTCTGAACTTCTGACTTGGGGTTATTTCTGATTTTTAGGCAATATTTGTGTTATCACTTGTGAATTTGCAGTTTGTCTCTGTGAACTATAAACCATATATTATGTGAATACAACCGAATCATATTAATTAGCTAGGGAGAATTTTTCAAATGAAATAATTACTCATCAAAAAAATCTACGTTCATGTCTTTTCTTGATCTTGACAGTCATAAAACAATAACTTGATTTTGACTGAGAAATAATGGAGCCATTTCATTATCCAAAAGTTCATTAAATCAAACATTATTATTCAATTCATTAATCAGAGCTATAAATTTTTTCTTAGCTCCCTTTTGTGGGCCCTTTCAATCAGGGTGGAAGTGCACTGCAGGTATAAAACTAATAAGCAAACGCAAGGTGCAGGTACTCTAGTACTGAAGAGAATTGGCAATTTGCCCACCCACTGTGAATTAGTGTAAAAATCCATAATTTTCTGTGAATACATAGAAAATTTCTGAATTTTTGTAACATTCTGTAAACTCTTGTGAATCTCAGTAAAATATAATAAATCAAAACAAATAGTGAATAATACTTACTTTATGTAAATTAACCCCCATTTTTAACAGTGCAGCTGAATCGGCAATAATGGCAAGGAAAAATGATTTTATTTTGGACTCATAAATAGACTTCGCAATAAATGTTCACTTCGAAGACTCACCCTGTGTACCGAATTGAGATTACTGAGACAGGAACTATATGTATATTTTTTGTTATAGGTGACTGGAGCGAGAACTGGGGTAGATTAGTAAAACCCATAAAAAACGATTGAAGGAATACGAAATTACTACACCCGAAATTATGCACACTAGGAAAGGACAAAAGACCAAAATTCCCCTTCTGAAGAATGGGAATCTGCAGAACTTTGTCAGTGTTGTGAACGGCAAAAAATACCGTGTCGTGAACACGTGTCCGTTCGACGCGCTGATTCAGTGTTTCGCATCGGCACATTGTGACAGTGATAATTTTGGTGCAATTACTAAAAACTGGTTAGATTCCTCTTTCTTCAAATTTCTAATTTTTTTTTGACAAATGAAAACAAACGGAGTACGTATCAGCTCCGTTGTGAAGTGCTAGAACAAGATAAAATTTTCAAAGAAAATGAGATGTCGAAAGGAGTTTTCATTATTGATGCTAAATGTAACATCACTTATATTGCCTCTAATTTCCTAAAAAATCATCCATGTGCAATTGATCGGTATTTATGTGATAAATGCTCTGATTCAATGAAAACCAGAAATTCATATGTTATTCCTGTACGTATTGATCACCTGAAGAGCAGGGGATTTGAGTTTTTAAATAGTTCCATCGACTTCATTCCCCTTGCCAGTTCAAATTCTAAGTGTCCCAATTGCAATACTGTTTTAAAAATTCAAAGAACGTTCGCCGATTATTTATTGATCGATAGTGATATTGGGACATCTATTGCTCTGAAAGAAATCCAATTGAATTTTAACGTTGGTGACAAAATTATATTTTACGGGGTCTAACCAATTTTATAGCTCCCTGTTTAGCAGATGGAATAGGTCATTATAATTCCTATTGTAGAAGAAATGACGAGCAATGGGAAGAATACGATGACCTTTTGAAAGAGTACAATGTGGTAAGGAATGACATTATGGTCAACCCCATATTTTATTATACACAGTTTGAATTGAGCTGATACATTTGTTATTGTATTGTTTTTGTTGGAAAATTGTCGATAATATTTCTCGTTTATATGCTTATTTCCATAACACGTGAAGTTTTTCTGTTGGCACTTTTTAACTTTCAGAAAGCTTTTCCGCGATCGTTCAGATTGGAAGAACGAAAAATCCAATTTGAATATCCTGGGGCTATTGGTTTTCATTTTATTCTTCCAGTTTTTCATCTTTCCTTTTCAAATCTTGAACATACCTTGAAAATTTCGAGTTTTGAAGTTCTTCTTTTCGGAAGTTATCGTGTTCTCGGTTGTCCGTAGGCCTAAATACGATCACTTTCGGATGAGGCGAATTCAAATTCGAAAATTTTCAAAGTGGTGGTTGAAGAAGATTTGAATTCAGAAGTATACAGTGTCCCGGGAAGAATTCAACAAACGATGACCATAAATCAAGGACAATCGCTTGAGGACCTTCGGTTGGGATATACAGGGTAATATTCATTTCATACGAACTGAATGAAATACGACAAGTGACGCTGCCGCCATCTATTGAATAACTATTAAAATATTGAAAGATGGTAATAGCAAAACACAAACTTCTGAATTTGAAATCATTAATTCTATTACTAAGTTCAAAAGTTATTGAACTATAAAATTTAATCCATAAGATAAATATCATTCTGTATTGCAAAATGAAGGCCCTCGAGCGAATGTCCTTAATTCATGGTATCCGTTTGTCACTTTTCCTGGAACACCATATATATGCTCTATTGAATATTCAAAATATTTAGGAAATATCTTCCAATTCCATACCTGCTTGTCCTATATCGGAGAACTGACGATCTTCACGAAAATAATGATAAATAAAGCACCTTTAGGTTGTTCCGATTTCCTACTTTATTTAATGAGACTAACAAGTTTCAATCACTATGATACAGGTTGTTTCACATCATTTGGCTGATTGTAGTATGTGTTCACACACAGTACGTGAGGCGGCACCTCACGTTACCTTAAAATGTTATTGAAATAACGCGTAGCGTAATCTTTGAATTTGTATAACCATTGCCGACTATGTTTAATATTAAGTATAAACACTAACAATTGGATTGTATAAATAAACAAGTATCAATTGTTTAGAGGAGAGTCCGATCACATGTTACTATGGCCATTCAGTGAAATGTCCAATTAATTAAACACCTTTGATGAGTCAACGGTGAACCGTGGTATTGTGAACACGTGTGACCTGAGTTGATGCGATTAACAGTGTTTCAATCTGTGAATTAAAACAGGTGAAAATAATTCAGATTGTTAATATTTTATCGTATTAGGATTATTGAAACGAAATAAATTCACGAAATGAACATCCCAAATTCACAATCTGAACAAATGTCTTATCAACTGCCGCTTTAACCCAAATACTTACATCATTTCCAAAAAAGAACAAGGCATCATAATGAATGCAGATGATAGCCTACGAAATTCTGACTTCGTTAAAACTATCTGCAACAGATTTACATCAATCCACCAGAGGATGATAATATGGAACTTCCCAATACGTTTCTACTCTCCTTCGAAGAAACAACGTATAGACTCTTCCTGTCATCAGATGCCTACACATGCTTCAATTGTAAGCAAACGGGACATATTGCACAAAAAATGCCCAAACAACTCCACTGAAAAAAATATGAACGTTTATAAAGATCCAATACCTCAAACAATGGAAACATCCAACAGCACTAATACTTCCAACGAATCTGAAAATGCAAAGAAAAGAAGAGCCTCTACAAGTCAGCCTACTACACCCACGGAATGCTATAATGAACCTTCGGAAATGGAAACCCTCACTGAATCTTCTGATTATACTAAAACCCCTTTTATTTCACCAACTAAACCAGCCACCAAATCATAATAGAAACAAAAAACATAAAATCACAGAACAATCATTCACGGAAAAAACATGGATAATGTCAAAAACTAATTGAGGGTGATCCCTCCCAATTTCCGTACTCCTTCGAATCCATAAATACCTTTCTTAATGAAAGCTGTAACTCCAGAAATCCATTAACTGAAGCTAAAAAAATAACTAGTGATTTCAGCCGACTTATTCACACTCTAGAAGAAATTTATGCCCACTTGACAAGTAAAACTTCAAAATCAAAATGTACAAGAATTATAAATAACTGAAAAGACAACTTGACAATGAAGAAAATGAAACAGTAGTAATTGGAGCGAATGCTCACAAGAATGTGACCAATAATGTCTTAATAAATATTCACAGTAGTACAGTGGAATTGTCGCGGTTTTTACCAGCGACTTGAAAACATACAACGCTTACTAACTGAGCATGCTATTGATGTGTCTATGTCTACAGGAAACTTTTCTGAGAGATGATAACCAGCCACATCTCAAAAACTATAATGTATATAACCTGAATCGACAAAATGGAGCCAAAGCCAGCGGTGGAGTAGCCACCTTTGTTCATGAAAAATATCACAGTGAACAGATTCCAATTTCGAGTGAGCTTGAGACAATTGCAGTGACCTTTCAAACTGAAGTAAAAATCACCTTATGCAACATATATCTTCCACCAAATATTGAAGTATCGGAACAACAGTTACTTGATATTATAAATCAACTACCGAAACCCTTTATAATATCTGGAGACTTCAATGCACACAGTCCGTTATGGGGTTCTGCGAGATCAAACAAAAAAGGCAGGATTATCGAAAACTATCTCTCAAATGCAGACATGATCCTTTTAAATTCAGGAGAACCCACCCACTTCATTGAAGCTACAGAACAATTTTCGAACATAGACCTAACAATGGCTGACCCAAATATTGCCCCACTGCTCGATTGGAAAGTACTAGACACTCTATGACAGCGATCATTTTCCAATCAAGACAATCTACTCATCAGACAATCTTACTACAAGTCCTAAAGAACTCTGGAACTTCGAGAATGCAAAATGGAGTTCATACATGAACTACATAGAAGAAGAAATGGACAACTTTCGCATGAAAGAATCGATAGATGAAACTGTCGCTGATTTCTCAAATGTAATCATTGATGCTGCCGAACAATTTATTGGCAAAAAACATATTTAAGATGGTACTAACTAACACCTTGGTGGAACTCTGAATGTAAAGAAGCCATAAGAAACTCTAAGAAAACATTTTATAAACTACAGAAACAGAATACCCCAACCAATCTCATTGAATTCAAAAGACAGCGAGCTTATACTAGATTGAAATTGAGAGAAACCAAAAAGAAAGCATGAGAGAATTTGTTAAAACCTTAACCAATTCTACTAGAACAACCGAGGTATGGAACAAAATAAAAAACATCAAAGGTAAAAAAACATAATCTGAAATACACTCCCTTAAAGATCCCAATGGTGTGATAATAACTGATAAAAAGGACATTTGAAATTGCCTAGCGAGACATTTTCAAAGTCAGTCATCGAATTCTAGCTACAGTCCAGAGTTCCTTCAGTATAAAAATCAGAAAGAAGAAGCAGAAGAAGATGAAAATACGGATGAAAAAAATAGCCAAATTGGTCTACCTATCACTATACAAGAACTCCGAGAAGCTATGAACTCAAGCAATAACAGCTCACCTGGTCCAGACAATATACCAACCATTTTTATAAAGAACTTACCAGAACCTGCCTTAAATGTCCTTCTAGAGATATATAACAAAATATGGCTAGACAGTGTTTTTCCCACTACTTCGAGAAACGCTACCATCATCCCAATTCATAAGCCTAATACGCAAGCCCAAGACCCTAAAAATTATAGACCGATATCTCTTACATGTAATATGAGCAAAATTCTTGAGAGAATAATTAACAACAGACTCTGGTGGTACCTTGATAAAAACAACCTGATTAGTAATGCACAAAGCGGTTTCAGAAAACATAGATCCACTCTTGACAATCTAGTACAGTTCCACACAGAAATACTGGATGCTTTCGCAACCAACCAAGAAATCACCGCTGTCTTCTCGACATACATAAGGCATTTGATTTAACCTGGCGTCACAAGATACCGAAAACTTTGAAATCCTGGAATATTGATGGGAAGATGTACCGATTTGTGAAGAATTTCCTAAATCGAAGAAAGTTTAAGGTAAGAATTGGAAACGAATTCTCAGAAACACACATTCTTGACAATGGAGTGCCTCAGGGATGTGTAATCAGCACAACCTTATTTATAATAGCCTTGAATGATATAATTAATATTATTAATGCCCCAGTCAAAATATCAATTTATGCTGACGATTTCCTTATATACTGCAGAGGCTAAAGAGGACAGACTGTTATAAAACTTCTTCAGGATGCAATCAATCGCTTAGAAAATTGGGGAAAAACTTCTGGTTTCACTTTCTCAGTCGCAAAAACAAAAATGATGACGTTCACGAAAAAATACAAAAAACTTATCACCTGGAGCTATACGGTAACCCTATCGAAAATGTTGAGCACCATTCTTTCTTGGGGATGATATTTGACTCCAAACTGACTTGGAAATCTCATGTAGTCCAGCTGAGATCGGAATGTCTCAAACGATTAAACATCATGAAGGTATCAGCAAACAGTCACTGGGGAGCAGACGAGCAAACTCTACTTACAATATACCGTACTCTCATTATATCCAAATTAGACTACGGATGTATAATCTATGCCTCCGCCAGTAAATCCACCCTCAAAAAGCTCAACACCATACAGAACACCGCATTAAGGTTGGCGATTGGTGCCTTAAGAACAAGCCCCTCATTAAGTTTGCATCGGGAAACAGGAGAACCACCTTTATGCCATAGAAGACAATCCCTCCAACTCACTTATGCAGCAAGAATATCTGCTGATACAAACAAACCCGTAAGAAATTATATTTGTCAGAAAAGATATAGTAACATATACGATAGATATCCCAAACTTAAAACTCCTCTTTACTACAAAATACACCAGCAAATACCACAAAACCGAATATCAGAAGTGATAACACTCGAAACAATTTCAGAAGCTCCCTGGAACATACCAACCCTCGTCTGTGATGATTCATTAGCATCTCAACAAAATCAAACATGTCTCCACAAATAGTACAAAAATTATTTCTGTAAAAGTTGAACCACATTGAGAATGACTGTATCTACTACACTGATGCGTCAAAAACTGAAGATAGTGTTGGCTGTGCATTCTCCACAGCTGAATATACAGAAAAATTCAAACTCCGAAAATCTTCTAGCATATTTACTGGAGAATTATTCGCAATATATCAGGCAATGAAGCATATTGAGAAGAATACTTATAATAATAACGTCATCTGCACCGATTCACTTTATGCACTCCAGTCAATAAAATCCAGATCATTAACAAATCCATTAGTCCGAGATATTATAACTGTTAACATCAACATTTCTCTACAAGATAAAAATGCAACTTTACTATGGATTCCATCACATATGAGAATATCTGGGAATGAAAATGCAGATCGAGAAGCGAATAAAGCTAGACAATCCGGCAAAGTAATGAATAATATCAGCAATTACGATCTCGCAAGTCTCTGCAAGAGGACCGTTTTAAATTAATGGAACTCGAAATGGCACCAAACACCTTCCAAACTAAGACACATTGAGCCAACCACTTCATACCACACATCTGAATTTGTCACCGATAGAAGAGACCTAATTACACTGCGGAGATTACGAATCGGACACACTTTAACAACACATTCATATATATTCAGAAGAGAGAATCCTCCGAGGTGTAATTTTTGTGATGCCCCTCTGTCGGTTGAGCACATTCTAATCCAGTGTCCAGATCTTCAGACTAAACGGAAAAACAACAATGTACCAGAAAATCTAAAAGAAGCCCTCATCATCAACAACCCCAAAGTGCCGAATACTCTGAACTTCATCAAAGACATAAGAATTAAAATATGATAAGGATTGTTTACTATACACAGTATCTTGATTGAAATGTAATAATTGAATGTACCATACACGCTAATGACCTAGTTGTCGAAGCGTATATTAAATAAAAAAATATATATAACAATACCGTGAACTCTTCAACTCGCTATACTCCATCCGAATTAGTTTTCGGAAAACCTAGTAGATTTCCACAAAATTTAAAAAGTCAAGTAGATCCTATCTACAATTTTGACAACTATCCAATTCAACTCAAATATAGGTTGCAAACAGCTTGGAAAGATGCTAGAGAAAACTTGGTGACGATAAAATTAAAAAGAAAAGAGATTTTTACAAGAAATGTAACGAAAAACACTACGAAGTAGGAGATAAAGTGCTTATAAATAACAAAAACATGGACAATAAGCTTGACCCTTTATTCATTTATTATGAGATAGTGGATGTGCGAAATCCGAACATTATTTTGAAAACGGACAAGAACAAACTCAAAGAAGTGCACAAAAATAGAGTAAAACACTATTATCAGTGATTAAATTTAAGAGATTGTTGTAAATATTGGATTAGGTAAATAATATTATAAACTTTGTAGATTTAAGATGAACTAAGACTGTGATATGTGTTATAGGTATAGATTTCCAGATATAGATTAGTCGAAAAAAAAATTTTTTTTTACATTTTCATAGAAAACAAAAAAAATTTTTCTCTCAAGGGGGAAGGTGTAATATGTGTCAGTACACACAGCCTGTATAATTACCATACGTGAGACGGCAAGGCCGGTCCAACCTCGCATCATCTTAAAATGTTATTGAAATAACGCGTAGCGTAATCTTTGAATGTATAACCATTGCCGACTATGTTAAATATTAAGTATAAACACTAACAATTGGATTGTATAAATAAACAAGTATCAATTGTTTAGAGGAGAGTCCGATTACATGTTACTATGGCCATTCAGTGAAATGTCCAATTAATTAAACACCTTTGATGAGTTTAAGTGTATCATTCCACCATCCCTCTAGGTATAGGCCAGTGGTTCTCAACCTTTTCACCACCGAGGACCACTTGTAACTATCAGAATTCTTGGCGGACCACTTGTACCTATCAGAATTCTTGGCGGACCACTTAGATATCATTAATATTTCCCAATAATAAGTAAAATGAGTTCAGGCGCGTTCAGTCGTCTGGTTCTGGTCAACACAATACTAAAAACGTTTTGAGTTAAAAAAAAATGGCAGATGCATCAATTTACGTCTCAAGAGGCATGATTTAAATTGATTATTTTATGACTATTTTTTTCGCGGACCACATGAAAATGGACCACAGGTTGAGAATCACTGGTATAGGCGATTGGCCGAACCTACCCTAGTTGGGTACATTACATGGGTACATTGAAGATTATAAATAATAAATCCCCAAAGAAATACCCTTCATTTTCGAATTTTTGAAATACGGGATGTTATTTTCAAACTATACAAGGCAAGTCAAGGCACACAGAAGAAAATGGAAAAGCGGATTAAAAGAAACCCCAATGGATCTCTGGCTTCTGTTACTCCAGTATAGACAAGGGTGTTACACGTGAGTAAACTACGAACAAGAAGGTTGTGAGTAAAGAGTAAATTTTGTCGATGTGAATAATTTACTCAATTTTTTGTGTGTTATAATGCTAATATTCCGTTAACCATCATAGCTTTTTTATAATGTTATAAGTAATCTGTGGTTCTATTTTATGTATAAGTAATCTGTCTACCATGTCATAGGTTCATGAAAACGAACAACTAAACTTAAAGAAAGATCAGGTAACTTTTGCATTGAGAAACACCGCTATGAGAATTTTGAAGAAAGCAGTTCCTAAGATAGAGGCAACAAGAACTGATATCAGAGACAACCTGGTAAGTTCATTCAACGAGTTGACACACATTTTGAGAAATAATTGGAATACATTAGATAAGCGTTACTACAAATCTTATTTTCTTAATAGTAGAGATAGAGTGGTAAGCTCATTTCAAGTACTAGGAGTCGCGATCTAATCACCGGAGAAGATAATATTGATGATGTATAACTAAGTTAAGAAACGGAATCAAAGGTGAGAGTGCCTACAGAAGTCGCAGAAAATTACTCTATAGAAGCACGGTACGCTCGCTAACTCAAAATGCTAAAAACGAAGGGCCGGTTCATTCAAGCCCGTACAAGAAGTCCTATCAAAATTTGTTAGTGCTACTATCTACTACATTTCAACTGTGTGAAAAAAACTCCGGCTTTAATATTGTACCCAGATATTATCATTATTCCAAAAACATTTTAATTCTTCCAGAGTAATTTCGGATCGGGGTAATTAAAAAAAAAGACATATCTTTTCGATTCTTCCAATATATGCATGAGCATATCATAATCAAAGAACAGCTCAAAATTTTAGTTGGCGATAAATCTCTGAACTGTGAGTAGTCTGGTTTTGGAAATCTCGAAAAATGAATAAGATCACCATCAAACTCATGTTCGGTTGGTGTACTTCTTTCCTTTCAATGATTTCAAAAAATCATTTTCAGAAGATTCATCATTCTGGAGCATTTTATAATTTTCCACAGCATCTACTGGAATTTCTTCATTCTCCTCAGACTCTACTAAAGCTATATCTTCTGCACGAGCGCTAGAGGATGCATGTGATCTTCTGCCATCCGAATTACGAATTTCAGCACTGGCAAGAACCTGGCGACGTGAAAAATTATCTACCAATCCGCCTTCATCCTCGTCCTCAGAGGAAGATGTTTACTTCTTTCCCTGAGTCCTCTTCGGCTGAATCCTCATCAGTTAAAACGTTGGCATCTGGAGGAGATATATATATATATATATATAAATGTCTGATACGTCATCATCATCGGCGTAAACCATATCTAATGCTTCTTGAAGCGAAAATCCTTTTCTGAAAAATAAAATCAAAAAATCGATCACATTGACCTAGTGTGACCATACGGTAACTCACCCGTGAACTCGCGGGCAACAAAGTCATTTTCAGGTTAGATGATACAACACATATTATGGGTTGTGAACTGACTGTTCACCTACCTAATATTTATATATAAACACTTTAACTATTTGCCGGATTATATGAAAAAATACTTACACGAATCTGGGCTCCATATTTTTAACGAACACTCGTACTCTTCGATTTTAAAATACAGGCACTGGTTTAAAACTCAATTGTGAGAAACGCCACTTACAGAAGTAATTGCTAGAGACATATAGAGTCAAGAAATCCAACTAAAATGAATATATTGGCAATAGTGTTCATTTGAGCAGTCTTTCAGAGAGGGCGTGTTGATGTGACCAAATGGTCACATTAGGCTTTGATAGGTTTTAAGGAAACCGGAGTGTACTAGCCAAGCAAGGGCAACAGGTTTCAACAAAACTGCTATCAATGAATGTTTTGATAACTATGTGTCGGTTTTGAAAAAATACTCTTTGAAGCCTGAGCAAATATACAACATCGATGAAACAGGCGTAGCGACTGTTTTAAAGCCAGTCAAAGTTGTTGCACCAAAGGGGAAACAGCAAGTGTGTGTGGCGAGTTCGGCTGAAAGGGGCGAATTGACAACGTTTGTAGGAATTATAAACGCAATTGGAAATTCTATACCACCGGTTCACATCTTTCCGAGAATGCGTGATCCTGATCAGTATCTTATTGGGGCTCCACCAGCAAGTGTTGCTCTAGGTAGTAGAAATGGATGGATGACAGCAGAGCTATTTTTAAGCGTGCTCGCCCATATTCAAAAGCACACAAAGTGCAATAAAGATAACAAAATTCTGCTTTTGATGGATAATCACGAAACCCACATAACTATTGATGCTATAAATTTCTGTCGGGATAATGGTATAATCATACTAACCTTCCCCCCACACACTTCGCATAAGCTCCAGCTGCTAGATGTTGGAATTTATGGCCCTTTTAAAACATACTCCGTTACTTCATTTAATGATTGGATGACAATGAATCCAGGGAAACCTATCACAATCAAACAAACTGCCAATTTAACCAAACCAGCGTATCATGCAGCTTTTACTCAAAATAACATTATTAATTCTTTCAATAAACTGGACTGTGGCCTCTGAACAGGCTTGATTTTAGTGAAGAACACTTCTTTGCAAGTTATGCTCAACTGTTAGAACCAGGGGTGTCAGGAGCCCAGAGAGTGAAGTTTCTGGGCCCAGTACTTCCGCGTCAAATATCCAGAAAGGTAACGTGGAAAAACTTTTTGTCTCTGCTTCTTACTAAATACCAATTATGCTTGCCTAACTTTTAGATTCAGCCAATGCAACTGTGGATGCAGGAATAGGACCAACCGTAATTGCTGCACCTTCATCAAAGACTTTAATGAAGGATCAAAATCTGGAATGGCAAATTCAGCTTCCAATGAAAGTGCGTAAATCAATTCGTATTTGGAGATGGAAATAATACCTTATAATTAACACAACTTTTATTGTAGGGAAAACGTGTTCATAACTCCTGAATCAGTAAGACCCTATCCAAGGTCTAAGCTGACTAAAAAGGTACAAGGAAAATCAAGACGAGGAAAATCAAGAATTTTCACGGAGACTCCAGAAAAGCAGCGCCTGGAAGAATTGGAAAAAGAAAAAGCGAATCGAAAAAATAAGCGAGAAAATAAAAACGGCAAGCAGCAACGAAACAGGTTTTCTCAGAGGAGTTGAAGATCGGCAAAAAAAAGAGGAAAATGAACAGTAGCAGCACCGACACGTCATGTTCCATTATTCTAGAGTCAGACGGTGAAAGCGATGATTTCTGTGATGACCTAAGTGATGATGAAGATATTCACATGTTGAAAGAAAGTGAAGAAATCAGTAAAGGGGACTACTTATTGGTGATATTTCCAATGAAAAGTAATATAAAATATTATGCAGGAAGAGTTATAAAAAAATTTACTTAACGGAGTTTGAAGTGAAGTTCCTGCGACGAAAGATGCCCTGTTGAATATTTTTATCCAACTGTTGCTCAGTTGCAGGAACGTCCATTAAAATTTAAAGGTCCATTAAACCTTAATCCTCCATTAGTTCCTTGTAATAATGGAGGATTAAGAGTTTAATGGACCTTTAAATTTAATGGACGTTCCTGCAACTGACACTGTGGATGATATATCAGTTGTTGATAGAAGTGATGTAGTTTTAAAATTACCAGCACGGAACACTACAGCAACAGCTCGCACATCGTCTTTGATTTCTTTTAACGTAAACCTTAAACCTTATAGCATTTTATATTGAGAAATATCTTTTTTTGTGTATGTTACTTCAAGGAATATTCAAAATAGTCTGAAATATATTTTTCCACAGTTCTGTTTCAATTCATTGACCAAATACCTCATATTTTCACCATGGTTGAATGAACCCCTGGTTTTGGTTGAATGCACCCCTATACTGGGGTAGTTTCAACCATTTGGAACCATTTTTTAGAATAACGTATTTAGTCAAAAGGCTAATATTAACATATTGAAAATCAGACATTTGAATGAATAAAAGGTTAAAGCATGACCTCCAATTGTCCGTAAGATGTTATCTCAAACCAGCTTGGAAAATTTGAAGTTTTCTAGATTTTGGTTGAATGTGCCCCCCTTTCCCCTACGCATATTCAATATTTTTTTTCTCTAAATTTGTAGGTGTGCCACGTGATTTTATTACTCTTCATTGAAGTGTTTTCAGTGTAGTTTGAACTGTCATGACAGGTTTATTGACTTTTTCATCTACAGGGTGTTTTTTTTCATAAATTCCGATAATATCAGAAAAATAGAGTCCGGTCCTGGAAACTGATAATCTGTTAACTCAGCTGTATGGAGATTGATACAGTCCTCCTACGTACCAAATTTGATGAATTTGTGATTATTCGTTAGTCCAATAGAGCATTTTGAAAATATGACCCAAAACTGGAAATCACCCTGTATAATTCAAACGAATCGTTTGAGACCTTTCATGTGGGGTCTTTTTGAAACCAGCAAAATGTCCTCTATCTCTGTGTGAAGTATGTACAGTTCAACAGGATTAACCCTGTATAAAGCTAGTCGCAGGGAAATTACCTTTACCACGAATTTAGGATGTTTTGACAATCTTGGTCGCTCAAAGGTTTTTTCAGTTATTGATCTTTTGAGTAGTTTTCATCAAATTTCCTTTGACGAGAAATCAAGAGACATCACGTCATTCAGTGTTGATTTTAAATCATACCGCTTTACAAGGCTTCCTTTTGGCTTATCGGTCAGCCCAACTAGTTTCCAAAGAATGATGTCTATTGCCTTTGCTGGATTGAGTTCTGAGAAACAATTTCTTTTAATGGATGATTTGATAGTGATAGGATGCTCCATTCAACATCATTCGAGCAATTTGCGAAAAGAATTTGAAACATGTAGAAAGTTCCATCTCAAGATGAACCCTGCAAAGTGTTTTTTTTAAATGAAGTAACATTCCACAATGTAGCGATGAGGTCAAAAGATTCGTTGCTTTTTGTAATTACTACCGTAGGTTCATTCCAAATTTTGCAGAAATATGTTATCCTCTGAATATGCTCACCAGAAAACGAAACCCATTCATTTGGACTGAAGAATGTCAAAATTCATTCGAAAAATTTAAAAGAGCAATGATTTGTCCAAAACTGTTTCAGTATCCAGATTTTTCATAGCAATTTATATTATTACATATGCTTCCGATATTGTATGCGGAGCGATGTTATGTCAAAATTTCAATGGAAACGAACTTCCTATAGCATACGCTTCGAAGACATTCACTAAGGGAGAAAGACATAAACCCACAATCCTCAAGGAATGAACAGCAGATCTTTTTAGAGAAAACTGATCATCGACCACTCGTTCACTTTTTTCAATGATAGATCCTTCTTCAAAATTAACAAGA
Organism: Propylea japonica; assembly: GCA_013421045.1. Classification (NCBI taxonomy): domain Eukaryota; kingdom Metazoa; phylum Arthropoda; class Insecta; order Coleoptera; family Coccinellidae; genus Propylea; species Propylea japonica. The sequence goes on from CM024244.1 coordinate 5,106,938, forward strand.
ATTAGGTTGGATATAGAAGAATATAATTTCTATATTGAATATGTTAAAGGAGAAAATAACGTGATTGCAGATGCCTCATCACGCATAAGTATAGAGGATCTGAAAAAGATAAACACTGATAATTCTCTGATACTTGTAACAACTAGGTCAATGTCAAGATCGAATTTTAATGAAAGGAAGAGTGACGCTTCATCAATATCAAATACTTCGAATACTACACCCCAGTGTCGAGTTCAGAAAGCGTTCAATAACTTCGATGTTTTGAAATTACCACAACTACAATTTAAAATCGTGCGGGATCATATCACGATAACAATTATTCATAAAAAAAAAGAAGAGAGACTGTGTTAGCACAAATTTTGTCTGAGCTGAATCGTTTCGCTGGTGAAAGAAAATTGAGTCAGTTGAGAATGAAATTGAAATTTACGCAGTGTATTCTGAAAAATGTTAAAATCGTACTATGTAGCCCGAGAAGAGTAATTAAAGACAAAGAAGAACAACGCCAATTGATGTCAAAATTTCAAGATAACCCTGTTTTTGGTGATCATTGTGGTCAGGAAAGACTTCTCGAAAAAATGAAATGTCGTTACTTTTGGAAAGGCATGTCGCGAGATGTAGCTAAAGACACAAGAGAGTGTCATAAGTGTCAAATCAATTAAAAAGGTAAACGTCATATAGAACCACTTGTCTTGAATCCCACACCTCAAAGAGCTTTCGATATTGTATCCATTGATACAATAGGTCCTTTTCTGAAATCAGATATGGGACATTCTTATTCAGTAACTATTCAGTGCGAACTGACGAAATATAACCATCATACCAATTCCGAACAAAGAATCCAAAACTGTTACGAGGGCAATAGTAGCCCTCATGAAAGAAGCTAGAACGGATCTAGGTACTGAATATAAAAACAAGGTATTCAGGAACATTATCAAATTGTTAAATTCAAGTCATAAAACTTCAACAGCTTATCACAGCGAAACTATGGGCGGGTGTGAAAGTAATCGTCTCTAAATGAGTTTATCCGGATGTATGCAAACAGTTACAGACAGAGATATCTGGACCGAACATTTTGCATTTTGCTATAATACTACTCCAAGTACTTATCATAACTATACACCTTTTGAACTAGTCTTCACAAGAAAAGCAAAACTAGATTCCGAATTGTTCACAGCAGTTCGCATAGATCCTGTATACAATCTTGATGCCTTTGACCAAGAAAGTCGCTAGAGACTTCAGTTTGTCTTAAATAGAACAAAAATGTTCCTAGAAACAGCGAAAATCAAAATTAGATCAAAAATCAAACAATTTAAGTTTAGTTCCCGGTGATCTCGTACTGACGTCAAACGAAGATAGGAAAAAATTAAATTCATGGTTCGACGGTCCTTTCAAAGTAGTAGAGACTAAAGGTGTTAACTGCACAATTGCAGTTAAGGGTAGACATATTACCATACATAAAAATAGACTAAAGAAATATTTTCCTGGGCAGTAGACAGTTACCTTTTGACGGTTGCAACCACACTATACTATTTATCGACAAACATTTTGTAATCATGATTCCTTCATATTGTAATGTTGATTAAGTTTTATTGTATTATTCACTGTAAACATTCAAGTTGCCAGTACTATAGTTGTAGAAATCATAAAAATGGTGAAATAGTTAGGTTTTATAATAGGTTTTGATTTCCACGTCATATAAATGAATTTTAGTCGATAGTATGTAATGATTCTAGGAGTTAAGAGCTATATAATAATAATAATAGTCATTCTCAAGATAATGAACACTGATGTCATACCAAAGTTCATCTCAATGGCAACACAACTGGAAACAATCCATCTTATCCTTTATGGTGCCACAACAACTGTAGTGGAAGTGCTAGGGATGAAGACCAAACCAAGACAGCACACAATTCAACCCTGTCCACAACCTCGCCTACCTCACTGGCAAAGAAGGCTGGAGGAAAAAGTTCAACGCTGTCGGCAGGATGACATAGGAAGACTGACACAATATGAAAATGGAATAAGAACAATCAAGCTGAAATCGTTGGTAGAATCGATTATCTATCGAAATCGCAAGCACTCCAACTATGAGGAAGAAAATACAACAGTTAAGCAGTGCATCGACACACTGAAACAAAAACTCAGTGTCTACTCCTAGAGATTACGAAGATATAAAGAGAGCAACAGGAGGAAGCAAGATAACATCTCCTTTGAAAACTCTGAGAAAAATTTTTACAGACATCTGGATGAAAAACAACAGAACTCCTCAAACATTTATCCGAATAAGGATGAAATTTTGGACCGAACAACTGTCAACGCCATCTTCTTACAACACAAATGCAGAGTGGATAAAAGACGAAGAGAAAACTCAAACCAACACCGAACAAATGCCCCTTACAGTCATAACACCACAAGAGCTTTCGGAAATTTTCAAAGAAATGCACAACTGGAAATCACCTGGTCCAGACGGGCTCCACAGTTTCTGGCTGAAAAAATTTAACTGTTTAGATAGTAATTTAACTAACGCAGTGAATGAAACTCTACGAGTTCCAGAAAGTATGCCCTCTTTCCTGACAGAGAGTGTAACTTATCTTCTGCCAAAAAATCACCAAAGTACAGACGATCCAGCAACGTACAGGCCAGTGACTTGCCTGCCAACTATGTACAAGCTCATAACATCTTGCATTACACGTCGACTATACTTCCATTGCGAACGAAATAATATAATTGCATCGGAACAGAAAGGATGCTCCAGGGGTGCAATGGGATCCAAAGAACGACTGATTATCGACTCTATAATCTGCAACCAAGCCCATAAGAAGAGGAGGAATTTGTTCACGGCTTATCTTGACTACAAGAAAGCTTTCGACTCCATGCCGCATGAATGGCTCATAAAAGTTCTGAAAATCTATAAGGTAGATCCGAGAATAGTGAGCTTTCTCAAAAGAGTTATGTCAACTTGGCGCACTAACATCGAAATCAGCGGAACAGGCATAAGAACTGGCCCAGTGTCCATCAAGAGAGGAATTTTTCAGGGAGACTCTTTGAGTTCATTGCGGTTTTGCATGGCAATGAACCCGTTATCAAATATTTTAAAATCCTCCAGAAAGGGATTCAACCTCAAAGGCAACACACGCAACATGTTGATAAACCACCTTTTATACGTCGATGACTTGAAACTGTTTGCAGCAAACAGAGACCAACTAGAGTGCCTACTACGACTTGTGGAGAAGTTTTCCAAAGACGTCAGCATGAACTTTGGACTGGACAAATGTCGTTCCCTAAATATAGCAGGAGGAAAAATCCAACAGACACCTCTCACCTTGTCTAACGGAGAAGAAATTAAAGCAATGCTGGCAGGTGATCTATACAAATACCTAGGTATGAAACAATGTCAAAGGATAGACCAACGAGTGATGAAGGACGAACTAACAGCGGAGTGCACCTGAAGAATGAGGAGCGTTCTGAAAACGAAACTGAACAGCAGAAATCTCACAAAAGCTGTTAACACCTACACTTGCTCAGTTCTCACCTACTCTTTCGGAATCGTAAAGTGGAGTAATACAGATCTCGATAATCTCCAACGGAAAATGAGAACACTGTGTACGAAGGCCAACAAACATCATCCTAAATGCTGTGTTGAAAGAACAACGATTCCAAGAACTCAAGGCGGGCAAGGCTTCGTGGACATAAAGAAAATGGCGGCTGAACAGATAAGCAACTTAAGAAATTACTTTGTAGACAAGTCAAACACATCGGACTTACATAAGATACTGATCGAAGCAGATGGTTCAACACCTCTATTATTAAGCGAACACCCTCATGAAAACACCACACAGACGGATAGTGATAAAATTCAAAGATGGAAAGAAAAACCCCTACATGGAAGACACCTGAACGAGGTCATCCAGGAACATGTCGACATTACTGCGTCGAACTACTGGCTGAATTCTGGAAGATTGTTCCCTGAAACAGAAGGTTTTCTCCTTGCCATTCAAGACCAAGTAGTGCAAACCAAAAACTATCAGAAATATATCATGAAGGACAGAAGCCTCACTGACGATAAATGCCGCTACGGATGCCAAACATCAAAAACAATCCAACATATTACAGGAGGCTGCCAAATGTTTGCTGGAAATGAATATAAGAGTCGACATGATGCAGTTTGTAAGATACTCCATCAGGAACTCGCCATCCAACTGAAGATGCTGCATTCCGAACCAATTCCATATTATAAGTATCAGCCTGAAGTTATACTGGAGAACCACCATTACAGCCTATACGGTGATCGCACAGTACTTTTGGCATTTGCATTGCTAGTTGGGAAATGCAATATCTCGATTATTTTTTATGCGAACGAAACCAAACTTCGCAGTCTCATAGTAAATACTCCATGCATTCATGTGGTATATTCAGTATTTTGATACATCGTAAGCTTTTTCGAAGATATTGCTCCGAAAATGTGAAACTCAAAATTGAAATATTTCGAGATTTTCAAATGGCAACCCCATATTTATTTTACAGCATTCGATTCGAAATAAAAAATGATTGGCAGTCTCCTTTTACACTAACTATTTATTTTGGATAGTTTTCGAATGAGATAAGAAATACTGAAATTTTTCAGTATTTATAGTTCATGATCTATGGTTCTGTTTACGATGAAATAGTTCTATGATTATGGCGTGAATTGTTGAAGTAGATTCTATGGTTCAAATCATAAAAAGTATTCGATGATCATGGATGTCATAGAAAAAAGTTTACCCATACTATTCAAACACGATTCGGGTTGTTTCACAATTCACGGGGAATGCCAAAAATTATTGAAAGGACCTGTAGGACCTTTAACAATCGTTATTCACATTAGCACGAATGATCGGAAAGACATTCCAAAAATTATTTAGGCTTTCTGTAATCCTGGCCCTATGTTCATGACCTCAACAATAGGATTCATTCCGATAATTCACTTAATACTCGTAATCACACAGCATTATGTCTATCGAACATGACTATAAAAACTGAAAAATTTCAGTATTTTTCATCTCATCTCATAAATAATAAGTGAACATAAGGCCAGGATTACAGAAAGCCTAAACAATTTTTGTAATTTATTTCAAGTCATTCTTGCTAAATATGAATAACGATTTTTAAAGGCATTTCCCGTGAATTCTGAAACAACCCGAATCGTGTTTGAATAGTATGGGTAAACTTTTTTCTATGACATCCATGATCATCGAATACTTTTTATGATTTGAACCATAGAATCTACTTCAACAATTCACGCCATAATCATAGAACCATTTCATCGTAAGCAGAACCATAGATCATGAACTATAAATACTGAAAAATTTCAGTATTTTTCATCTCATTCGAAAACTATCCAAAATAAATAGTAAGTGTAAAAGGAGACTGCCATTCATTTTTATTTCGAATCGAATCCTGTAAAATAAATATGGGGTTGCCACTTGAAAATCTCGAAATATTTCAATTTTGAGTTTCACATTTTCGGAGCAATATCTTCGAAAAACCTTACGATGTATCAAAATACTGAATATACCACATGAATGCATGGAGTCTTTACTATGAGACTGCGAAGTTTGGTTCCGTTCGCATAAAAAATAATCGAGATATTGCATTTCCCAACTGGCAATGCAAATGCCAAAAGTTACAGGAATTTGTGAATAACTTGGCAACAGTGCATAGCAGAGAAATTTTTTTTAGTGGGTTATACTGCGAATTTGGTATGGAACCGATGCATAACTAAAAATATAGGTAGTTCCATTTGAAATAAGAAAGTAGATATGCGTTTGAGATAGACGTGGCAACACTGTCAACTTGAAAATATTTTAGGCGAAGAGTTCCTTCACCCTCAGGGCTGCACCAAAAATTTCAGAACGAAATATTCACTAGTTCTCCTAAAACGTCTAATAGGCCAACTTAAAAGGAAAACCCTGTATGTAGTTCTATCAAATTAAATACCTGGTATGTCATGGCATAATTATTTCTAGAACAAAAAAACTTTACACTTATACCTCATTTTTCAAATTTCATCACTGCGTTGCCATATAATCCGCATTTAAGGATTTTAGTTCAGTTTTTTAAGAGGTTAATCAAAATTTTTATAACAACCGCTGTTTTCAACCTAGATGACAAAATTCAACCTAGATGACAAAATTTTTATAGTGGCTTGATATACAGGTTCATCATTCGATTAACGTCAAAAGTTTTTTTTATAGAGTGCCTAATATGAATTCACCAATTCACTCAAATTATAGTTATAATAGTTAATATAGTTAATATAATATAATAATAGTTAATATAGATTCATTCCTGTTAGAATTATTGCAATAGATTTAAGATTTGATTTGATCTTTTGTGACTATTGAAAAATTAGTAGTAACAACTTTTCAGCATTTGTATATTGTCTCCTCTATTTCAATTCATTAAAAAGCATATAACTGATTGTGACCCAACTTCTAGGTAACTATTTTAGTAAACCCTCTTATGGGACACAAAGTAACAAATAAAAATTGGATTTGCTGTATGCTTTTGGGCAAGTGCCATTATATGGAGTCACAGTGAATAATATGATTCCAAAATATAAACGGATTATTATGGGGTATGCGTACTTTCAAATCGCTTTCATCAGCTCGCTAACTAAGTTATTCAGACATGCATTCAACTTTTTGTTTGACGAATTATGGAATAATCTGATTGGAATGCGTAAATTAACTCTGCACTCAAAAAGCAGATTTCAGGGGACACTGTAAACGTTTTACTTTTCATTGAGCGACGGTAAAGGTTCATGGAAATATCATTCCTATAATAATCCATTCCATTGACATATTAACATGATTTAAAATTCTTAGATTGCTAGTAGGCTGTCTAGAATCCCGGTAACGGAATTACATTTTTTATTTTTCACTTGTACATTATATGTTTATTTTACCTTAGAAACGGTTGCTATAAATACACTCATTATGCCCGTGGGCATTTTAGCGGGCATTATGGATCATAACGCCCGCTCACAACGACCAAATGCCATGGTTACTACTGAAAGTTAAATGAAAAAAAACATAGGAGCAATCGAATTTTATTGTAATTAAATGATATATTCGTGAAAATAAAATCTTGTATGCACCACTAGCGTTATTAGATCCTAACGCCCATCGGGCAACATTCATCCCTCGGGCCAAAGGCCCTCGGGCCGAATGTTTCCCTCCGGGCGTTAGGATCCATATAACGCACTTGGTACATAAATAACTATTACCGGTAGTTATGATGACGTCACCTGTCACCTACATCCTACATGACGTAGTGGATAACGGGAATTAAGTACCTACCTAAATCCCGGTGTTTTCATTTCGAATTTTATTATTATGTTGAAAATTTAAAATGAAGTAAATTTTTATGGCATATATGGTATTTTACACAAATAACCATAAGTATGTTTCATTTTTGAGCGCTCGTTCTACTTAAACGAGTGCTTTATCGTTTTGCCCAAATATCTGTAATTTCCCAATTTTGAGCCAAAAATGATCTCAAATGATAGGGTTCAACCCCTGATGACGAATTCGAGGTCAAATTCAATTCTGTCCGTGGCACCGGCCGTCCGTTAGCACAATAACTTTCGAAGAGATTGCCTTAGAAACTTGAAATTTTCAGGGTGAGTTCTGTTCGCAAATGCCTCGGTTAAGTCCATCAACCAAAGCAAGGTGTTCCACAAAATATGGCCATTCTTAATTTTATACCACAATATCACAGACAAAACAAAACCAATCGAAATGAAATGTTGCGACCACATGAAAGATGCTCATAATAAGCCTCATGCAACACTCTGTGACCATAGTGTTAACAGATTCATAGAAAATTCAATTAGAATATTGAAAAGAGGAAACTTAAAAATATATATATTCGATTCGAGTGAAATTTATTTTGTGAATCAAGACAGATATACTGACAGTTCTTGCAAGATTTCTAGAGGATCACATCATCAGAACATTCAAAACCATAGAATTAAATATTTTTCAATTATTTATTTTTTAACTAATTAAATTTTTGAATCATTCCCAGAATAAAGATTCGATTGTGCTGAAATTCTGCGTTTATACAGGGTGTTTCCTAAACATGCGGCAAAAATTCAGGGGGTTGTCCCTTGGACTATTTTGAGCATGTTTTGTCCTTTGATGATTTTTGAAAAACCTCTTTGTTTCGAAGATACAGGGCGAACAACATTTTTCATATTTTTAAAATTAATAATAGTTTAAAGAAAAATGCGTACTGCACTGTTTTTACTAAGTAGGTACAATTTATTTTTAAATTTGTTTAACAACATTCCAATGACTAAAAACGGCCAGTTTTTGACTTAAAATTGATAAGTTCAGATGGTAAAGGAATACAGATTAAACACGGTTTTCATTTGAATTCGTTTTGTGATGTATTAGCAATTTACATTTTATCTTTGACTATTATGAATCGCTATAATTTTCAACAGTTTTTGTAGGTTAAGTTAAATTTTCATGTAATTTTTCATAATAAAATGTTATTATCTAAAATTTTGTTTCCCCAGTATCTTCGAAACAAAGAGGTTTTTCAAAAATCATCAAAGGATAAAATATTCTTAGAATAGTCCAAGGAACAATCCCCTGAATTTTTGCCGCATGTTTAGGAAAAACCCTGTATATTCGGTATCCGATCGTGATTCAATATTTCGAAGAAAACGCTCCGTGTCAACGGAACAGTCCTGAAAATATTTGCTATACGAGAGTCGGATGGTGTATTTATAGTAGCTGAGATTGTGGAGGTAGTGGGTTGGGGTGCTTTGGAAGTGGGAAGACGACAGATCAAGGGTTTCCATGTGTTAGGTAACCTCTGACCGTCATCTCAATTTCTAGAGCTTCACGAATAATTCGGCTTGTGAGTGATTTTTCGGATGGGATAGTTCGGCAATTATCAAAGTCAATTTCGTATACTCGGTTATGCACCCGTCTGTTGGTTTGACCGATGTATGACCTGGAGCATTCAGAGCATGTTATTTCATTAGGAATTGAGTCCTTAGGTGATCGAAGAAATTTTGAAATTTTGTTGGTAGCTGTAAAGATGGTGGTTATTTCTCGTTTCTCCAAGATGCGACCTATTTTATCGGTGACACCTCGGATAAACGGAAGGAAAGCCTTGTGAGGAAACCTCTCACGTGGTTCTTTTTTGTTGTTGTTCTGAATTTTAAGGATCGATTTTTTGATTTGTAAGTTGTTATAACCATTTTGGAGCAGAGCGGATTTGAGTTGTTTGAGTTCGTGTTGTCTTAGTATGTTGTCAGTTAGATGGATAGACCTATAAACCAGGGAGTTTAAAACGGAATTGATTTGGGCTGGATGATGGTGGGAATTGGCGTGTAGGTATCGGTTGGTGTTAGTGGGTTTTCTGTAGACGGTGTGTGTAAAAGAATGATCGGTTTTTGTGATGAGAATATCAAGAAAGGGGATATATATTAGTTTCGAGTTCCATAGTGAATTTAATGTTTGGGTGGATGTTGTTGAGGTGGTGGAGAAATTGATGAAGAGATTCGATACCATGTGGCCAAATGACCAACACATCATCAACGTATCGTTTCCAACACGTGGGTTTGAGGTGAAATGTTTCAATAACCTTAGTCTCGAAATCCTCCATGAAGAATTCGGCAAGAACGGAAGATGCGGGGGAACCAATGGCGGCTCCTAATACTTGTTTGTAGAAGGTTCCTTGGAAGAGAAAGTATGTGCTGGACATACAATGGTTGATAAGGATAAGAGTGTCTTTGGGTATATGATGTTTGTTTTCAAGGATAGAAAGGGTTTCTTGAAGGGGTATGTTTGTGAAGAGGGAAACAACATCGAAGCTGACCAAGATGTCAGATTCAGTTATGTTGAATTTCTTGAGGGTTTCAATAAAATGGTGAGAGTTTTGAACATGGAACGAAAATTCTTGGACGAGGGGTTGAAGGGTAGAGGCTAAATATTTAGCAGGACGATGTGTCGGTGATCCGAAAGCACTGACAATGGGGCGAAGTGTTATGTCGGGTTTGTGAATTTTTGGAAGACCATATATTCGGGGGGTGCGTAAAGACTTTTCACGGGGTATGGTGGATTTTTTTATGTCTGTTGGGAGTTTGGAAGAATTGATTAGGGTTTTGGTTTTTTTCATGAGTGTATTTTTTTATCGCTTTATTACCAAACAGAGGGACTTCCTATTTCATCAATAACAACTTTCCACCCTGAATTTTGAGATTTGGGATGAAATAACGAAAAATGCTCGGACAGATCAAATTTCTTGAAAGGGGGACAATTTGGACAAATAAGGGTGTTGAAATGAGTTTGATATCTCTACCCCTCTAGCCGCAACCCCTAGCAGCTTTCATTTTTGAATAGGGAAAAGGGGTCGAGCAGCACCTCGTTGAAAAAAGCAATTCAATTCAATTCAAGTATGCAGATACCGACATACCCAGATCGAAATTACCATGTACAATACTTCAAATTAGGATCAACTAAATATGTATAAGTAATCATAAAATAATATATCGATATCCTGGTTTATTTCCAGTTTCCAATCAGCTGTTTCAATTATCGCGCTAAGGAACGTAATTCCCGTCATCATTTTATATGATAACATTATTTGGCGAAACGTGCGCACAGATAAACAAACCCCAAGTCTTTGACACTGCGGTAGTGCCAAACTTGAAATTGGGGTTTCGTGGTACCTCTAGAATTTCGATGTTTTTGCGTTAATTATTAAATTTACCTGGAAAAAACTATTCGAATCGTTATGTGAATGTTCAAGGGCGATTTATGGACCGAATTGGAGCAGTGTTTTTGTGTTTTTAATTTGGAAAAAGTGACGTGAAGATGGAACAATTTTGGGAATTTGGGGGCCCATATCTTCTAAAATAAGACAGACCGCCACCTATTGGTTTCACTAATGTTGTTCAGGAAGACTCAATGAATACAATGACACCGAAATTCAGATATTTACCCAGATGGTTATTTTTCACAGCAGGAATAAAAAAAGATGAGATTATCAGATTTTGAATGTATTGGCTCCATTCTGAAATCAGTTGTTTTCGATCAATTCTAGTGATCCATAGTTTTTCTTTCGTTTGATTTTCCACACTCGATCGATATGCAACGCGAAACACGCAATTTGACCCAAGAGGAATGTGCCAAGTGGTAGTTTTGCGAGAAGAAGGGTGGACATACACAAGAATTGCAGAAAGGTTTGGAGTTTCCCATACAGGTGTTTCCAGAATGTTGCAGCGATTGAGGGAGACAGGTATGAATGTCCGAGGACCAGGACAGGGTAGACCACGAGTAACAACTGCCATTCAAGAACGTTACTTGAGAGTTTCTTCGTTGAGACAACGGTTTGCATCGGCTCGCCTCCATCAAAATCAGCTTGAGCAAACTCATGGGGTGGAAATTAGCACTCAGACAATAAGAAATCGCCTCAGAGAATATGATTTCGGCCTCGTGTCGCGGCAAGAGGCCCAGCTCTTATCCCAGCCCATCGTAGGGCGCGTTTTGATTTTGCGAGAGAACATATCCATTGGGAAGAGGCTGATTGGGACAGAGTTCTCTTCACAGATGAGTCTAGATTCTGCCTCTACCATTGTGATCGAAGTTCCCTTGTATACCGACGTCCACATGAAAGATACGCTCAGTGCAATTTCCTGAATACTACTGGTTTTTGCGGGAGGATCGATTATGGTATGGGGTTGAATATCTTTGACTGCTCGCACAGACCTAGTGGTCGTTGATAATTGGTGAAAATTTCATTTTATGGACGATAATGCCAGACCCCATCGTGCGCGCATTGTTCAGGATTACCTCGAAGAGGTTGAAGTCTCTCGAATGGAATGGCCAGCAAGAAGTCCAGATCTCAATCCGATTGAGCAGGTTTGGGACAACCTCAATAGAAGGCTCAGAAGGCTGAGAAGTTCAGAAAATCATCGAGGTACTCTTAATGACTTAGGAATCCAACTCAGAGAAAATAAATCTGGGAAGGATTAGATCAGAACATTTTAAGATCACTCATTTCGAGTATGAACCGTCGCGCGTCGTTGCCGAGCTGTAATTAACGGGAGGGGGAAATACCAAGTATTAAATCACTTATCAGCATTCCAGTATTTTGAAAATTGTTTAATTCTCATCTTTCACATAAGATTCGGTGAAATCCTGAATTTTTTTCCATTTAATGTGTCATGTTTCGTTCAAAATCTTCCCGAGAGAACATAAAAAATAAGTCAACGTAGAGTTAACTTTCATTCAAATTGAGATTTTCAGAATGTGCGTACATTTTTTTGAGCAGTGTAATTAGGTAGATGTAGTAAATAAATATCTACGACATAAGCAGGTGAATATTGAACTTTGGAAGTTACATGTGCAAAAGGTTAGGAATAGATTCTGATCATTCTGTTGAACAATTTACAATGGCATATTAGGCAAACCTAGTAAAGTTTTTTCAAATTTATAGGGGGAAGTATACTTAATTGACAAACTAGCACATCGACTCCAAACAATTTCCTACGCCTACACTAGAAAAGGGACAGTCCTTGATTTGAAGGTGATAAAGTTAACTATATAATATAAACTAAATGTTTATATTTATAAATGGAAGTTACTCGTTCTTGCGCTCACGTCTCGGTTTTTTATGTGAATTCCTGTCAAGAAAAAGGCATAAACGCTAGGAGTTCAGTACTATTACTATTTTGTGGTTGAGTATGAATAGCCTGGCTAGACTTCGCCACTCCATAGCTTTTTGTAATCCACATTGATTCACTGATGTAACTTTCATTTGTAACTGGGAAATATTCAATAACGGCGATTTATTATTATTATTACAAAATTTTCATGGAGTAAATAAAAGGTAATGTAAAAATTATAGGCCACTTCATTTGTAGAATTTTTTTAACCGCTTGCTCCAAGAGAAATAGCATGCTATCATTTTGTCCAAATATTTGTATTTTTAGAATTTTGGCCGGGAGTGATCTCAAACGACTCGGTTCGACTCACTGATGAAGAATCCGTGGTCAATGAAAATTCTGTTTGACCGGCCTTCCGTGAACACGATAACTCGCGTACGGATAAGTAAGGGTTCTGAAATTTTGAAAGTTGGGTTGGTTCGGATTCCAAATGTTACAGTTAGGTTCGTTAACGGGCCAAATCGGTTCAGTAATTTCGAAATTATTGACCTCTGAAATTCTTCACCAGCTTCCGAATATTTCTTAAAGCACACATCCGATCATTTCGAAATTTCGTATTTTGTTATCTGTTTATGGTGTGAAACCAGTGTGAATACAGCCGAACGACCCAGCCGAAGATGACCTTGAAATCATCGCACGCTAGCGGACGATAGGGCGGATATCTATGCAAACAGAAACGAACACTCGCGTTGAAGCAATAGTAAAAAAATAATATCTACAGAACTGTACGAAGGATCGGTATCAAATTTGGTGTGAATGTTGAAGAGAAACTACTGTTAAAAATTACATCCACACCTTGCACTCATACCTCAAGGGAACAGGGGGTAGGACGTACCAATCTGAAAAATTCGATTTCTCGAAAACTGTAGATAGAATCGATACGAAATTTGGTATGCAGATTTGGGAACAACAACAGAAAAAAACTACATACGCGTCATCCACTTGCACCCCAGGGGGTGGGGGGTGGACATATGAAACACCAAAAAATTCGATTTCTCGAAACCTGTACATAGAATCGATACGAAATTTAGTGTGCAGGTTAAGGAACAACAGCAGAAAAAACTACATACACGTCATCCACTTACACCCCCAGGGGGTGGGGGGTGGACATATGAAAAATCAAAAAATTCGATTTCTCGAAACCTGTACATAGAATCGATACGAAATTTGGTATGCAGGTTTAGGAACAACAGCAGAAAAAAACTACATACGCGTCATCCACTTGCACCCCCAGGGGTGGGGGGTGTACATACGGAAAATCAAAAAATTCGATTTCTCGAAAACTGTACATAGAATCGATACGAAATTTGGTGTGCAGGTTTAGGAACAACAGCAGAAAAAACTACATACACGTCATCCACTTACACCCCCAGGGGGTGGGGGGTGGACATATGAAAATCAAAAAATTCGATTTCTCGAAAACTGTACATAGAATCGATACGAAATTTGGTGTGCAGGTTTAGGAACAACAGCAGAAAAAACTACATACACGTCATCCACTTGCACCCCCGGGGGTGGGGGTTGGACATATGAAAAATCAAAAAATTCGATTTCTCGAAAACTGTACATAGAATCGATACGAAATTTGGTGTGGAGGTTTAGGAACAACAGCAGAAAAAAACTACATACGCGTCATCCACTTGCACCCCCAGGGGGTGGGGGGTGGACATATGAAAAACCAAAAAATTCGATTTCTCGAAAACTGTACATAGAATCGATACGAAATTTGGTATGCAGATTTGGTAACAACAACAGAAAAAAACTACATACACGTCATCCACTTGCACACCCAGGGGGTGGGGGGTGGACATATGAAAAACCAAAAAATTTGATTTCTCGAAAACCCCTGGGGGTGCAAGTGGATGATGCGAATGTAGTTTTTTTCTGCTGTTGTTCCTAAACCTTAACACCAAATTTCGTATCGATTCTATGTACAGTTTTCGAGAAATCGAATTCTTTGATTTTTCATATGTCCACCCCCACCCCCTGGGGGTGCAAGTGGATGACGTGTATGTAATTTTTTTCTGCTGTTGTTCTCAAATCTGCATACCAAATTTCGTACCGATTCTATGTACAGTTTTGGAGAAATCGATGTTTTTTGAATTTTTATATGTCCACCCCCACCCCCTGGGGGTGCAAGTGGATGACGCGTATAAAATTTTTTTCTGCTGTTATTCCTCAATCTGCACACCGAATTTGGTATTGATTCTATGTACAGTTTTCGAGAAATCGAATTTTTTTAATTCTCATATGTTCACCCCCCCCCTTGTGGGGCAAGTGTATGACGTGTATGTAGTTTTTTTCTGCTGTTATTCCTAAACCTGCACATCAAATTTGGTATTGATTATATGTACAGTTTTCGGGAAATCGAATTTTTCGATTTTTCATTAGTCCACCCCCACCCCCTTGGGGTGCAAGTGGATGACGTGTATGTTGTTTTTTCTGCTGTTATTCCTAAACCTGCACACCAAATTTCATATCGATTCTATGTACAGTTTTCGAGAAATCGAATTTTTTGGTATTTCATATGTCCACCCCCCACCCCCTGGGGGTACAAGTGGATGACGTGTATGTAGTTTTTTTCTGTTGTTGTTCCCAAATCTGCATACCAAGTTTCGTATCGATTCTATGTACAGTTTTGGAGAAATCGATGTTTTTGAATTTTTATATGTCCACCCCCCACCCCCTGGGGGTGCAAGTGGATGACGCGTATAAAATTTTTTCTGCTGTTATTCCTCAATCTGCACACCGAATTTGGTATTGATTCTATGTACAGTTTTCGAGAAATCGAATTTTTTTAATTCTCATATGTTCACCCCCCCCCCTTGTGGGGCAAGTGTATGACGTGTATGTAGTTTTTTTCTGCTGTTATTCCTAAACCTGCACATCAAATTTGGTATTGATTATATGTACAGTTTTCGGGAAATCGAATTTTTCGATTTTCATTAGTCCACCCCCCACCCCCTTGGGGTGCAAGTGGATGACGTGTATGTTGTTTTTTCTGCTGTTATTCCTAAACCTGCACACCAAATTTGGTATTGATTCTATGTACAGTTTTCGAGAAATCGAATTTTTTGATTTTTCATATGTTCACCCCATACCCCCTGGGGGTGCAAGTGGATGACGCGTATGTAGATTTTTTCTGTTGTTGTTCCCAAATCTGCATATCAAATTTCGTATCGATTCTATGTACAGTTTTCGAGAAATCGAATTTTTTGGTTTTTCATATGTCCACCCCCCACCCCCTGGGGGTGCAAGTGGATGACGTGTATGTAGTTTTTTTCTGTTGTTGTTTCCAAATCTGCATACCAAGTTTCGTATCGATTCTATGTACAGTTCTCGAGAAATCGATGTTTTTGACTTTTTATATGTCCACCCCCCACCCCCTGGGGGTGCAAGTGGATGACGTGTATGTAGTTTTTTTCTGCTGTTGTTCCTAAACCTCAACACCAAATTTTGTATCGATTCTATGTACAGTTTTCGAGAAATCGAATTCTTTGATTTTTCATATGTCCACCCCACCCCCTGGGGGTGCAAGTGGATGACGTGTATGTAGTTTTTTTCTGCTGTTGTTCCTAAACCTTAACACCAAATTTCGTATCGATTCTATGTACAGTTTTCGAGAAATCGAATTCTTTGATTTTTCATATGTCCACCCCCCCCACACCCTGGGGGTGCAAGTGGATGACGTGTATGTAGTTTTTTTCTGTTGTTGTTCCCAAACCTGCACACCAAATTTCGTATCTATTCTATGTACAGTTTTCGAGAAATCGAATTTTTCTATTTTTCATATGTCCACCCCCCACCCCCTGGGGATGCAAGTGGATGACGTGTATGTAGTTTTTTTCTGTTGTTGTTCCCAAACCTGCACACCAAATTTCGTATCGATTCTATGTACAGTTTTCGAGAAATCGAAATTTTTTATTTTTCATATGTCCACCCCCCACCCCCTGGGGGTGCAAGTGGATGACGGGTATGTAGTTTTTTTCTGCTGTTGTTCCTCAACCTGCACACCAAATTTCTTATCGATTCTATGTACAGTTTTCGAGAAATCGAATTTTTTGATTTTTCATATGTCCACCCCCCACCCCCTAGGGGTGCAAGTGGATGACGTGTATGTAGTTTTTTTCTGTTGTTTCCAAATCTGCATACCAAATTTCGTATCGATTCTATGTACAGTTTTCGAGAAATCGAATTTTTTTATTTTTCATATGTCCACCCCCCACCCCCTGGGGGTGCAAGTGAATGTCTTGTGTATATACACAATAATAAGAACAGTTTCCAGAAACACTCAGAAGTTCACGGCCACAACACCAGATTCAAAAACGAGTACATAACCCCAAAACATAGACTGAAGATAACTCAAAATACCCACGTATTTAATGGGATGAGAATTTACAACAAGCTACCTCAGCTAATTACCTCCCTAGATGGTGCAGCTTTTAAGAAAAAGATGAAGTCCCTTCTCATCGAACGCGTTGCCTACACGATGGACGAGTTTTTGACCTGTCAGTTCTAGTCAAATAATTAATGTATCTTTAAATTGTTCGTCCGACTGTATTGTATTATGTGGTGTGATTTATTGCAGCTGTCTAGAAAATAGTATATTATATTATAAGGATTAAAAGTGCATCTTTTTTTTACGAGCAATATTTGCAGTTGCGAGGCGTAGCCGAGCGAATGCAAAATTGCGAGTTAAAATAGGCACTTTTAATCCGAATAATATATACTATTTTTTCTCCAACCAAGTCAAAATTACAATAAAATTGGTTTTAGTGAAGTATCGTTCATAATTTGGTTATGAATTTGAACACAGAATCATGACAGTGATTGTCAAGTAGACTTCAAATGCATTTACTTTTAATCCAAGGATTAAAAGTAGCGTTTTTAATCCTAGGATTAAAAGTGTCGCTAAGCAACGAGCAAATTTTTGTACGGTAAGAGAATTTATGACTTTTGCACCTGAAAATAGTACAGAAAAGTCAACATTTTTTGATGGTTGGAGAAAAACTATATTTATACTTATGTATACGTGACAATCCCTGTATGTTTTTGAGGGCAATAAATGAAATATGAAAAATATGACGCGAATGTAATTTTTTTCTGCTGTTGTTATTAAACCTTCACACCAAATTTCGTATCGATACTATGTACAGTTTTCGAGAAATCGAATTTTTTGATTTTTCATATGTCCACCCCCCCCTGGGGGTGCAAGTGGATGACGTGTATGTTGTTTTTTTCTGCTGTTGTTCCTAAACCTTAACACCAAATTTCGTATCGATTCTATGTACAGTTTTCGAGAAATCGAATTTTTTTATTTTTCGTATGTCCACTACCCACCCCCTGGGGGTGCAAGTGGATGACGCGTATGTAGTTTTTTTCTGCTGTTGTTCCTAAACCTGCACACCAAATTTCTTATCGATTCTATGTACAGTTTTCGAGAAATCGAATTTTTTTATTTTTCATATGTCCACCCCCCACCCCCTGGGGGTGCAAGTGGATGACGTGTATGTAGTTTTTTTCTGTTGTTGTTCCCAAATCTGCATACCAAATTTCGTATCGATTCTATGTACAGTTTTCGAGAAATCGAATTTTTTGATTTTTCATATGTCCACCCCTCACCCCCTGGGGGTGCAAGTGGATGACGCGAATGTAGTTTTTTTCTGCTGTTGTTCCTAAACCTTAACACCAAATTTCGTATCGATTCTATGTACAGTTTTCGAGAAATCGAATTTTTTGGTTTTTCATATGTCCACCCCCCACCCCCTGGGGGTGCAAGTGGATGACGTGTACGTAGTTGTTTTCTGCTGTTGTTCTCAAATCTGCATACCAAATTTCGTATCGATTCTATGTGCAGTTTTCGAGAAATCGAATTTTTCAGATTGGTACGTCCTACCCCCTGTTCCCTTGAGGTATGAGTGCAAGATGTGGATGTAATTTTCAACAGTAGTTTCTCTTCAACATTCACACTAAATTTGAAACCGATCCTTCGTACAGTTCTGTAGATATTATTTTTTTACTATTGCTTCAACGCGAGTGTTCGTTTCTGTTTGCATAGATATCCGCCCTATCGTCCGCTAGCGTGCGATGATTTCAAGGTCATCTTCGGCTGGGTCGTTCGGCTGTATTCACACTGGTTATGGTGAACAACAAACCATCTTATATACGTCGATGACTTGAAACTGTTTGCAGCAACTAGAGACCAACTACCTGCGTGAAGTTGGCCGGAAAAATTTCCGATGTCACCCGAATGTAAATAGGCGTGCGTCCTATCAATTCATGAGTAGAATTCTATGAATAGCTTCATGAATGGGAAGATCGAATGTTTATCATGATATACATAATCTCCAACAAGTGAATTTCTTCAATGAAATTGATCAAACGACAGCTATGGATTTATCAACGAATATACTTTTGGGATTTGCGCAATTAAATTGGCAAACAAATTGATTGAAAATATATGTTCCGACTGACTGAGCGCTTGAATCAAGATGAAACATTGAGAAAATATATAATACTTGAATTTTGCTGTCGAATGATCCCAACCAAAACTAGGAAATTTCCCGATTTTTACTTGAAGACGGTCGTGTATCAATATGAAATTTTCATGAAATATTGTTTGTGAGATTTGCCATCGAATGCTATCAGCGAAAATCTCTTGCCAAGGGGACTTGGGGGTTAAATTCACCCTTAAACCAAAATTTGTGGGAATTTTCCCGAACTTTTACCAGAAGACGGTCGTGTATCTCTCAGGAAATTCCCATCATTGAGATTTTCCATCAGGGGAAATATCTACTTTCTATTGAATTTTTAAATTTCCATATTAAAACCTGATAATAATAATAATTTCAATGCACTATATGCAAATATGTATATTTATTTCAATATGTCAGATAGCTATAAGCAACAGATCAGGAATTGGTTAAACGTACCCAAATCTATCTGATGTTTGAAGTGACTGTTTGGTCGTGATATAAAATAAAGCTTGAGCAACGGCTAAATGTCATAAGCTTACGCGTAAACGAAGTCAACATTGGTGTCTTGGGATTAAAACGCCTGAAAAACAGTATGTTCTCGACGCTAGTACGTATCTTGTATATGCATAAGAATTCAGCCGATATAATTTTCGTTGTTTTCTTCGCTTATACTTTTTGATATTTCCGCATAACTTTTTGATATAACCCGCATTTGAAAACTCTTGTTTATTGAGTCGCATTTTAATATTTCCGCTTTTGCTATTGTTTCGTGTTTATTCAACGCCGCATTTTGAACACTAAAAGTTGGAGTAGACTTCCCGCACCCAAGGGTCCCTGTGAAGAGCTGGGATTTTGGAGAAGAGATAACTTCACCACCACTGAGACGATCATTTTGGTAAGTCATCACTGTTGACCGCAAATTTAATATGTTTTATTATATTCATACATTTCGCTGTTGCTCCAGCTTCATTCCGCGATAATACAGTCCACATTTCTCTCAAAATAAAACTGAGCTATCGGACGTAACAGTGACATTCGTTTGGTTGTGTTTTAATATGTTATTTGATTTTGTTCCGCGGTTTTTTTCCTGTAGAAGAGAAAATTGAATTTTGGTTTAAGGGTGAATTTAATCCCCGAGTCCCCTAAGCAAGTGATTTTCGCTGATAGGATTCGATGGAAAAACTCACAAAGAACATTTCTTGACAATTTCATATTGATACACGACCGTCTTCAAGTGAAAATCGGGAAATTTTCTAATTTTGGTTGGGATCATTCGACAGCAAATTTCAAGTATTATATATTTTCTCGAAGTTTCATCTTGATTCAAGAGCTCAGTCAGTCGGAACCAAAGATATTTTACATATTTTATTTGTAGAATATCTTTGGTCGGAACATATATTTTCATGCAATTTGTTTGCGCAAATCCCAAAAGAATATTCGTTGATAAATCTATAGTTGTCGTTCGATCAATTTCATTCAAGAAATTCACTTATTGGAGATTATGTATATCATGATAAACAATCGATCTTCCCATTCATGAAGCTATTCATAGAATTCTACTCATGAATTGATAGGACGCACGCCTATGGACATTCGGGTGACATCGGAAATTTTTCCGGCCAACTTTTGTAATGAAGCATTTTTTCTTGTTCATTACTAGGCCCCTGAAGTAGCGCCGAATATTTGAGGGCCGGTGAAATAACCGAGTTTTGTTCTGTCCTGGTAATAATTTCCGACCGCCGTATATATCATTCATGTCGATGTCGAGGAAAATAAACCGAAGCAAGAATAATTTCGTTCCGAAATTGTTCGTTTGGGTCCCTCTCAATTCGGACATCCCCCGTATACCGTTTTACGATGTTTCTGTTGAGAGTGACCGCGTTTATTACTTTCTCAAGATGTCCTGCTCAGAGAATTAATAATTAGTTTAATCCCTTAATAATGTTGTGAGTTATGATAATTCTTATTATTATTTCAATCGTCCGTTTATTTATTTTCCCGACGATGACACATGAAAATGATACCGAATTATTGCCAGAGAAATTCCATTCTATTCAATTTCATTCCGTTAAATTTACCCAATAAATAAATGAAATTGAAAAATTGAGAAATTCGGAATATTGTGATACGAAATAAATTATTTCAATTTCGATTTCCAACCTATGTAGAAAAACACCAGTCCGAGATGCAGTTTGTTATTTACCGTTTTTTTCTACATATGCTGCTCGTGTTTTTCGGAGGTTGGGAATTTGATAGTGAAATTGTCCGCCGTTTTAGTTCCGATTTTGACCGAATATTCCGAATTTTCTCGAAGCCGATAATGGAGTTTTGGGAGAAGTGGCCAATCCGAGAGCACCGTTTTAACCCCGCCGTCGAATTTTCTGGAATTTTGACGCATGTCTTGGTCGGTGGGGACATGCCGTTATAACCAAAAATTCGCCCGAAAATCATTCATTCAGCTCCGAGTTTTAGCATCGCTAATTTATTTGCTTCAAAGTTAAATTCTTTTCTTATTCTTGAATTAATTCTTGAAAGTTATAGACTAATTTCGGAAATTAGTTCTCGTTCTGTAAAATAGAGTATTCGAATCAGTGTACCAGTGATATAAAGGTAAGGCCCTTTTGGGGGCTTTGAAATACTTAATTTGGCTGCTTGTATTTTACTTTACTGTGTTCCCTTTTTCCGACCCTGCTCCTATAAAGTTTTACACGACAGAATTCCGTTAAATTGTTCCGTTCATACAGAGTGTCTTAAGTAGAATTTATTTTTCATTTTTTTTATTTTCCGTTTCCGTCCGTCCCCAGGGCACTAGGTGAGGTGTGGTTGGCTATTGCGGCTTAAGCACGACTGGCAACCCACCTAAACTGGTGCAAGGGTGTGACCCGACCAGTTGATATTATTTTTCATTTTTTTCATTTTCCGTTTCCGTCCGTCCCCAGGGCACTAGGTGAGGTGTGGTTGGCTATTGCGGCTTAAGCACGACTGGCAACGCACCTAAACTGGTGCAAGGGTGTGATCTGACCTGTCGATATAATTTTCATTTTTTTTTTTATTTTCCGTTCCCGTCCGTCCCCAGGGCACTAGGTGAGGTGTGGTTGGCTATTGCGGCTTAAGCACGACTGGCAACCCACCTAAACTGGTGTAGGGGTGTGACCTGACCTGTTATATTTTGATATAATTTTTTTATTTTTCATTTTTTTTATTTTCCGTTTCCGTCCGTCCCCAGGGCACTAGGTGAGGTGTGGTTGGCTATTGCGGCTTAAGCACGACTGGCAACCCACCTAAACTGGTGCAAGGGTGTGACCCGACCTGTTGACATTATTTTTCATTTTTTTTTATTTTCCGTTTCCGTCCGTCCCCAGGGCACTAGGTGAGGTGTGGTTGGCTATTGCGGCTTAAGCACGACTGGCAACCCACCTAAACTGGTGTAAGGGTGTGATCTGACCTGTTATATATTTTTTTTTATTTTTTATTTTGAATCATTTTTCCTGTTCCGAACCATTTTTTTATCTGTGGACACAGGTAGAAGTTTCTGTCGTGTACGTAGTTGAACACAGTAAGGTACCTGTAGTTTCCAAACAGCCAACCGATAATTCAGATTACTGATTACCTGTTTAAGTGTATGCTCTCTTGCTGAAGAAATATATCTGTTTCTGTGTTTTATTTTATTACCTGCTTTTACTGTTTATTTTACATTGCTCTTACCGTTTATTTTTACCTGCTCTCACCGCCTGCTTATTTTTACCTGCTCTCACTGCCTATTTATTTTTTTTATATCGCTCTCACCGCTTATTTCACCTGCTCTCACCGCTTGTATCACCTGCTCAGTTTGCTCACCGCTAAAGACCGCTGATTATTTTGAATTTCAGGTTGGAAGAACAACAGTGATCCGTGTATTCTTTTTGTTTGAATTGTATTTTATTTTCTCTTTGTATTCTGGAATATTTCTTTATTTGTTCATTGTAAATATAAATTGTATATACTGTAAATAAATTTGTATATATATTTTTTTGTGTGTTTTTTTAACCTGAAGGTGAGTAGACTCGATACTCGTTGGTTAGTTGATAGACTCTACTCAATCGCTAAGAACTCAGATTGAACCGAGCCCTTCTCCAACTGTTTAAAAGCTACCCAGGCTTAGGTAAGTGAACGACGTCATCAAGGAGTTGTGACCTTGAGGAAAATTATCACAACTGGCGCCCGAGGAAAGGAAACCGAAACCGTAGATCACCAGCAGGGAAAAAAAGGTCGTCACAAATTGGCGCCCGAGCAGGGACCAATTTCTATCAGACATATAACCGTGGAGAAGAGGACATTACCGTTGGAGAGCCCGACAATGGAGGTGAACCGTCTGAGAGCAGAGGAGTTGGTATGGGAGCTCGAGGCACGTGGATGCAAAACCGGCAGGACCGTTCAGGAGAACCGAGCAGCTTTACGCAGGGTGCTGGCTCAGAGGATTCCATTCCTACTAGTGTCAAGGAACGTAGAAGGGGAGTTGGACACCGCCAACAGGATCCTGAATTCCATACTAGAGGATGTCCGGGAATTCGATGAGGAAAACCCAGTTAACGAAGAAATTCGACTGAGAAGCCGGCTGATCCACGTCCGTAACCGTTTGAGCCGATTGATACCGACCAACTTGCAGGAAAAGGTCAGGATAAACGACCTGGAGGAAGTCCTTACTCGGACTCAGGAAATGCTAAGGGACGCAAAAACCTTAGCTGAGACAAGGCACGTGTTACATGCATCCTTGGGGGAATGTATCGATGTAACAGGAGTCTCAAGGAATCAAGGAACCGAAGAAGTGCACTGAAGCCAACCAGGATGCTGACCTGATCTCTTTTCAGGACATCCCAGATAACCGATCATGTGATATAACGGACAGCCCGCCGAACAGGACATGCCAGGGCAACTCAAGCCCCACAGGACAAGCGGAAAGTACGAGAAACCGACCGGTTAACAATGAAGCTTCAGTTTCTCTTCTGATTGGAGTACTGCTGGACTTCCTTCAGCGTACTCTGGATCGAGCTTCGGAGGCTGTCCGACGCCGACTGAACTTTACGAGTTCACTATCCGGACATGAGGAATTGCTGGACAGAGAAACTCAGGGAAGCAGACCCATTGTGGCTGAGTCAACCAGGAGGGTTTCGTTTCCCTTCCTGAATTTGGAGGACCAGGACGAACTTGGGAATTCTCAACCAGCACCGAACCAGCAAATTCCTGGATTTCTAAGAAGATCCGTGGCCGTTCCGACAGAATCCTGTCAAATTGTACCGAAAGTTGTGGAGTTGAATGGACATGACAACAATAGGACAACCGATAGGAGAAGCCCGAACCGCAATCGTCCAAGAAGTCCGAGGGAATTTGGCAGAACAACACTAACTCCAAATAGTTCCGTGACATCACCAATCTATCCGTCCGTCCCGGTGTATAAGTGGAACATTTACTTCGATGGTTCCACTAGTGTGACTTCCTTCCTGGAGGAAGTCGAACAACTAGCCGAAACCCGAAAGGTCAGCCACCAGCAACTATTCGAAAGTATTTTCGAGTTACTGAGGAGTGACGCCAAGGAATGGTACATTCCCAGGAGATATACATTCGCGGATTGGGAGGACTTTAAAGATCAGCTGCTGGATGCTTTCTTGCCACCGGAATACGAGGAAAGCTTATTAGATGAGATCAGGCGAAGGACACAAGGAAAACAGGAGAAGATACTTTTCTTCGTGACTAAGATGCAAAATTTGTTCCTTAAGTTGACAACTAGGAGACCGTCTGAAGAAGAGCAGGTTAACCTTATTAGGAAACGCCTGTTACCTCATCTGCAGAAAGCATTGGCCTTTCAGGAAACCCGGACTTATAAGCAGTTGTTGGACAAGGGGAGAATGATTGAGTTGGTCCAGTGGCAGGCCGACAGTTACACTCCACCGCCGTCACAGAAGGGACTATTGGATGAACCGAACCTGGTATACGTGCATCAACATCCGAAAGATGCAGTGCCAGGACCGAAAGATCCGACACTTCCGCCAGTTAAGCCGCCAACACAGCCGAAAATCCGGCGGGAGGAACCAGAAAGGAAAGCTCCTACTAAATTTGGGGAGGTGAAACCAAATAGGGTGAGCTTTAAGGACACAGAAGTTCAATGTTGGCGATGTGGAAAGATGGGACACACGCGAAGGGAATGCCGATCTACTCCGAGGATATTTTGTTCTCGGTGTGGCAAACAGGGGATTTTGTCCAAGGACTGCCAGTGTTCGGAAAACTAGAGCGGAGCTGCCTAGTGGGGAGAAGGCAGATTCCGACAAAAGCATCCCCTATGGTTCAAAAACCTTCACCGAAAGAAAACCGACCGATCATCACCGTGTACATAGCAAATGAATCTTTCAAAGCCTTATTGGACACCGGAGCTTCGAGGTCCTTCCTGAGTCAAAAGACTGCCGATAGATGTAGGAGACTGGGAATAATACCGATTGGGGTCACCGACATGAGGACTACTGTGGCTGATGGGAATTCAGTTGCAGTTAAGGAAGTCTTCGAACCGACACTGAAAATTGGGAACGAGTTTATCGACTCGCACCTATTTTTAGTTCCGAATTTGCCCATGGACATCATTCTGGGAATGGATCTCTTGACATGTCATAATTTCCGAATAGATCTCAAAACCTCACGATGTTTCCTTGGAGATGTACCATTGTGGAATTCGACCGTACCTCCGAAAACACCTCAGAACTCGATGATGGATCCGTTAACATCACAAGAACAGCGAATTCTGGACAAATTCTTGAAGGATGAACTCAAGAAGTTCGAGAACGTGAGTGGTATAACTGACATGATCAAACACGAGATTAAAATCAAACCTGGCCCCGAACCCATCAAGCAAAGGTACCGCCCCTACAATCCCAAAATGCAGGAAATCATCAATGAAGAAGTCGACAGAATGCTAGCCGAAGGAATCATCGAACCATCAAATTCACCGTGGAGTTCGAGTGTGGTTATCGTCAAGAAGGCAAACGGTAAACCCCGATTCTGCATCGACTTCAGGGCAGTTAATGAAGTATCGGTCAAGGATGCCTACCCCCTACCATACATAGCAGGAATTTTGGACAAGTTGCGAAAAGCCAAGTTTATTTCTACTTTGGACTTAAAACAGGGGTATTGGCAAGTACCTCTTACTAAGGAGAGTAAGCCTATCACCGCATTTACCGTTCCAGGGAGAGGCCTGTACCAATTCAAGGTGATGCCATTTGGCTTACATTCAGCCGGAGCAACTTTCCAAAGATTCTTGGACCGAGTGGTGGGACCCGAATTGGACCCCTTTGCTTTCGCCTATCTTGACGATATTGTGGTGTTAGGTGAAACATTGGAAGAACACCTGGAAAATTTAAGAACCGTTTTCCGCCGACTTCACTCAGCGAATCTGAAAATAAACCCGGAAAAGTGTGAGTTTGTGAGGAAGTCACTCAAATACTTGGGCCATGTGGTGACTGAAAATGGGATTGCGACAGATCCAGAAAAGATTGCCGCCATTAATTCCATGACACCACCGAAGACTGTCCGAGAACTCCGACGATTTCTGGGGGTAGCCAGCTGGTACCGAAGATTTGTTGAGGAATTCACGAAAATTGTGACACCACTCACCCTTTTGCTGAAGAAAAAGCAAAGGTGGAAGTGGGGAACCGACCAGCAGCAGGCTTTCGACCAGTTGAAACAGAAATTAACTGAGTCACCAGTGTGGGCCTGTCCGGATTTTTCCCAACCATTTACGCTGCAAACCGATGCATCGGAAACTGGATTGGGAGCCGCTCTGACGCAGGTCCTGGAGGGTCATGAAAGAGTGATTGCTTATGCAAGCCGCTCGTTGAATGATGCTGAAAGGAATTATTCCGTTACCGAAAAGGAGTGTCTTGCAATAGTGTGGGCTATAGACAAAATGCGACCATACCTAGAAGGCTACCGTTTTACCGTTATTACCGATCATATGAGCCTCCGCTGGTTACAGTCCATTAAGTCACCCTCAGGACGAATTGCAAGATGGAGCGTATTTCTTCAGCAATACGACTTTGAGATTAAGTATAGGAAAGGAGCTTTGAACCGAGTGGCAGATGCCCTATCTAGGGACCCGTTACCGTATGATGATCTGTCTTGCCTGACCGAAAAAGCGATCCTTTGCCCATGGTACGTGAAGAAATACCAAGAAGTCTCCAAGGAACCATCCGAATATCCTGATTACCGTATTCAGGAAGGAAAGTTATACCGACATTTCTGGAGTTCTAACGACTTTACCGAACCAGAAATGGGAACTCCTTGGAAACTCTGCGTCCCGACCGAAGATAGGTTGACCGTGATACAGGAAAACCATGACGAGCCAGCAGCAGGCCATTTGGGAGTCGCGAAGACCATAACTCGAGTGGCCCAGAATTATTACTGGCCTGGAATGTTCCGAGAGGTGGCCAAGTACGTACGACACTGTGGACAGTGTCAGAGGTACAAAGTTAGCCAGCAGAAGCCTTCAGGAAAAATGCAACCGTATCACATAAGTGAGCCATGGAATACCGTCAGCACCGACCTGATAGGCCCACTGGCTCGATCGAAAAAGGGAAACACCTTCTTGGTGATGTTCCAAGACCGTTTTTGAAAGTGGATTGAGTGCAAACCGCTCAGAGCAGCAACCGGAAAAGGAGTGTTTCAAGCTTTCTACGATCAAGTACTCTTGAAGTTTGGTTGTCCCGGACCGTCATCAGTGACAATGGATCCCAGTACGATGGACGACTATTCAAGGGAAACCTCCGACAGATGGGAATAAACCATAGGTTTGCACCAGTCTACTCTCCGCAGTGTAACCCGGTCGAGAGGGCTAACCGCACCATCAAAACCATGATCGCCCAGTTTTGCGAAGGTGATCACCGTAAATGGGACGAGCACATAGGCGAATTGGCTTTTGCCTTAAACTCGGCCAAACATGAGTCCACTGGATTCACACCGGCATTTCTGAATTTCGGCCGAGAATTCAGATCGCCGGAAACAAACCGTCGTATCCCAGAGGGAGATACAACCGGTTTGGCCGAAGAACCGACCGTCCAGGGTTTGACCCAATATGCCGACCGTATCAAACGACTCCAGGAGACGCATGAATTTGTAAAAATTCACCTAGCCAGAGCGTTCTCCCAACAGAGTCACCACTATAACCTCCGTAGAAGAGAGTGGACCTGTAAAATAGGTGATAAGGTTTGGCGTCGAGAGCACCCCTTATCATCTGCCGTAGGAGGTTTCGCCTCCAAACTGGCTGCTAAGTACGCCGGTCCGTATACCGTTACCCGAATATTGTCCCCAGTCGTATATGACCTGAAGGACGCTTCCGGCAAATACCTCCGTAGTATTCATGTCAAAGACTTGAAACCGTTCCGCGGAAATGAGGCAGGGGTGAAACAACCCAGAGCAATGTAAAGTAGTAAACTTAAATGTCCGTAACCGTGTCTAGATTTTCCTGTATTTCAGGAAGATGTCCGCCGAAATCGTTTCCGTTCCGAACCAACCGACACCGGACAATACCCCAGTCCTCCCCTTTGGAGCAGTTCGCTGCCTAGGAGAGGGAGGTTTCGGCACGGTGTATGAGGTGCCTTGGAGGGATTGTGCATCCCACCAAGCCCTGAAAGTCACCCCATATTCTTATTCAGCTTTGGCTGAACTGAAGACCCTGAGGGAGTTGCAACATCCTAACGTCCTGAAACTCGTAGACAGTTTCAGGTCCGGCAACTCCCTCGCTTTGGTGGTGGAACTAATGGACGGGGACATGTTTCAATGGGTTCAAACCCATGGACCGTTCCCAGAGGACCGTTGGAGGGATGTAATGAGGCAGGCTTTTGCCGGTCTCACCGCATGCCATAAGGCACATTTCCTCCACCGGGACATTAAGCCCGACAATTTCTTGTTGAAGGGAGAAAGGGTTTGTTTAGCCGACTTTGGGTTGGCCATTAAACTTACCCCGACAGACCCTTCAACAAGGGAGTGGGGCGGAACGGTCCCTTACATGGCCCCCGAAGTTATATCGGGTCAGGCCTTTGGCCTCCCAGCCGACATTTGGGCCATGGGGTTGGTGACTCTATATATGGCTACCGCTTGCACCCCATTCTTTGGAGAGGACGCTGAAGACGAGATTTCCAGCGTGACGGGGGCATACAGCGGGGAAGAACTGGAGCTTCTACCAGCGTGGATATCTGGTGCTATCCGCGAGATGCTCCAGGTTGACCCGACTGCCCGTCCTAATGCTGAATGGGGTGAACAGTATTTCACCTCCGCCGCCGAGCCAGTAGAGGGCCCAATCCTCCCCGCCCCTTCGCCGCAAAGCGAAGTACCGACCCGTGCCGGGATGTCCACAGAGGTGTCGGAAAATTTCGTAGAAGCCCTGAAACGGCAGCCCAAGGGGTGTTGGACTCCGAGCTTTCGTAAACGCTTAGTCCGATATCGCCCTACCGGAGACCGCCGGAGGGTGCGCTGGAGGTTCCGACTGCCCGATGGGACCCGCAGGCAAATATGGTTGCCTCGAGAATGACCATAGACGGCAAGGTTTGCTTTTGCCGCCAATGTTGCTGTTTTGGTGAGATATTTTAACGATGACTTTTCCAGATGTCCAGGTCAGAGTGGGATCTGATCGATGCCGGAATTGTCAATTCCTCCCCGGAACCAGTTGACAATCTCGTGAAGGAGGAATTCAGGGACTGGCTGGAGAAGATCCGCCAGGAAAATCCAAGTCCGGTGGTTCCCCCCGTCAAAAACGTTCCTCCTGGGCCAGTGGCGGGCCCATCGAGGGAGAAGGATGTGTGCCAAGAGGGGAACACCCAACGCACGACCGATGCCCCTGGCTCATCCGTGAGAGGAGAGCGGAGGGCCTCACGCCTGAGACACCGGCGACGTCGGCGTAACCGTGGAGGTCGGGCAGTCGACGAATCACGGCGACCTCGTCCCGCCGTCAAGACCCCCCGGAGGTCAGGGTATCTGGATCTGCACCCTGATACGTGCTGGAGGTGCGGGAGTCGAGGGCACTCCAGGGGCGCCTGCCGTAAGTCAAAATTAATATTTTGTTCAAGGTGCGGCTTTTTAGGCACCCTCTCAAGAGATTGCCGCTGCCCACAACTCAGACGTCCCCAGGCCCATAAACGTAACAGTATGCGGGTCGCCGCCGCTGCTCCCAACCAGGCGCAGGAGGGGCCCAAGATAATCCGACACGACCCAAGATGTTGGGTAGAGAGGAACCCCCAGCAAAGGTTCGCGCTGTTGTTCGCGCCGTAGGGTCCAAGCGCTCCATAGGTGTGCAGTGCGAGATAGTCAGAACACCAGCGTATCTGAAGTTTGGGGCGCTGCTCCGGAGCTGCTGTTCGCCGTTTGTCAGTAGGGTAAGACCGAGGGGTGGTGTAGAATGTTAAAAAAAAGGGGGAAAACAATATGAAGCTTAGGCTTCATTGTTTTTTTTTTGTGGAGGAAAAGGGGGTGTGTAATGAAGCATTTTTCTTGTTCATTACTAGGCCCCTGAAGTAGCGCCGAATATTTGAGGGCCGGTGAAATAACCGAGTTTTGTTCTGTCCTGGTAATAATTTCCGACCGCCGTATATATCATTCATGTCGATGTCGAGGAAAATAAACCGAAGCAAGAATAATTTCGTTCCGAAATTGTTCGTTTGGGTCCCTCTCAATTCGGACATCCCCCGTATACCGTTTTACGATGTTTCTGTTGAGAGTGACCGCGTTTATTACTTTCTCAAGATGTCCTGCTCAGAGAATTAATAATTAGTTTAATCCCTTAATAATGTTGTGAGTTATGATAATTCTTATTATTATTTCAATCGTCCGTTTATTTATTTTCCCGACGATGACACATGAAAATGATACCGAATTATTGCCAGAGAAATTCCATTCTGTTCAATTCATTCCGTTAAATTTACCCAATAAATAAATGAAATTGAAAAATTGAGAAATTCCGAATATTGTGATACGAAATAAATTATTTCAATTTCGATTTACAACCTATGTAGAAAAACACCAGTCCGAGATGCAGTTTGTTATTTACCGTTTTTTCTACATATGCTGCTCGTGTTTTTCGGAGGTTGGGAATTTGATAGTGAAATTGTCCGCCGTTTTAGTTCCGATTTTGACCGAATATTCCGAATTTTCTCGAAGCCGATAATGGAGTTTTGGGAGAAGTGGCCAATCCGAGAGCACCGTTTTAACCCGCCGTCGAATTTTCTGGAATTTTGACGCATGTCTTGGTCGGTGGGGACATGCCGTTATAACCAAAAATTCGCCCGAAAATCATTCATTCAGCTCCGAGTTTTAGCATCGCTAATTATTTGCTTCAAAGTTAAATTCTTTTCTTATTCTTGAATTAATTCTTGAAAGTTATAGACTAATTTCGGAAATTCGTTCTCGTTCTGTAAAATAGAGTATTCGAATCAGTGTACCAGTGATATAAAGGTAAGGCCCTTTTGGGGGCTTGAAATACTTAATTTGGCTGCTT
The DNA here is from genome assembly GCA_013421045.1 of Propylea japonica. Taxonomy (NCBI): domain Eukaryota; kingdom Metazoa; phylum Arthropoda; class Insecta; order Coleoptera; family Coccinellidae; genus Propylea; species Propylea japonica. The sequence continues at coordinate 5,138,649 of CM024244.1, forward strand.
GTATTTTACTTTACTGTGTTCCCTTTTTCCGACCCTGCTCCTATAAAGTTTTACACGACAGAATTCCGTTAAATTGTTCCGTTCATACAGAGTGTCTTAAGTAGAATTTATTTTTCATTTTTTTTATTTTCCGTTTCCGTCCGTCCCCAGGGCACTAGGTGAGGTGTGGTTGGTTATTACGGCTTAAGCACGACTGGCAACCCACCTAAACTGGTGCAAGGGTGTGACCCGAAATATTGATATTTTTTTTAATTTTATTTTATTTTTTTTATTTTTCGTTCTCGTCCGTCCCCAGGGCACTAGGTGAGGTGTGGTTGGCTATTGCGGCTTAAGCACGACTGGCAACCCACCTAAACTGGTGCAAGGGTGTGACCCGACCAGTTGATATTATTTTTCATTTTTTTCATTTCCGTTTCCGTCCGTCCCCAGGGCACTAGGTGAGGTGTGGTTGGCTATTGTGGTTAAGCACGACTGGCAACGCACCTAAACTGGTGCAAGGGTGTGACCGACCACCTGTCGATATAATTTTCATTTTTTTTTATTTTCCGTTCCCGTCCGTCCCCAGGGCACTAGGTGAGGTGTGGTTGGCTATTGCGGCTTAAGCACGACTGGCAACCCACCTAAAATGGTGTGTAGGGGGTGGACCTGACTGTTTTATTTTGATATAATTTTTTTTATTTTTTTCATTTTTTTTATTTTCCGTTTCCGTCCGTCCCCAGGGCGCTAGGTGAGGTGTGGTTGGCTATTGCGGCTTAAGCACGACTGGCAACCCACCTAAACTGGTGCAAGGGTGTGACCCGACCTGTTGACATTATTTTTCATTTTTTTTTATTTTCCGTTTCCGTCCGTCCCCAGGGCACTAGGTGAGGTGTGGTTGGCTATTGCGGCTTAAGCACGACTGGCAACCCACCTAAACTGGTGTAAGGGTGTGATCTGACCTGTTATATATTTTTTTTTATTTTTTATTTGAATCATTTTTCTGTTCCGAACCATTTTTTTATCTGTGGACACAGGTAGAAGTTTCTGTCGTGTACGTAGTTGAACACAGTAAGGTACCTGTAGTTTCCAAACAGCCAACCGATAATTCAGATTACTGATTACCTGTTTAAGTGTATGCTCTCTTGCTGAAGAAATATAATGTTTCTGTGTTTTATTTTATTACCTGCTTTTACTGTTTATTTTACATTGCTCTTACCGTTATTTTTACCTGCTCTCACCGCCTGCTTATTTTTACCTGCTCTCACTGCCTATTTTTTTTTTTTTATATCGCTCTCACCGCTTATTTCACCTGCTCTCACCGCTTGTATCAACCTGCTCAGTTTGCTCACCGCTAAAGACCGCTTATTATTTGAATTTCAGGTTGGAAGAACAACAGTGATCCGTGTATTCTTTTTGTTTGAATTGTATTTTATTTTCTCTTTGTATTCTGGAATATTTCTTTATTTGTTCATTGTAAATATAAATTGTATATACTGTAAATAAATTTGTATATATATTTTTTTGTGTGTTTCTTTAACCTGAAGGTGAGCAGACTCGATACTCGTTGGTTAGTTGATAGACTCTACTCAATCGCTAAGAACTCAGATTGAACCGAGCCTTTCTCCCACTGTGTTAAAAGCTACCCAGGCTTAGGTAAGTGAACGACGTCATCAAGGAGTTGTGACCTTGAGGAAAATTATCACAACTGGCGCCCGAGGAAAGGAAACCGAAACCGTAGATCACCAGCAGGGGAAAAAAGGTCGTCGCACTTTTTATGCTAACTTCACGCAGGTAGAGGGTATTAGTCTGATATATTCCTATCCTAGGCATCCACTACAATCCAAAGTATTATCCAAATCCAGAAAATTCGATCCTGAGCGATTTTCCCCTGAAAACATAAGTAAAATTGACCGGTATACGTATTTTCCATTTGAAGTAGGTCCCAGAAATTGTATCGGATCAAGGTTTGCCCTGATGGATGTAAAACACTATTGTTTCATATTCTGCACGAATTCGAACTTGTGCCAGTGGCTAAAACTCAAATACCTATCAAAATTAACAAGAACGCATTATGCTCCATTCTTGAAAATGGTTTTCATGTTGGATTGAAGAGGCGGCATTCCTAAGATATTATGTTGACCATTTTTTTCGTGTGTATTCATATTCTCTGTATTACCTTTACAATTTCACATAAACATAATAAATTCAATTTGAAATTGAGGAAAATATAATTAAAACATATTCATTTTATTTTAATTTTACCCATCAAATACCATGACAAATTTAATAGTGAATTAATAATAATAATAATAATAAATGGTCTTTATTGAAAGAAATGTGATTAATTATTATAGAGGCTGATTTTTCTGAATTGGAACTGAAAATTCAGAGCAAATATCATTATTTATTATTTTCTTATTCTTAGCCCTTGGCAACAAAAAATAACTTATGATCTGAAATTTTTTTAACTCAAAATTTGAAATTCTTGCGCCAAAAAAAACCTCAGTGTATTTACAACAGTTATTCTTCAACATTTATGTTGAAGTATGTAGTAGTAGAGAAAATTAATTCGAAAGTTTCAATATCACATATCATCAATTGCTTCAATGAAAAACCCATCGAATACTTATAATTGAAAAGGTGTGAAGATTATTTATCTCGACAAGGTTTTTTCATGAATGTAACACGATTTTTACATAGTGAAGCGTTTTGTTTCAAGGATGAAAACCAGTTCAAACATTCAATTATAAGGTAGGTATTATTATAGGTATCAATAATGATAGATGCTGTACTAATTATTGCTGTTCTTATATGGCACAGATTCGGATACAACTTTTTTTCAGCGAAAGTCACATCGAAAAAAGTTTCATTACCTTTCTAAGATTTTTTCAGGTTGAAGTTTGATTTTTAAAAAAGTACATATTTTGATAGTATAATGCTGTAATATCGCATAATGATTGAGAAAAGGTATTACTCATTTACCACAACTCCTGTCACAATTGTTTTTCGAGTGATGATAACAAAACACGAGTGATGACTATAATCGCACTAAAATCTAGATGTCTTTGTTTTATGCACTCTGATGGCCCTTCAAATTTATTCTGATAAGATAGTAGAGAGTCTGTTTATAGTAGTAAAATGATTTTCGATAAAATTCGATTGAATGAAAAGTGATCCTTTCAGAATCATTAACAAATCGAGTTCTGTTGTAATGTAACCTTGACTGACAACCAACGCGCTCAATAATTTGTCAAAGTGCCTTAGAACGTAATAGGTGTTTGAACAGTGTACTTAACTTTGTTTACATCCATCTTTAAGGTGAGACTTAGTCTAAGAAGGTGAACATATCAGGTGTAATTCAAATCTTGATCTTTCCAACCATTGCGCATTGTTCAGTAAATTCATACATCTATCTATATTTTTGTGTTAAATAACATTTTTTCTTGAGAAAATATAAAAAAAATATGAATTGATTAATTTACAGTCTTATTTAAATTATTCAAAGAATTCAAAGTTTGTTTGAATAATGAATTTCATTTGAAATAAAAACTATATTACGCGTTGTTTCTACAGGAATATACCTACATTATAGCATGCTAAGGATTTCAAATAGAAGCATAATACCTGTTATCGATATAAAGAATCTCAAATGACTCAAATGAATTTGAAATCAGATGTAATTGTGTTCGTTTAGTAAAATGAAAAAGGTCTTTTGTTGTCCAATCGATTAAGAGTTATTCATCTTCGAAAATATTTCTATTCTACTAAATTTTTCCTGAAAAATTCGCGCTACGGAGTGAATAACGCGTACCTACGAATTTTTTGACTACTTATAAATAGTTATTTATATACAAGGGAAAAAAGTAATAGATTTTAGCTCGAGGTTATATTGTTTCCCGACGCGAAGCGGAGGGAGACAAAAAGCCGAGAGCTAAAATCTAATTTTTCCCGTGTATAATACACTATTTTTTTCTGTGACATGAAAAAACGACCATTTAATAGTGAAAGAAATATAACTCTTCACAAAATTACTTTTTCCCCGGGAAAAAAGTGAGTACTTTTTTCCCGCTACATAGAGAATCATTTTTTTGACAGGGAAAAAAGTAATTTCGTAAAAAGTCAATTTTGTGACCTGTCAATGGATATAAAATGTCACATTTTTTCCGTCACAGAAAAAAAAATAGTATTTATATTATAAGGATTAAAAGTGCTTATTTTTTTTTTACGAGCAATATTTGAGTTGTTGCCAGGCGCAGAGCCGAGCGAATGCAGAATTGCGAGTTAAAATAGGCACTTTTAATCCGAATAATATATACTATTTTTTCTCCAACCAAGTCAAAATACAATAAAATTGGTTTTAGTGAAAAATCGTTCATAATTTGGTTATGAATTTGAACACAGAATCATGACAGTGATTGTCAAGTAGACTTCAAATGCATTTACTTTTAATCCAAGGATTAAAAGTAGCGTTTTTAATCCTAGGATTAAAAGTGTTGCTAAGTAACGAGTGAATTTATGACTTTGCACCTAAAAATAGTACAAAAATGTCAACATTTTTGATGGTTGGAGAGAACAAAAAAACTTTTTTGCTTCTATCGGGATTGGGTCCGACAAAAGATAATACTCATTTAATCAACTAGGTTATTAAAGACAGCGACTAATGGTCGAGATATTTCAAAGTTAATAATAGTTCGAGACCATTTCGCTGCTTGATTATAACCGAGTTGATTACAAGATTTTTCCGACGATCTCAACATGAATTGTGTATAAATTCTCGATTGAAATACATTCTTATTTTGCACAAGACATACATTTGATATAAATGAATGGATGGCACATAAAAATATAGCATAAATTGGGCATTGAAATGGGTCATATTGTTCAATTTCGTACAAATTGAAATCACCTTTTATTTCGAGGTCGTCGGAAAAAAAATAAATAACCTTCCATTTTCATTGTAATTCATATTTAAATTTTGTTGCAGATGATACTTTGGTCATTCTTCTTCTTGCGTTGGTTTATTAACATATCTTTTTATCATAAAGCCCCAACGATATTGGGCAGAAGAAAAAAAGTGAGGACTTCAAGAACGATTCATTCTTCGGGGAAAATTTTTGGATAATTTTAGGTGGTCCGAGAGTTTTGTCGAACAAATTGAACGTATCTACAACATTTCCCGATCTAAGGTATGATGAATACATATATTAATATTTACATATACAGGGTGTCCAGGGAATAACTGTACACACTCTTACCAGAGATAGAGTTGCACTAGCTGACTACTGATTGACTATAAGAAAATTAATTTCTGGATTTCCTAGAAAACTGCAAGCTGTTTTTCCAACTTCATGGAAAATACTTCGACCATCATAAAATGCTAAGGTCGAGTCAGAAATACATCAAATTAATTCATTATTCCAGGGCCGGACTCATTAATCTTCATTTGAAGTGTTCAGGGTAAAAAAAATTGTATTTCGAATTATGCATAATTGATTCGCTTTTTAGAAAGAAGCTAAATTATGCTTCAATTTGTGGTTCGTTTTAAGTTTGTCACATCAACAATTATTTTTTTATGAATTTTTGAATTTGGAAGAAGTTCGAAAAATTGAATTTATTTACTGAAACAGGACTTAGTCACTTGTGGAGGTCGAAAATAAATAATAAACTTTTCTTTAAAAAGTCACTGAGGTGGGGAAGACTATAATAATTTGTTGATATAATGGGTGGCCACCCTAGACGCAGATCTCATTGCGATGAAGTGAATGAAGGTATATTGCTAAAAAAAATTATTGGCGACATGAATAGGGTATACATAAGCATATTTCAAAATTATTCGTGTATACGGGGTGTTCGACAACAAAGATATAGACCAAAGTGACACTTCTTCCAATGAAACCCGGTATATACAAATAATTTTGAAATATGCTTATGCATACCCTATTACATGTCGCCATAATTTTTTTTCGCAATATACCTTTATTCACTTCATCGCAATGAGATCCGCGTCTAGAGTGGCCACCAGTATATCAACAAATTATTATA